>JAXLQG010000005.1:0-81832 GCA_035928285.1 Vermiconidia calcicola | reverse complement strand
CGAGAGGCTGGCCTGCCCACACAGCACCTACCGCCAATATGGTCAAGTTCTACACCTCCATTGAGCCCGACCTGGCCGAATGGGCCATGAAGCAACAAGTCTTCTTCGTTGCATCGGCCCCCCTACGAGGCAAACATATCAACCTCTCCCCCAAAGGCCTCCCATCATCTTCATTCTGCATCCTGTCCCCGAACCTGTGCGCTTACGTCGATGCCACCGGCTCCGGCATCGAAACCATTTCCCACATCCAAGAAAATGGCCGCTGCACCGTCATGTTTTGCTCCTTTGAAGCCAGCCCGCGCATCATTCGCTTCTTCTGCACAGGAAGGGTCGTCGACTGGGACGAACCAGGCTTTGACGGCTGGCTTCAGCGCATGGGAAATAAGAAAGTGACTGGCGCAAGGGCTGTTATAATCCTTGACGTTTTCAAGGTGGGCTTGAGTCCTTCTGCACATTTCCCCCCTTCCTGCCCCCAGCCCTCCACAGAAACTGAGATTCCGTGGGTCTGATATGCCACGTCAGGCACAAACGTCCTGTGGCTATGCCGTGCCGTACCTGGCCACCAGGCCTGACCCGGGAGCTTCGGAGAAGCACATTGCATGTCTCGAAGACCGGCACACGCTGGGCCACTGGGCAGGCAAGCGCATTACCGCGGGCGAGTTGGATGACTACCGCGCGAAGATGAATGTTCGGTCGTTGGACGGCCTGCCCGGTCTGAGAGTCGCCCGACGGGACGCCGGTGAACGACTTTGGTACGGCGATATCAGAGCCGGAGTTCAGAGAAGGAATGCCTTTCAACTAATTCTTGTGGCTGTTCTGTCTTCCATTCTAACGGCCGTGAGCATGTACATGTTAGATCTTACCAAGGTGTCCAGTCCGCTACGTATCTAAGATAATGCCGATATCACCACCATGCTGGACGTCTATGTGATTCTTTTCTCCCGAAGCAGGATTGTCTATGCGCAATGTCCATTCATCGGCATCGGCGCCACCCCATCAACGAGCACACTCTGGTTCATCTTCTGCGTTGACATGGGCACATCCATGGCCGGGTTCGCCGTGAAGAAATTAACCGGCTTCAAGCCTACAGCCATCTTGTCCACGGGCATGACCGGCCAATCTTCCACGCGCGGATTATGGGTCGAGCCAAACGTGTGCCAGATGACTATATCCTCATTCCTCACACTGGTGGCTTGCTTCTTCTCCTGCCGACCTTTGATCCAAGACGCAACGCCTTCTCCGCCCATCGATTGCATAGTATGATTTCCGGACGCAAACAGCTCTTCATCAACATGTCGCGTGACCCAGACTGCATGAGCACCAAACTCGGATCTCTTCGCATGGTACGACGAAGGGTGCGCCAGAAGGAGCTGGCTGTAGCACGGTGCCAGCTTGTATCCCACCGGACCACCTGTGACAGGGTTGATCACATCCTCGTTGATGATCTTGAATACGCGATTTACGGAGTGGTCGAGGTCGAGACCGCATTCGTTCTGTACGATCTGCGACTCCGTCGTATAACCAATGCCAAATGGGTTATGAACCTTGGGATCTTGTATAGGCATCGGATGCGACTCCTCCACGAGAAGCGAGTTCTTATACCCAGCAACCGCAGGGTCAATGCGTAGCGAGAACAAGTGCTGATGGTACGGAGCCATCACACCTGGGGCAACGGTCGTGCCGAAAGGTACTTTGTCGCCAATACTGATCGGCACAGTAGATACGATTCCTGTAGCGCGGACCTCGTAATTCAGCGTAGCGTCCTGGCCAAACTGGAATGCGAAGATGTACTCGTAATTGCTGACGGTGATGATGGTTTGTAATATCAGTATTCTGGAACGAGTGACAACGGCATGGCCCGTTCGGAAGTTTGTATGTTTCCAGAGAATCCCATCATCGGCTTCGTGACAGCAAACGGCATTTGGGATCTTGATAGCCTCTCCGTCGCTTGTGTTATGCCAGCCGTCGTAGTATTTGATGTGACCTAGACAATCGCAGCCAAGTTGAAGATTGTTCGCACAGTGGCCGGCCCCATCATTTCCGAGGTCAAATGCTGCCTTGCGAGCATACGGCATTCGAGGATCCCCGTATGGGACGAACATCTCCGACAAAGACAGTCTGTAGAAGAGACTTCGCCCTTCATATCTCACATCGTGCAGAGTAAGGCCTTCTCGGTAGTTGAAGCCAACACGGAACCTCCATTTTTCCCACTCGAGTAAATTTCCTTGTGCCTCAAAGGATGGACCTTCTGGTTGGGACACATGATATGGCTTGGTGGTGGTTCGATGGTTCTTGACCAGGTCGGGATGGTACTCGATTTCCGAATCGTGAACCTTCTTCTTGTCGTAAGCCTGGGCTGCGGTGCTGATGTCGTTGGACGTTCCGAAAGGCAAGTAGAAGATTTTCATGACTTTAGCATCTCCGGACATTTCGACACAGAGATCCAATGGATAAGCATAATGATTGGCATCGGGATGGTCGACAAGCTTCATGTAGAAGTAGCACATGGTGATTTTCTGACTCATGTCGTTCATACCATCAGTAGCATAGGTCCATGGCTCGATCTTGACTATAGCACCATCTGGAAGCTGCATAGCTTTTATGGCACTCTGTACTTCAGGATCATTCAGGCATTCTCGTTCGACCATTTGCATGTCATCGGCGTCGACATGAGGATGGCAACCGATCAGTTGCTTCTGGTCTACAATATTGCCCGAGTTGACATCCACCTTGAGTTGGTAATAATGACTGCTGTCTTTCGGGCCCAAGAATGTCTCCACCCGAGCGAGACGTGCTGGTATTGAGGTCGGTTGTTGACCACCATGTTCTGCTTCCAAGAAAGGTATCATTTCGACCTTTGGTGGTTCTAACAGAGTGATGACCCGAAAGTATGCATCCTTTCCTGGAAATGCATCTCGCACACGATCCGCAACCTGGAAGTCAGTCGTTGCTCAAAACAACTAGATGGTGCATGATGCGTACTTGGCCAATTTCTTGGGGTGTCAATGGGTCCAGTGGGTGAGGTCGCTGTTTCGACATTTCCAAACGCTCCAGATCGTCGCTTGGACGTAAGAAGACTGTTCACTGACGGTGTCGTTGGCCAAGTTGTACTATTCACTGGCAATGAGCGCCTGAGGTCCAACTATCCTGTTCTTGGAGTTGAAATCTAAGCTCAAGATGAGATGGAGGAAAATTGATACAAGAAGGACTCACTCTGATACGCCTTTTGACAAGCTTGATTGACAAAGGAAAGAAGTAGATATCTCGAGTTGCTAACAGTTGTCTTGGAGGCCAGGAATTGGCATCCCTGGCCGAGACCAATTCGGAGGTATCCGCTGGACACTCATTGTGACAGCCACTTCCGGAAATGTGCGACGTTCGCCATCCCATCAAACAATGCTGTTCTGTTGCGAGCCAACGATCACCTACTGTCCTGATTCCGCTGTTGTATCATGGGCGATCTAGCTTTGGTAAAGTACCTTGCAACGGGCTCGTACTTAACATGCCAAGCTTGCTCGCAGTCCACCTAGCTTTTGGCTGAACGTCCGCCTCGTGAGTAGCTAGCATGGAGCCGCAAATCCTTCTCGAACCATTGCAGGCGACGCACATCTGGTGGAGCACGCGAGTGATTGGGAGCTGAAAACAGTGTGATTGTTTATTCCTACCGTCGATCAGCGTTTGATATCTGTAGGGAGCTAACAGTACGGTCCCGGGACGACGTAGGAATATGTTAGCAAAGCGCTCCTTCCATGAACCTCTCGAGTTCGTCAATAGGTCTTTATGACAAAGCAAAGCAGAGCACTCTTGGAAACACAAGGAGACTTGCGACGGGATTCGTGAACCATTCACAGCTTTTGATTGAAAGAGACCGCCAGTCGAATGACCGCTGAATTTATGTCCAAGCAAAATTTATCTTTCAAATCAGAACCCGCATATCAACCCAGCGCTGATATGCAACAGTCGTCATACAGAGAGGCGAGGTAGAGTGAGGGCAGGGTCGGGGAAAGACGGCGCCCAGTTCGCAGATGAAGGATTAAATTCTTGTTGGTACAAAGGTTGTTGTTCGTCAAAGCGCTTGCACTCATTCAACTCCATGTCCACTGTCGGAAGCTCCTTCGCTGCTGGCGCCAAAATCGCCGACTTTGAGACTCTTGTCTTGGGCGACCATGACTGCAAGGATTTCGAGAATCTCCTTCGGTACGGTGTTATCGTAGATGCGGATAAGCGACGAGGGTTCGGGGTAGACCTTGAGGCCCTTGTAGAAGCAGAGAGCGGCACCAACAGGATCCGAACCTAAGGTTGATAAGCCATCAAGTCGCTGGAAGGTTATAGAGGTATGCAAACCATCTCCGGCCAATGCCTCGCCCTGCGCTATTTGTTGCATGAAGAACGCCTCCTTCTCTTCGACGTCTGTAGGGAAACCCTCCTCAATGGCTTCCTGCACAGCCTGCTTGATCTCTTCCTTTTGTCTCTTGCCTTGAACCTCGGCCTCTTCTTTTGCTAATCTGGCTTGTCTTCGGGATTCTTTCTTCAGAGCTTTTCGGAAGTCGGGGTCATTTCTCCGCTTGTAGTCGAAATACACTGCATATGCTGCTGTCTGGTTAATTGTGACTGTTTGGGAGCCGGTGGTATCCTTCATGGCTCAACTGACCAAGTAGTCCGGTTACAACTGTTCCCACGGACAGTGAGACAATCGTCGACGTCTGCATGTTGGTTTTAGCCTCTAGGGTCGGCAACTGGAGCTGCGCAAGGATAGCAAGACGTCGAGAACGGTGTGATAGAATCTGGAGTCTGCAACTAGCAGCAAATTCTGGAAATAGCTGCGCTGAAACTGCCTTTGTAAAATGAAATGTGATGAATTGAAGAGGACGGTGATGCAGCTGCGAAATTTCCCAGCTTTGGCGCCGAATCCAACAACTCTGCTGGCAACCGCAAGGCTGCTCGTGGCTGCTTTAGCCACCTTAGCCACTTTAGTCCACGCCAAGCACTGAAACTCCGATTGCCCGACAGCCTCGTCGCTCGCCGGCCTTGCTTAGTGATTACTGACTAATCCATTCCTTTGAATCGTTACCTTTTCTGGCTTGTTTTGTTTCTGAGCACTGTGATTTACAGTATCTGCAAGGCAAACACGAACCAGGTCGTGGCACAAGCAATCCATCTCCGCTATGCATACTATTTGGATCCCTCCCTCAGAAACCCTGTGCTGGGGCCTGAAATCCTTTTGTCCGCTCTACGCGACACCCAGGAATCCAAAACTTCCAACTCTGACAGGGGTGTTCAGCTTCGGGTAACTAGCACAGAGAGGCGTCAAGTTAACGTGCAGGAGTGACAATGACAGTCTGATACGGATGCTGCTCGGCTGGCCCTCACATTCTCGGATCTCCTGTCGTAACACAAGCTCACCAAGCTTATTTTTCCTCGTAACCCGGCAAGATACTGCATTCTCGACCTCGTATAATTCCTGGCAGAGGTTACATTACTGAACAGCCTAGCATGTGGGATGCGGTCTGGAATAATGAAGACTGCGACTCAAGTAATCCCGGGTGACCTGCACATTTGACCGCGATAAATACTTTTTAGGCTGGGTTGGAGTCCTCGCAGAATATATTGTTTCGATATCGATCTGGAGATCTGGACAAGTCTGAAGACAATGGCAACGCATTTTTGGGCCTGGATTGGGTTACAACTCTTTTCGACGTGGATACTCTACTTTGTTGCGCAGGCCATCTACCGACTGACGTATCATCCATTGGCCAGATTTCCGGGTCCTCGACTCGCAGCAGTCACAATGATGTACGCCGGTTCGTATGATCTGCCATTTGCGTCTTCTTTCTGCAAGGAATTGCCCCGACTGCATGATCAGTATGGCCCAATCGTGCGAATAAGGCCGAATGAACTCCACATTCGAGACATGGACTCCTTTCGAGAGTAAGACCCGAAATTGCTTGTATGCAAGTCGAAATCTTACCATGTACAGAATCTACAGGCCTGGGACCCCTTTCAAAAAGTATCCAGGATTCTACAACGCTTACGTTATTGATGGGTCCTTCTTCAATATTCATGAGACAAAGGTGGTCAAACATATCAAAGACATGTACTCGCCTCATTTCTCTCGAGCAGCTATCCAGAAACTCGAAGGCTCTCTCCATGAAAAAGTCCACAAGTTGCTCGATGCGCTTCACAAGGCTTCAAAGGAATCCAAGATCGTCAATCTTACACTAGCGTTCAAATGTCTAACCGCTGATGTGGTTATGGAGTATTGTTATCAGAAGAACTTTGGTGCTCTTGACGCTGCTGACTTCCATTTTAAAATCATCGAGGACATGGAAGGTCTTTTCGGGACAGCCTCGTATACTTGGTACTTCCCCAACCTTTTCAATATGCTATGTCGTGTTCTGGAGCGTGCGCCCATCTCTGTGACCAAGACAATCGCAAAACCATTGGCTGCCTCGCTTGAGATTCACAAGGTATGTCGTTTCAAAGTATCAAAGTCTCCCTTAGCTAATGTTGGCAAGGCCTGCCAAGAACGAATAGCGACTCTCCAGAAGACGACTCCAGATCCATCGATGCCTTCTATCTTTCAGACAGCGCTGCTCCCTGAACCAAAGAATGGCAGATCTGCACCTGGACTGAAAGAGCTCACAGCTGATGCTTTGGTGTTCTTTGGCGCTGGTTAGCTCAATATCGCTCCAATCTGACCAGGGCAACTGACTCAGGAGCTTGGATAGGAACTGATACAACAGCACATGCTTTGACGACAGGAACTTGGTTCCTGCTGAAGAATCCGATGATTCTCGCCCGACTACGCAAAGAGCTCTGCATCGCGATCGTGGATGTTGATTCGCCAACGATTCTGAGTTGGATCGGACTGGAGAAGCTTCCATTCTTGGTAAGCTATGATGATTGTTAATGTGAACATCACAGTGCTGACCTGTTCCCCCAGCGTGCAATCATCAAAGAGTCTCTTCGTCTCTCATTCGGCGTCCCTGGCCGGCTTCCAAGAGTAGTACCAGCAAATGGCGCAGTCTTCTGCGGTCAGCAGATTCCACCAAATGTGAGTGAGCTTCTAACACCTGCTTGTTCTGCCCCAACATGATGCTTGAAAACAGACCGTGATTTCCCACTCTGCATATGCGTATCATATGAGTGATCACTACTTCCCAGAAGCCAAGACTTTTAAGCCAGACCGTTGGTTAGGTCCTGAATCTCTCGAGATGGAGAAAAATCTCCTGAGTTTCTCCGCGGGTAGTAGAGGATGTCTAGGTATCAAGTAAGCAATTTGTTACCATGCTGCAATTGTTCCAAGCCCACGCAACCATACTCCTAGTATTCCATCACGACCTACCACCATTCATATTACAGCTTCAGATAGTTTCACGACGTCTGCATCCGCTGCCCTGGTCTTGTCTTTCTCGATTAACGTCTTCCGTGGTCAGTCTTGCATACGCAGAGCTTTTTACGACCTTTGCGTACCTCTTTCGAAAATTCGATCTGGAAGCCTACGATACTACGGAACATGATATGGATTGGCATGATTGCTATACTCCAGCAACATTTGGCCATCTCAAAGTTCGTGTGAGGAGTGTTGGCGGGTGAAAGGTGTTGGACCCCAGGGGTAAACGACTCGCGACGACTCTATCCAATAGCTGAATGATTATCAGCTCTTGTCTGTAGAATGTCACATCACACCATCACTGAGCCTGTTTGAGAATAGCCCCTTTGGCAGACTTCTTCTATGCGCTGTGGCTCCCGGGGCCTGCATTTGTACCTATTTTCGTCTATCTCAAAGACGCCAACCCACAAGTCTAAAGCTATTGTAACCCAACTTTGCTTCTCTTCCTCATTCGTATCTCGCAGACACAATAAGCCCGATGCCAGGGTTCCAGATGTGCCGGAAGCAGAACTCCACCCAAGCACATCTGCTGTGGTTTGCTCACGTCGCTAAACATTCGGAGATCGGAACGTGGGATCCACAAATAAATGCCATTGAGCTTCGAGTACTAATCGACCCGATCCGTTCCCCTCGTACGAATTCAACACGAGGTGTGATTTCAAGCAGCAAGGTAGTTCCACGGGCCTGCGCTACACTTCAGCTCTGACTGAGTGCATGGGAATACGAGACAGGTAAGTCCTCCTTTTGGAAGGTAGTTGCGCCCAGTCGACTCTTACCGGTCTGTGCTCTTGCAATCTTGCATGGGGAAGCCGGTCATCGTCAGAGCTCTTGAGGGCTACCATGATGAACTAAGCTAGATTGCAATCGAACCCCGTTGACTTCATCTTCCTTTTCCTCACCGCTACTTGGAGGTGAGATTTGATGGATGGACAGAACAAACCAGCTGAACATTCCTCATGAGGTTACACGGGATACACGAACGAGCAGGAACTGCTGAAATTGGCAGAATAGATTCAGCTCTAGAAGCTAATACTATCAGGCCGCCGACACCAAAGAATTTTGTGAACGACCCAGGGCTATATAAACCATCACTTGTGGCCCAGATGTTCGACTTGTCCTACTCATCAAATTCTTAAACGATCTTCGAACTGCAAAATAGCTTTGAATATGTCGGACCTCAACCCCCACCAAGCCAGCGCTCTCCAGATGCACAACGATGCCCGTCGGGCCATCTCCGCTCAGACAGGACACTCTCGTCCAGACCTATCCTGGGACCATGGTCTTGAAGCCAGCGCCCAGAGATGGGCCGATCACCTCGCTCAAACCGAGAGCTTTGATCATTCCGGTACCCCAAACGTGGGCGAGAATCTCTACGTGCTTTTCCCCGCCAATATCGCCACCGTCATGGCGGCGACCCAAGGCTGGCTCGACGAAGCACAATTCTACCATGGCCAACCTATTGACGGCGATTTTGCACAATACGGGCATTATACGCAAGTGAGTGTACTCGATTCCGCGGCGATAAGAGGGGTGCAAGGTGTGGTTTTCTAACCTTGCTTGTTTTCGAACAGATCATTTGGCCAGCCACGACACTGGTTGGAATTGCCGCGGCCAACACGGCAAATGGTGATAGAAGGATTTATGTGGCTCAGTATTCGGCAGAAGGAAATGTCGCTGGCGTGAGTGCCTACTGATGGAGGCGTTAACAGGAACGTCAACACGGATAGATGATGGTAGTCGGAATGCTTTTGCAGGGGTTTAAGATAAGACTGGGCAGGTTCAAGGGCAGATACTTCCAAGTGCTTTGCCTTGTAGTATTTGTACTCTCCGTGGAGGCGATGAAGCTGAAGCACATTCTTTTAGTGGCTTTGCCTAAGGCGTTTTTTGCTGAGGATATGTGAAGTCTAAAGATGGTTTTGCAGTCGGTCCTTGAATAGTTAGAATGGTTGTGAACTCCTGGAATTTGTGAAGTCTGATTCACTACTCATAACAGTTAGCAATGAAACAAAAAGGGGCTGCACAAGGCTGAAATCTACCTCACCACGTGATTTCATGTGACTGTCGAGGCTGTTTAGTCATTCTCCAAGGTCGAACTCCGTACTCTCTCTCCGCTTCTGACCCTACATGCCCTACTAATTCCACACTCGCTTTTCAACGTCCACCGATGCTTCTAGTGGAAGGTGAATAGGTCAAGGCCGTCCGTCGCGTTATACCTAGGCCTCGCGATGGATACGCGCGGGCTCACATTGAGAAAGAAGCGTAAGGACCGTCCTACCATAAGCGCACCTCAAAATGCCTCCGGTCCAGGCATTACTCGACCATCACGGCAGCAGAACAAGAGCGGTGCCACCCTTGATGTCCCACGAGATCGCAGTGCACCCTCCGAGACCTCCGACCTTGTCAAGCGGCGATATTCGACTCGGTATAACCAGCTTCCCGACTTCAGCAACATCGGTGCTCCCCCTGTCCCTACACTTCCTAGTGCCCTGAAGCGACGTTCTGGGGGTGGCTCTCCACGCCGCCCAGGAACAGGATCCTCTTCCCGACCACTCCTCGTCGACAGCGACACCCTTAGCGATCCGAACCTTCAGCCTGAACCCTATGTTACAGACCTCCTCTCCAATGCCTCCGAGTCGGATATTCAAGAATACCAGACAAATCTGCAGCGTCTCAAGAATCGTAATTCGACAGAATTGCAACAAAGCGTCTACCAGAACAGGACATCGTTCATCAAGATCAGTAAAGAGGCTGAGAAGCTGAAAGCTGAAATGGCTATTCTACAGAGCCTCATGTCCGAGCTCACAAGCACTATCGGACAGGGCAGCACAGGAAGCTCCAACAATACACTCTCGCCGGAGCTCGGTCACTCGTCCTCCCAGGCTAGACGGAACGCAAACAGGACATCCGTTGCAAATCTAGAACAGATGTGGAATGTCCAATTGCAAGCACTGTGGAAGAACATTGAGAAATCCCAGAAATTCCTTCCCGCTGTCCCAGGTCGGCATATCGTCGCCGAGACAGGCAATTGGATTGAGCTCGACAATGCAACCTGGAAGCCAAAACGCCCTATCCACATCGTCTTGCTGAACGATCACCTACTCATTGCGTCTAAGAAGCGCAAGCGGGTCGATCCAAACGTACCTCAGCAAGGCCCGGCGCCTACAAAGTTGGTCGCTGAGGAATGCTGGCCTTTGCAAGATATCGAAATCGTCGATATGGCAGCAAGCTTGGCCAACGGAGCTTCCAATCCAGCAGAAGAGAAAGCCATTGCTTCTGCATTGACGATTCGCTCCGGCGCACGGTCATTGACATACAGGCACGAAAAGCGTGAGGAGAAAGCAAAGACTGGCCTATTGATGGCACTGCGAAAAGCGACCGAGGACGTTCGCAAAGCAACCAAAACCCAGGAGGAGCAGAACAATACCCAGAGTGAGAGTCTGAACTATTTCGCCGCTCGAGATCCAGCTTCGGCCACGAACACTGAGATTTTCGAGAGTATCAATTCTGCCAAAGACAAGCCAGATATACTCATCGAGGTAGACGGCAAACAGCAAAACTTTCGCTGGGTCGAAGGGCAGATCGATGACCTTGACATTGACATATCTATGCAACTCTTCGACGAAGCTGTCGGCAAAGTTGAGAGACTACGGAAAATTGCCCATGGCCTCAACAACAACTCGATCGCACATGAACTTATTGCTGTCAAAGTCGACGAACGTGCGGCAAAACTGGCAGCGGTCCTCTGTCGGGAGCTTGTTGAGAGTCCGTCTTTCATGGAAGCTACCAAGAGAACCACGTCCTATCTCATCCGACTAGGCTTTGAGGACAGAGCTCGTGAGATCTACCTCAACGCGCGCAGCGAGACGTTGACGAAGCGCGCCAGACAGTGCATTTTCGATGGCGACTTACATCGATACGTCTTCTCCATCTCCTACGTCTACTTCACGGTTGTCAAGAACACTGTGCTCATATATCAAGCTTCCTTCGCGCCCACGACGATCAGCGCGTGTATAAAGTGGGCAAACACCCATCTTGAAACGTTCAACGTGCTACTCGTCCGACAGTTGAGCGCTATAGAGAAAGAAGGCAAGCTGTGGAGAGAATGCATGGACGTTGTGTGGAGCCATGAGAAGGAGATGCTGGGCGATTTTGGTCTGAATTTCAGAGAGGTTATCGGAAGAAGCCTCGAAGTCAAGGATATTTCTGGTCTCACGCCTGGGAATGGCGCCGCAGAGAAAAGGGACCAGAGCAGATCGAAGTCGCGTGTCAGGGGCAATGCTTGAGCGGAGAAAATGGGTTTGCTTCTTTTAGTAACTACACAGGATATATGCAGGTGCATCATCGACTTCGCGTCGTCCACTGATGCTGGGATAACATATGCTTCCTGCTCTTCCCAAGCTGCCACCTTCGTGACATCAGTTCCTGTGATACGTAAAAGCTCCTCGATGGTAATACATTGTGTACAAATCGCTAAATTCGAGCTTTTATATTCCCTAGCCACTGAGTCTGGCCTAAAAGGGTCGCCTGAACGCCGGGGTCGATGATACGATGGTGGTCGGTTGTCTATTCGTTGATCTTGGCCAATATCCTAGTGCTGTCAGCATGGATGTTCATCCCATCAACGAAGATTGACACATACTCGGAATCCCGGAACAGGTGGTATTCTTCCTCTCCGACTTTCACGGGGCTGCCTCCGTACTGTTGTTCCACGCGCATTAGCCTCCATGATCCCGATCTTGACAGGGCGGAGGAGTCAGAAGTATACCTGAGGAATCAACACCTTGTCGCCTTCCTTGACGCCCATTTCCATTCTCTTTCCTTCCCGGTCGAAACCGCCGGGTCCGACCGCAAGAACCTTTGCTTCGTTCAATTCCTTGACGCTGCTCTCGGGGAGGAAGATGCCGCCAGCAGTTCTCGACTCGGCTTTGATGCGCTGAACCAGGACTCGGTCGAGCAGGGGAGCCAGGGCCCGGACGCTCTTAAGTGCGGTAGTCTATAATCAAACCTCCGTTAGCACGTAGAGCTCTCTCTGTATCTCTCTCTCTCGGTCGCAACAGAATGCGGGTTAGGGCTGAAGGATTGGCGACAGTTACTGACCATTTTGTCCTAGTGAAACTGCGACAAGAGTGCAGGAGGGAGATATCAACGGAATGAGCTTCGGACAAGGTATAGCGAAAGATGGGCAAAGAGAGAGAATCGGAAGAAAGTAAGGTAAACAGATCTTCCAGAGGTTCATGGGCTTTTTTTCTGGAAGAATCCAATCGGCAAACTTTCCGCCGGATGCTGTGAAGAAGCCGAGTCTGGGGACAAGGCTGTCATAGAGCCTCGCCGGCCAAACGTGACAAACATCCTGCGCGACAATCACTTCGAGTGACCCCATAGTTGCTCGATCTTTCACCTTTGTTTCCACACCATCAGAAAATCTCGCACTTGGACAAGATGATGGACTCCGACGACGATGACATTTACCCCCAGCACAACGAGTCAAATGGCTATCAAGCTCAAACCGAAGACCGAATGGAGGATGTCGAAGACGGAGAAGAAGAGGGCGAGGAAGTCGAGGACAGCGATGTATGGCACACACCTGAATTTGTATTGCGGCAAACAGAACAGCCCTTAATTGACTGACACACCTCACACAGGACGACGTCGACTTCATCATAGACGTCAAAGAAGAAGAGAAATCAGAGCCACCATCGTCGTCAGTGCACTCACCACCACAATCCATATAACCACCCTTTGCCCTAACATCGTGACCACAGACAAGCAAAACGCCCTCCTCCCGGTCTCACACCCGGTGCCCCAACCGACCCACGAAAAGTATCAGCCTCTATAACCCCCCAACCCGCAACAATAAAACCCGAAACAACACCCGCACCCACACCCGCCGCCGCCGACGCAACAAGAACCGGCTCTCAACCTCCCTCGAACGACCGCCCAGGCACAGACTATCCAGCGCGGCATACCTCGAAACTCGATCCCAACGGCAACCCCGTGCACCCTGCAACCGGCAAACCCATCCTCTCCACCGACTTCGACATCGACTTCCCCTCCGAGTCGACCAAGCCCTGGCGCAAACCGGGCGCCGATGTCACCGACTACTTCAACTACGGCTTCGACGAGTTCACATGGGCATCGTACTGTCTCAAGCAGCAAACAATGCCGAAAGAAATCAAAGAAATTACACAGCAGGCTGAGCAAATGAAAGCCTTCGTCGAGGGAATCCCCGGAGGAGGCGGTGGGATGCCCGGGATGCCTCCCATGGCTGGCGGCGGTCCGCCCGTCGGTGGTGGTGCTCCGGACATGTCGCAAATGGCCATGCCCAGCGAGGCGCAGATGCAGCAGATGTTCGCGGTAATGACGTCCCAAGGGATGGATCCGACGACCATGGACCCGGCCCAGTTCATGCAATTCATGGGCGCTGGAGGGGGCGGTATGATGGGCCAGCAACCGCCAACAGGCCCGGGAGGTTTTGGAGGAGGTGGTGGCAGCGGCTTCGATCAAGGTATGGGTGGTGGCGGTGGTGGAGGTGGCTTCGGACGCGGACGAGGCAAAGGTGGGAGACGAAATTGGTAGAGACAGTCTCGTCATCCCGACTCACCTGAGCATTACTGAAGCCAAAACGTGGGCAGCAATCTATACCCAAATGTGCAGAGGTATTCAGAACCTGCTCTCTTTGCACGCGCGAATGATGGCCAGATTCGACTTTTGCCTTCATCGGAACGCTTCCCCTAAGAACGGATCACAAGAGGCATGCGGAAGGCAATATTACAGCGAGGCAGAAGACGTGTATTATATTGGCGCAATGACGAGCGCGCGAAAATTACACGAGGTTGCAAGGACAACTCGCTGATTACGAGCTCGATGGGATCTCAGAACCTCGATCCGCTTCTTGAGACTACCACAAAGAAAAGCACCGTGGGCTTACGTGGAGTTCCGCGTTTCGGACTTCACACTGTCCCAGGATCTGTGTCCTGCCAACCCCGAACGACACCTGCATTATTGAGCGCGTGCTTCGCTCCTTGCGAGCACTGTACTTTAGATACAGTTCGTCGGGCACAGTTGTAAACATCTTCTTGTGTGGAACATGCCCAGTGCAGAACAAGCAAATGCGATAGATCCTCTCTGCGCGTTCTGCCTCCGACAGTCCTGCCCAGCTGCCCAGGAGCTCCGGCCACGTCTTTCCGCATGGACAATTGTTCCGTCCCAGCGGGTTGGTCAAATGGGGTTCGTCACCAAAGTTTCAAATCTCCGCAGATGAGGCACTGACAAAGGACACACGGTTGAATAACAGGATGAAAAGCCGCTCCGTCAACCTGTCGTGAAACATGGACGAGCATTCTGAACAAAGGTGGAACCCATTCTTGGGCGAGAACGCTTCGTAGCATTCACATTCGTAGTAAGGCTCGCCCCGGCTGAGTTTCTTGATATTTTCAGCAATGGAGAGCCCGTCGTGCTCGAGCCTGAAGTTATAAATAAATATGAGCAGGGGGGTTCTGAGAGCATTCCCGACAGAGGGGTAGAATCCTGCAAGGTGACCAGATACACCCACTGTTGCTGACATGACTTCGAAATGCACAATCAGTGCAGATCATTACGCCAGAACCATGCGGTGGAAAGCCCGAGCTTGCTATTGTAGTGCGGCCAGAGCGAATATATGGGTCAGTCAAATCTCGCACCCTTCCAGAACACCAGGCATTGCTCAACCGTGAGCAATCAGGCATCATCGATCTGTACCCTGCACACTCAAGGAACTCAAGAGGCTTCTTTTCCTTCTCTTTGTCCAGATTAGGGCCGAGTTTGGGTCGTAGACCTTGATCCTTCTGTGAAGGTGCACCATTCCAAGCCATCATTGGGTGCCGTTGTTGGGAAGACCTATTTCCACCTGGACATCCCAGAATGAGTAGGCCCCCGGTCAATGAGCTTGCGCATAACGGGCCGGATATTCTGGCAAGATACCGGGAAGTCTCGTATATCGAATGGCAGCTTCAGAGGCCATGGCTGTGTGAGAGGATCCCATCCAGGCCAGCTCAAGCTTCGGGCATCGATGCAGCCAGCTGTGACAGAAACCGATAGTCCTTCCTCTCAAAGTTGCGAATGAACGAAGACAGCAATATCCGATTGTTGAAGAGGACCTCGAGAGATATGGTGCCAATGGGTTTTGCTATCGAAGGTGGAGACGGTTGAGGGACTGTTTGCGTGACCTTCTTCTTCACCATTGCCAGATGAGGCTGAGACGGCTTATTCTGACTCATGCTGATATCTTTCGACTCGACATCTGTGATGTCCTCGTCGTCTGGGCCTCCGATTCGAAGGGGAGACATAACGAGAGGAGGGAAATGCGAAGCTGACAGTTGTATAATGGTACAAGAAAATGGATGAAGGACTAGATATCAGCTAAGAAGTGTTAAAAGGAGGAATGTGAGAGAGAAG
The DNA here is from genome assembly GCA_035928285.1 of Vermiconidia calcicola. Classification (NCBI taxonomy): domain Eukaryota; kingdom Fungi; phylum Ascomycota; class Dothideomycetes; order Mycosphaerellales; family Extremaceae; genus Vermiconidia; species Vermiconidia calcicola. The sequence continues at coordinate 66,006 of JAXLQG010000005.1, read as the reverse complement.
GAAGAGAAAGCAAAAGAAGAAGCTGGAATCAGCTCTGAAAGTCAGAAGTCATCAAAGCTCAACGCAGCTTCCACGAAGAGTCAGTGACTGCCGAATGCCCATGTGGCACAGGGTGGCAGCGAAGTTCAACAGAAGGAATAGGTCGTCCTTCTCTGCCAGTGAAGTGAGACAAGATCCATTACTCCCCGCCAAACATTCACTTCGCTCCTTTAGAAGTGCAGTGATACCTTCACATGGTGCCGCTAGTTTGACACTTTCCGTCAGATCGATATTTGCTGACTTCTTTCCTGCGCTACTCACCTCCTTCAACGTCCAAGGCCAGTCGTCGTTGCCTTTCTGTTAGGAGTTCCTGCTAACTTGTTGTACAGTCTGTTCGAAGCTGAATCAAGAAATTATTTCCTCCACTGCAACATCATCAGAGTTGAGCTGGACAATGAGTGCTAGCAAGGTGGTCAAGGTCAGCGAGACCAATTTCTCAACAGCCGTTGTTCAATATCGCCAGGAGACTGTAAGAAAAGCTGCTCAACAGGTGAACTCCCGAAACACAGGCCAAACCCGGGTTGTGAGCACCGAGCGCAAAACCATGGGCAAGAAGATCACAGAGACAAACACCGTGACAAAATCAACCACCGTCAAGGTAACCCACTCTGCCGACTGCATCACTACCACGGCTCAAACTCAATCTACAAAGACTCGCACAGTCAAGATCCAACGTGTCGACTTCAACAAGCATAAGAGCGAGATGGCCAAGAAAGCCTACGCAACGCTGCGCATGCTCCGTACCTAGGTACTGACTTCGAACATGATGCGACGTACAGCAGTCAAGGGCTGATTGACGGAGGGTTCGGGCTCCATGCCTGCGTGTCTGGGCCGGGGCACCGTCAACTGTACGACTCTTTCAAATCAGGAGAATTCACCCTCGCATGGTACATGGGAAACCATGGGACAGAAGAAGTGAAGCTTGCTAAAATGGAAATCAGCGCCAACGCCATACTTGTGGTCGGAGTATAATGGAAAATGCCAGTGGCGCCGAATCCCACAGGACAGTAAAAGACTGGAGTTTATGGAATGTGCTGTATCTTGAAGATAGCAAAACAAACACAATCATGACAAGTACAGGTTCTCATCATCATAGTCTGATCATGAATCCATGTCGCGCTCTCAGCTCGATCACGGGTGTGTGGTATGATAGAATTTTCCTGCAACTGATTAATCGTAGACCGCAACAACAGACTCTAACTCACCAGCATATTGATCGAACTTTGGATTCATGTCAACCGACCCAGCGGTGCCTGGTCGACCAATTCTGACACCGGACGGAATAGCACTGTGACTCTGCATCGAAACCGGCACTCTACTAGTCTGAATGGATTGTAGTCGGGTAGAGCCTGGAACCTGCTGATCATGCTGGAATTGAACCCTTGTAGACGTCACTGGGATCTGTGATCGATTGACTGCTGTCCTAGCGTGTGTCGGCAAGGCTTCTCGGTGTGAGGGAGTGCCAGAAATACCAGCCGTTGCTACGAGGCGTTAGCAGGATCAAGAAGTAGAAGCTGAGGGTAGAGCACTGACGAAGCTTGGTGACCGGGAGTGTGCGTGCAGATGGCATCCCTCTTTGATGGGTACCAAGCACACTGCTGCCGGACCTCTGGTGCGGATGGAGTTGCTCGGTACCACCTTGTGCAACTCCAATCGGGTGTGGTCCTCGCTCAGGCAGAGATGGGTTCATTCCAGGCTGTGTATGTCGACGCAGGTCTGGCCTTGGGAATACTGCTTCAGACCGTCGGACACTGCCGAGTGACTGGAGTGTTTGTGCAACATCTTTCGAGGCGGCAGGCGCAATCATATCCTCAACCTGATTTCGTTGCTTGATAGCATTGTAAAGCCTCTGAAGGATGGCCATTTTGCGGCCCTTTTCTCGGTAAGAATCAGCCAGCTCGTCATGTCTCTGTTGTAATTTCTGATGCTCAAGACTAAGATCTGGTTGGTGTTAGATGGATTGTTTGCCGATGGTAAGTTATCGCACCTTCCATTCTCTTCTGCATTGTTTGAATCTCGGTATTGGCTTCGTGAACGACCTTGTCCATTGCTGCGTTGAGGTTGGTATATCTGTCCGTGAGATTTCTGGCCACATATTGCTGGTAAGCACTGTCACTTTGTTAGTAGAGCGCGTGCTGTCCGGACCCGCATCTCCTCACATCTCATGCGTGATCTGATATGTCCAGAATGCTATAGCTCTTCCAGCACAATCAAGGATAGCCCCCGGATCGAGGCCACTGAGAACGCTCGTTTTGTACTCCTCTGTAGGGTTCAATTGTGTCTGGACAGCATCGTCATGACTGGGTAGCTGGCTTTGGCAGGCAGGACAACGACGTCGGTCTAGTGGTGCTTCGGCCAGGCCGGTAGTCTGAGCGCAGGAGAGACAAAAGATGTGCCTGACAGGTATCAGTTGCATGCGCAGTGTTCCAGCAGCACACCTACGAGCATGTCGTGACCACTGCTTCCCGCTTCAGGATAGCTCGGCAGGCACCTCCATTCTGGTTGTTGCAGGTGAGAGGCTGCTCCATTGTTTTCGAATCAGAGTGGCGAGGATCGGATGCAAGTTGATTGCGGAGAAGGAGAGTGTTGAAACTCGGATTGAAGGTGACTGAAGATGACTGAAGGTTGGAGGTTGGATGAAGAGGAGAAACTGTTAGGAGTTTGTGTAGGCAGATAGAGCAGGAACACAAGCAACAATCGACCTCTTCAACCTTGGAGCAGCAAGCTGGTCAACAGCCATTCTGCGACCATCTTATTTTTTCCATTCTTCAGACGTGATCTCGACAGGGTGCTGACATGTCTTTGTTTAGCCAAAGAAGAAAGCATTTCCCTGCGCGTCTTTCCTGCCCTTCGCCATTTCTTCAAACTCTTTACCAACTTTGAACTCCTTCCACACGCTCGCAGGATAGATGTGCTTGTTCTTCTCATACCAGCGGCGATCAACCACTTTCGTCACCGTCGGATCGTCAGTCTGCCCTTCTAAGTCCTCCTTCCCCGGCACGCGAAGCAACGATGGCTCTTCACCATCTGTCTTTTTCGGTACTGTTCCCTCATACTCAAACAGCAACCTTCCTTCTCTGGATGGGTCGGGAATCTTGTTCGCAATGAAGTAATAGAACTCGTAATGCTTCCTCTTGTTAGTCCTCATGGTCCACGAGCCCGCAGGGTAGAACTCACATTCGGCACAATGACCTCGCCACGCACACACATCAGATCATCCACACCCACCCGTGCCCACTGCTTCTTACTGTTCTCGATAGTCTTCAACGTCGCACCACTCCCATTCGCACTCCCACTGACTCCCAGCTCCGCGCCAACCTTGCGACAGCGCTCCAGAAAGAGCCAAATGTGATCTCCCTTCTTCACCCTCACAGTGCCGCCCGGTATATTCGCGCCGTCATAAAACACAAACGGCACCGCAATCTCGCTCTCTTTCACAGCCTCCTGCATCTCGAGAAACTCCTTTCTCAGGCGCTCCCGTTCCAGCGCCTCAGCGGCGAGTGCAGCCTTCGTGACTGCCCGCGGCGGAGGTAAACCCGACTTGGGATTCGGCGTCAATTTCCTGGCAATGCCTGATGACGGCTCAGGCGACGGCTCAACTGACGGCCGCGAACTTCGTGCCGCAGGTGTAGATATACCACTATCTCCGTCGTCCTCGTCATCGCCGAAAGATAAAAGACCCTTCGCAGCCTTCTTCTTCTTCTTCTGGGGATGTTGGTCCGCTCGTCGTGTCACCGCACTGTGCTTTCTAAATTAGTCCTGTCCGAACACTACAAAGAGAAAAGACTCACCCGTCACTATCATCTGCATCGCGAGGGCTCCGCGCTTCTTTCTCCTTCTGCTCGAGAACATCGGCGCGACGTTTCCGGAAGTCTGCGAGGTTGACGAGGCCCACCGTTTGCGACTTGAGTAAATCCTCTGCAGTTGAGGTGGTGCTGGTGAAGGCTCGTGGCGTGGAGGCGCCGGATGGGGGATTCGAAGGCCCCGACATTCTCAGGGCGCTGTGGTGGAAAGGTGTGTCTCAACTGAGGTCGCTATTGTGAAGTTGGTATCAGTGAGTTGAAAGAGGGAAGTTTTGCCGCACACGGCTGAGAAGTGCATGCGATTCGCGACTTGACCAATCATAGCGTTATACTGCCAGCCTCGTCCGCCCACTGATGCTACAGTTGGAATCCTTAAGGTGACCAAGTCGTTGCTTCAAGATTGCTTTTGAGGAGTATCGGAACTTGTTGTGACAGTATCTGTGGACCCTCAACAAGAGCAAAGCGGCAGTGTGAAGACTACGGTTTTCTAGGCTAAATGTATCTCCATGATGGCCATGCTCATACATGGCGTCTAGAGATCGGGAAGGAGACTGTAACGTCGATTGGAATTGTCATTTCTCTCTCGTGTGTACTATCCAGCTCTGTAGATTCCGTACTCGCTTCCTCGTGTACATCGCGTGAATCTTGCAGTCAGTGGCAGACTATCTCGAAACAATATCTCCAGCCGGTTTTCCGGTACCTGAGAATATCTCAAACCACGATGTACTCTCCCCCATTTCCTTCCATCCTCATTATTGTCGTAAATCTGAATCCAGTCTCATGGCCCCTGTCATGCTCCATATCATGGCTCGACCCCGACTGCGGTGAATTTCTCCCCCGTTTCTCGTCATACCGCCGCCAGACCTTCTCCAATAGCTCCAGAGAGCTCTTGTTGTTGAGGAAGCCGCTGTCCTTCTGGATGTCCAGACACCGTTCCCGAATGACATTGCGATCGGCCTCATCGACACATTCGCTGCCTGTAATGAAGAGTGGCCAGAGTAAGTATACATCCGATTTCACAGCTTTGATGTATGTCAGGCATTTCTGCACCCAGAATCTGATAGAAGTATCTGTACTTGGGACTGTTGGGTTCGCCAGGCGCTCAGTGTAGAGTAGAGCTGAATAGCGGAAAGACTCTGATATATTAGCAAGATCGACTCTCTGCTCAGGCGTAAGAAGTGGTGCTTCTGGACTCGAACGATCGAACATTGTCGTGTCCAACTGCCATGTTTGTAAGCTCTGGCGCACCTCCCTCCATTCTCGCCAAAATTGTTCTTTGACGTCTGGATCCGACGTCTTTTCCGAGAATAGATGCTCGTCTTCAAGCATCTGCATCCATCCGTTACCGTCGAAATCGCTGTAGTCAAGATTCAATGCGTACGGCGTCTGTGGCAGTGGCCTAGACACGAGTGTGGGGCTTTCTTCAACAGGCTTGCCTTGCCCAAGAACATTCAAACGGCCCAGCTTCGCAATCGTCTTGAATAGCTGGCCATCACAGCCCGCGAGGTTTTCCAGCGCCCAGTCCTCATCTGAGAGTGCGGAAACGTCCAAGTGATGTCCTTGGAGTTGTCCTTCTCGATCATTTACGGTAGCTGTCATTGCATCGAACCACGTAAACATCCTGGTAAACCACTTTGCCTCCTTCGTATTCAAACCCAGCTCTTTTTGCCGCATACCAAGTAATTTCTTCACCCCCGCAAATTGGGTTTGGAATTTGGCGACTCCAGAGTCGCATATATGGAATAGACACAAAATCAGAAGAGTAGCCAAAATAGAATCGTCTTTCCGCAGAACTGGGTCAGCTAGTTGCATGTTCAACGACTTAATCGCCATCCCCTTGTGCAATGCTTCCTCACACGCTTGTTCTTGCCGAGACAAAATCCTGCTGTCTTCCCAGGACTCATTCGTCAGTGTCATATGCGCAATGGACGACCGTCTTGCCGGATCAGTCTTGCCCGTTGATAGTGCTCCTGTTTCTCTCCGTCGCCTCAAATTGCTGGCCGACAAGGCCGCGATTGCATGTTGAAGAGTATCATTGCTTGCCGCTAATCGTAGGATCTGAGTCCTGAAAGGGTTCGAAGGGCCGTCAAAGGCTACTATAACAGGTGAAATAACCTCGCTATAGTAGTTTATCAGGTATTGTATTCGCGGAGTCGCACCGATTGCGCTCATGCCAGCGAACGGAGGAATCGACAGGTTGTAATCGAACGTGAACCGAGGTAGACCAACGGTCAAATCGTCGTCAACGACAGCACAGTCGTCATCGTACTCATCGCGCTTGATCTCCTCAATTCCTTCCTCAACAACGGGATTGTGGCCTTGCTCTAGCAAAGGTTCCAAGTGTTGAGGCAATTGAACATATGGATCACTGCGAACAAACGAGCTTTTCTGGTTCGGATAAACCGAAAATTGGCCTTGGTCAGAAAAGGCAGTATCGTAGGGTGAGGGAATTCGAGGTGAGATAGGATATCCCGATAGTGAGTTTGACGCTCCTATAGAGCCATGGCTCAGGACTCGTCCAAAATGTGTGGACTCTGGAGAAGTGGCTGAAAACGATCCCGGCGATGTTTCGCCGCTGTAGGTAATGTTAGACTTGAATCCTGTAGGGAAATTGTAGCCATCAAGAGGAGAGGTTAAAGAGGCGGAAGAAGCTGTTGGGTAGGCGGTGTGTGCCGTCTCTATCTTGATGGCTGTGGGCGCGGGTGCTGTCGCTGTCGGCGGAGTCCAATTCGAGGTGGTAAAGGGAGCGGAAAACGAAAAGGGTGAATTGGACTGATGGAATTGAGGCCCAGCATTGCTCTTGCTTGCAGGGTTCGAGCCGTGGGCGGAAAGTGTTGGGCCGCTTTGTGGCTCTGAGAACAGAGTCTGTTGCGATCCTGCACGGGGCCGTGGGGTTTGACGTTGCTGGGGTGGCCTTGTTCTTAATCTCGTTGGCGATGGAGGAGTGGTGTTTTTCTCGGCGCCTGCAATTGGAAGCGATAGACCTCGTAACTTGCCCCGACTTGCAACGCCGTTTCCCCAGGTCAGTTGAGTCTTGTAGCCACCGCAATCGTGTCCATCATCCAAACATTTTGAGCAATATGGTCTTCGGCGGTCGCACTGGAGATTGCGCGTGACGCATGTAAAACAGTCATCGGCTGCTCCAGCGGCAGGTGCGCGCTTCCTTCTCTTACGGGGAGCATTTGCATCTGTCTGATTTGGAGCGATCACCGATTGAGCCTCGACTTGAACTCGAGCCATTTTCTTCCGGATGCCTGAGTTGAGGACTTTCGCAATCTGGAAGCGTGTGAAGAGGAGGAGGAGCGACGTCACTCGTCAAAGTGGTAGGATTGGCTGGACCCCTGATTGAGGATGAAGATCAGACGACCTTCATGTCCGTGTGCACTCGGGCCTAGACGTGTGAGCAGCTCGAATGTCGAGACTGGCTGGGAAATCTTTGAATTTCATTGGCATTGGTACACGAATTGGAGGATGAAGAAACTTCAGGACGGAAAATGATTGTAGAGAGCTCATCGACAAAGATCTGCAATGCAGCCAACTGTGACCGCCACCACCACTACGGATGCGCAAGAAGTCGATGAAGGGCTTCGCGGGGAGTTCCAGTGCATGCGGTTGTGGCGGCCGGATGCCAATCCGGTGCTGGCGAGAGACACCTGGGTTAGTTACCGGTAGATTGAAAGGTGTGCGAGTCGTGTGGGAGTACACAGTACAGTGTGCAAACGATGTTTAGCCCTCGGTGGCAGCACATTTACCCAGCTGTCATGCTCCCATGAGCAGCGATCGTCTTGCCGAGCTTGCGCTAACGAATGCACTTTGAGCTTACCGTGGAAAAGATAGGTGTCTATCAGCTCCATTCCAAGGTGCAATTGGCTGGCCCGCTGGGGGAATGCAGCTCCGGAGAGAAGGTTGGACCGACAGCCAATGGGCCCGGGGAGGCACAGGCCACTGGACAGTGGAGGGAAGGGAAGGATAAGAGGGGCGTGGAGGGGGTTTAGTTAGGGATTGCTTTCTTCAGAGGCCACCCACTGCCACCCACTGCCACCCCATGGATTATTGCAGCCAAAACCCACCGACAATCCGATTTCGAGAGGTTTCCCCTCTTCATGTTATGGGTCGGGCACGTCGGGGGACCCCCAACCAGTCCCTCTTTCACTGTCACCCTGTTATCTCTCAAGCCACAGGTTTTGCAGAAACAAGCGTGACAAGCAACAGCCAAGAATGTTGGAAGAGGTAGAAGACATCTTCCACGGGACTTCGGACATCACAAAATGATACCTTAGGTAATGATCAAGCACAAATGAAAGGATTGCGAAAGGTATAATCCGTATCCGTAGGTACGGAGTACCCAGGTAGGTAGATACATACAAGTAGAAGTGGAAAGATGCAAGCTAGCAAGGCAGAGGAGAGGTCTCCCAAAGTGAGACATTCACTCTCATGTTTGTCTACCAGAGATGTCATTCATGCATCCTCGCATGCTTGCCACCACCCTTGTCAGTTCTACGTTTCCACTCTATAGGATCGGCACTCGTGATGAACCACGAACACCAGGGTACCGAGTACAACAAAGCGGCTATCGGAGAAAGCAACAAAGAGGCTCTGCACGGCAGGAAATGGGGTAATCGCAACGTTAAGCTACCCAGTATCCGTACTCCTCTAGAGACCTGTATGGCACATGGGCACAGTCCGCGTAGAGGGACAGTTATTCAATCAGTCACGAGGCTGACATTGATCCGGGCCCAGTTGTGCTTGTTGATCTTCAACGACGTGGACTCGAGGTTTAAATTGCGTTACTTGTAGATGGCAGGACTCAAATTGCAATTTATTTTGGCAGGGATCTGGCAACCTTCACGAAAGCCTCGCAGCTCGCAAGCCTGGTCAAAATTAGCGAACAAAGCGCTAAACATTGTTCTTCTCCAGCATTGAGCACATTCTCATGTGTGCTCACAAATAGAGACGTTTGAGTCACCAGCTTCCAAGACTCAAGGCTGAATGTCATCAATGACGCTGCCTTGAAGCTTGAAAGACAGGAGAAGAAGGGATCGGAGTTGTCTTCGAACAGAACACTCCAGTAGCGACTTTGACCACATGCATCTCCGGAACACCGGACTCCATAGCTCTCAAAATACTGAAATGAAAGCTTTACATTGATCGAGCAGTCCGCAACGCCACAAAGTCGTGACTCAAGCGGTGAAGCTAGGTCAGGCTGTGAAGGACCGCCTTCAGCGTCCATCCTTGCCAGTACTTACTGTGCAGGTCTTCCAAGTAGCTTTGGGTGGATTTTTTCATCAGGCGTCAACGACAAAGCACATCCAGTCTGCAATGGTAGTCCGAATTGGTAGCGTGGGTACTTCTACCTCGACCGTCAGGACAGTTGATGCCTCGAAAGTCTGGAAACAGCGGTGTAAGTGGCCCGAAGGCTGCAGGGGAGACTCCTTCCATGCCATCAACAGTCATAATGATGCTCAAACACTGTTCAGAATGACGCTTTGGGCTCAAAAAGGCAGACGCCAGCGGCTCGGGTCGCTGCCTCTAGCGCTCCAGCCATGTGGAATTGCCTCATTCCCAAATTTCTGGATCAATAGGAAATGCAGTTAGAAGACTTTTAAGGCAGTGCTGATGTGAAGTTGTTTGGCGACAAAAGGCAAAAACAAGACTGGTGGGAAATCGGTACATGCTGCCCAAGCCTTGCCAAGGCTCATGCGCAGCAGCGCTGAGTTGGCAGCTTCTCACTCGTCCTCTTCCATACAACAGACAGCCTAAGAATACGGGCGTTCAAAGCAGCCGAAGAACATCGGACTGATGAGGCGGTAAGGTAATTTTGATCATGGTTTCGATACTGAAGGTACTGTAAATATTGAACGGGTCGGATACGTGTGAAGGTATCGGAAAAGCCAGCACCGAAAGGAATGGGTCAGAAGGTGCATGCGCTTGGGTAGGACAAAGGAGATCCGTGACCAGGAGGATCTAGGCGGGCTCAGCGGGATCTCGAAGTCCCAAATACCACAGTCTTGTGTCGCCCCAATAATGAAGCATCCTCATCGTCCTCGACAGTCGCAGTGGCTCACATGATCATGTACGCTGCCGCAAAAGGGAGGATGATACTCACTTCTTGTCTAGCATCTATCAAATGTTTGATGGTGCCCCCGTTGCTGCGCGGTCGACTGCATGAGTTCAGCGCAGCTCACATCCAGTGACGGCGCCACGGACCGGGTGGCGCTTTCAAACCGGACATAGCTCAACTTGTGGGAAGAGAATACTGGCTTCGACTGCGCTCAGCTAGATCATACGACTGGCGTGGCTGGCCATCCATCACTGAAGCCGCTCAAGAAAGACAATTGACGACAAATCGGTCCGAGTGTCAGCTTCAGTGGCGCTGGCTGACCTGGTCAAGAAGTCGACGAGGCTTCATCGTGCATAAATGCGAGGTTGATTGGAACTGATCGCCTGAGCATTCAGCTGGAGCGATCGTCCACTGAAGGAGTTGATCTTCGGATAGAAGGCATGATTGGACACGCTTCGATTTTCAAAAGCTCAGCTCGTACTCGTAGCGAAGGGACGCAAACAACAATTTGTTTTCGCACGGGTCGAGGCTAGGTTACCGATCTCAATGTTTCGATGTAATCCAGTCCACGGGGAACCTGATATCCGCGAGCTGGTTGACTTTAATCAGCTCCACTGAGAAGATGTGTTGTATCCAGTGATCCACAATAGGTCCATAATGTTGGTCCATACCATGTCAACAATTTGTTTTCTGATGGTCGAAAGCATCTGTCTCCAAAACAAAGCAATGGCCTGGTACCAGAGAGTGGGCAGTGCAGACTGATCGGAGGGAGGATCGTCTGGGAAGCACAGCGGGATGTATCTGGCGGAGTACGAGCAGAGTGAAAGTACAAATTCAGAGACTGGCTCGGAGTACTCGTAGCAGTAATATGAACGGTGACAGTCGCGCCATGTGGTTTGGAGGCAGGAGATCTGCGTACAGTAAGCTGACCCGGAGCTCTGGCGTTTGGTTAGGTGTCGTAGCGCTGTGGGCATGCCTAAATGCTTCGTTTGTGACCCCTAGAACTTCCAGAACGAGCCCCAGCGAGATGTGCCCATGTGATCTGGTAAGCCGGAAATCGGAGTTCCAGCTTGCCTCTTTGTACTAGTAGTATTCGGCCTGACTCGTCGTGGGCGTTCGTCGCTTCCATCGACTTCGCTGCTGTTCATTTCAGTGGCAAGAACATAAGGTAATTAGGACTTACGTAGTATTGGTCTTCACTCGCAAGGGGACGGCGAGACGGCCAGGCGACAGTCAACTCGTCTTCAGCAACGCCACTGGCAGCCTGGTGCCTCGACTCTGGTACAAATACTTCTGCGCACCTCCCCTCCTCCATCCCGTCAGTACAGGTACATGGTATCTCTGTATTTACCGTTTCTTACCTTACCGAAACCACGTCGAGCTGAATCTTTCGGTCTCCTACCCCCTCCTTCGGCCATCAAAGTGGGTGTCAGGGGCTGGGAACTTGGGAAGAGACCAAATTCTCGACCCACACACCTTGAGAAAAACCTTGCCTCGCCATCATATCATCCCTGCTCTCACCAGCATCGGCGCCCAGGACTAGCCTTGAAGCCTTGGACACATCCAAGCCATCCGCAAAGACGCATCCACATCTTCTCTTTACCGAACATGTCCTTTTAATTGCCCTTTTCCCCTGATTTCCCAACCTCTGGCCTAGCTCACAATCAATCACACTTTCCACAGGAATCCGACTCTCTCTCAGTCGACGAGACTGTCATTGGTCTATTCCGCCACCTGGTTCCAGTTGGTGCCAGGCATTTCTGCTGGCTTCGGGCAAGCACTAGCCATCATTAGTCACAAGCCTCAGCCGCGTGCAAACGCGCGGTCCTCCAGTGCCAACAAAAGACAATAAGCCTGCACTATCAGACCCATCAACTCCTCCGTCGACTCATCCCGTCGCGCTGTCAATCGACTCACGCCGGCAGCCTTGTTCCGCGACCCCTAGCAAGATCCACTCTGGGCTTGTCACTTCCTCCAGGAAGAAACATATCTCGCGAACTTTTCCCCAGCCATCTGGATTCTTTCTCTTTCCCCTCTTCACTGCACACTTGCACGTCAGCGCGCAACAGCGGACGAACATCAGCTATTCCATCTCTTCGACAAAATTGAGTCGCAAGGCTCAATTTCAAGCCCCAAACCCGACCAACGGCGAAGCCATTCACGCTATGATATTCAGCCAGTTCAACATCCTCCGAACCTACCTTACTTCTCGACATACCGCTGAAGCATATCAACCAGACATAGATCCGGACCGGGGGGAAGACTGCTGCGGACAGGGGCAGGAGTGAGGAGTGAGGAGTGAGGAGTGACGCCCACCAGCACAACATACAGTCAAGATGAGTTACCACTACGGCGTACCGCCGCCACATTATACCAAATACTACGGGGTATCTTCGCCTTACAGTAGCGGAGAGTATGTTCACTACGCGCCGCAATACGACACGACGCCGAAAAAACACGTTCGGAAGGCCAGCTACAATCCTTCGCCTAGAGTCGGAGGCTGGTTTTCACCTGCGGGCTCGCCACCACCACCTTATGAAGCCGGCGTCCAGTATGCGATACCGCGGGATGATATCTATGTGAGTGAGGCAACAGGCAAAGGCCGCAAGCCCGAGGGCTACTTCGACACATTTCCCAGCTCAAGATATCACACCCGCTCCACGTCGCGCAAGCAGAATCAGCCCATCTACATCTATGACGATGAGGCTGAATATGCAGGATTGCAGCCTACATACCTCTACCGAGAACCATCAAGATCGAAGCCAAAGCATGCGAGGAAGCCAAGCACTGACACCTACTTTTATTACGGGCAGGAACAGATCATAGATGAGCAGCCAAAACGATCAAGGACTCGACGCGCCTCAACAGTCAGCAAGTCATCGCCAAAGTCCAAGACCAAGTCGCAGCCTGCACCTGCACCTGCACCAAAGGCAAGCGAAGAAGACGCCGCTAGAGCCGGTATACCTGCAGGGTACTCCATCAAACACTGGGACCCTACAGAGTTGCCCATCATTCTGCTTGGAAGTGTCTTCGACGCCAATTCCTTGGGCAAATGGATATACGATTGGACAGTCTTTCACCATGGCGCTTCGACACCCATGGCTGATTTGGCAGGCGAACTGTGGCTACTTCTTATCAAACTTGCAGGCAAGATGAAGAGAGCCGAAGAATGCGTTGGTCGCATTCGCAACCATGACAAGCGCGAAACCGTCGAGGATTTCCTTGTCAGTGGCCACCGCTTATGGGACAAGTTCAAAGGTCTTCTCAAAGACTCGGAACATTTCATGCTCAAGGCTGCTAAGCGCGACGCCACAAAGACTATGGGCAAGAAAGCTGGCACCGAGTTTGTCGACTCGATCTTCGGACGCGACCGCTACCTCGAGTCAACCGAGAGGATCATGAACCAGATCAGACTCTGGAACATGCGGTTCGACGTCAACTGCGAGGACGCGCTGCGTAGGCCTGCTGCTGCCTAGCCATCGCGACTACTCATCGCAGATGTACTGCGACTTCCAGGGAAAGAGGCCGTCGATAGTGGCAAAAAACGACTTCGCCACACTCTATACACATCAACAACATTTATCCTCAGCTTTTATGAGGTATCATTGGCGCACAAAATCAGGCAGCCTGTAACAACATTCCATCTTGTTTTTGGCGAGCATGGATGGATATGAGTCATTCATTTTCAGCAACCTGTTCTGTTACGAGTATATCATTCGTGAAGGGATTATGGCGAATCTGGCTTACATTGTGGTTGGGCTCAGGCCCCCTTGGGAGGCAAACGAAATGGGCAGTCTACAAAGGAGGAGGAATTTTTTAACCTCATGAAGCCATGAAAGGACGAAACATCATGACAGATGATCTTGTACTCTACGCATATGGTACGGCCGTCTTCGTCTTGCGTTGTTCTCTGGTGGAAGGATTTTTGCGTTTGTGTTGCGTCTTTTTTTCTGAATCTTCTCGCGAGATACCCCCTCAAGTTGTGTACCAGACTGGCTTGCATTTGTCTGGATTGTTTTGTTCTGTATAACATTTCCCTTTGCATTGAGCGTGGGAAATTTGTATCTGGGGATTTGTCTACATGGTGATAAAGTTGTCCGCGAGGACTAATTGGGCGCGTCCTGGAGTCAATCGGAAGGTCTCTTGAGTACCAGGCTTCTCTTATTCTTGAGGACTCACGGACCGGGATCTATGGTAACACCAGGAACTATTCTGAATTAGATACCTACTTTCATGGAATGAACTACTTAATACATGACTGCTTTTGCTACAAACCCTCTTTTCGCTTTCTACTGTAGTAGGTACTCCGTTCTCCGTTCTCCGTTCTCCGTTCTCCGTTCTCCGTACCTAGGTACTTACTGCTAAACTCGTCTTCCTGCCAGTTCGTTCCATACCTAGGTTTCGCATGGTATCAGTCGTTGCGATTACAATACACGATTCTTGCATTCAATGAGCTACTTATCGCATCGTATTATGGAGTGTGGTGTTTGTAAGCGAGTTTAGAATATCACCAAGTACCGTAGTAGGTTGTCGGTGTTCATGTCGGGGCATTCGGGGGCATTTTCCGTGGATTCTCAATCAGCCTGGTGGCGTCTGGGTGGCCGTGACCTTAGGAGTAGTAGTTAGAGCTAACTACCTGAAGGTGATTAGTATGCACGCTGAGTCACGCTTGATTGGGAATTTCGTGCAAACTTGTACGAGTAACCAACCAACGGGCGAAATTTACGCTGCCAGCCATTGTTCGGTATCCTGGATCGTTGTGTGGGTTGTTGTAAGCGCTGGACATTCATACAAGGGATTGGGTCACGAGGGACGCGAAAGGTGCGCGAGTTGATGGGCCTCAGGCAGAAGTGCAGAAAGGGGGGTGCCTTGTTGATCCAGTGCAGCTGGTGGTTGATTAGCGGATACGAGAGCAGGTAGGGTCATGCTTTCGAGAAGACAGGAGATACAGCTGGCTTTGCGGCATTGAGTGGTCGAAGAAGGGTGACGGTGATGTGCCGCATGCCCGAGACGTGCATGGCACTGCATGGCGATTGCGAACTATAGTTCCTTTGGGAGCAGTTGTACCACGTTCCATGAGTGGGGGCCGAGGAAAGGTGACCACTGGTGTGTGCTGCAGGCCATATAGCATGCGAAAGATAATGGCCGACAAGTCTCGCCTATTCGTTGCTGGTAGACAGGAGGGGGTGCGTGAACGGACGTCCGGCGGGTAGGATGGAGGCTTCTTCGATACTGCAGCGGGCATCGGCAAGCATGATGTGCCAGAGATAGCAACAAAAACTTCATCATCTGCCGTACTCGTAGTAGTCTGGCTCTCATCGGACGAGCAGCTGTTGAGGACACTAGGACTAGTTCGACCCTAGAGAGCAGCGTGCCCTCGCATGGAATCCTGATGATAGGCATTGAAATGCGAGAAGCGGATGATGGCGGCGAGTGTAAGCATGAGGTTACAAGTAAGGTAGTTAGCTGCGGCATGCTGCGGGTACAGGATGATCGTCAGTGGTTGTGAGAAAGATCGTGGATGCGTGGAGGGGTGGTGGAGTGAAGGCGATCTGAATGACTACTCGAACAGGTCGTACTCGCTTACATCGATTCTTGTGTCCTTTCTTTAGAAGGCGATGGTACCGAGGGAAGGAGGAGTGTCTTCCCTCTTCGCCACAAAGGACTGTCTGCTGGATTTTCAGCTCTCTGCTCCCCAGATCGAGCACGGAGGGCCTTACGGGTCTATTGGACGAGACACAAGTAAACGTTGCGACTGTACGGAGGCGTAAGTAGGTAGGCCGTATATCCGAGTGCGTGTGACCCCAATAGATCGCTAAGTTCTTTTCAGGCGTCGTGAAGATAGAGGTGGGAGTGACCAATTCTCTTGAGAGGATTGCCCAAAGAGACGAGGCGCTCCGCAGGCGCCGTGATAGTCTTGTGTTACCCACGGCTTGGGCTGCTCTAAGACATCTGGGTGTGCTCACATGCTCGAAATTCTTTCCGTCTCGAGAGAAGTCCTGTGTACGTAGTAATCGAGAAGCGACAGCCTCCAACCGAGTCCAAACAGAGAATATGAGAATCAGGCCGGTGCAAGGCAGCGCGGACTTCGAGATGATTCGTGCCCTTCGCGCTGGAGACCATGGTCGTTATGCGCGCTGCATAGGAACTGCATCAGTGGCGATGGATTGACCCTGGTGCAGAAGGCCTGTTGCCTGTATTCACTTTTCTGCCTTGTTGCTTGGTGAGTGATAAAGTGTTTCAGCGTTTAGACTGGAGTGTTCGTATCCTGCCGCCTTGAGTGACTTGAAAGTGTTGACAAGTTGACTGGTATTGTCTCGCCCAATAAGTGTCTTGTCGTGCTGTTGTCTATCCTGAATGGCTTGACGCCACTCGGGACTATTCCCATGAGGCGTCGCGGGGAAGTGCCTGGCTTTTTGATGGCCGAACACCTGAAACAAACGCCCCCTGAGGCCCGTAACTGGCTCGCTGGCTAACACTGGAAGCAAAATCGAATGTTTCGTGTATCGTCGAGTTTTGATATGCTCCAATACAGGGCCTAATGTAAAGTATCTTCGGCTTGGTTCTCACCCTGCCTGCGACCAGTCTGCAACCTGTTGCTTGATTTGACGTTTGCATATCCGTTTTACGTGCTCCCGTACTGGCCACTTCCATAGACGACCAGTTGTACCAAACACATGTAGGGTTTCACATGCACGGATACCCCGAACCCGAACGGCAGGCTGCCAGAGTCTCACACATTTGACTGATCTGACTTGTTGCACACATCTGACCGCTTGTCTGGGAGAACGAGGCTGGCAGATGCTGCAGGGAATAGGGGTTCAGTGGACGTCGAAACAAGCGGTTGGCTAGCGAAGTCTGGGCTGGTGAGGCTCTTGATGCAGGTACCACGAGCCCCTTCGGATGGGCCAGTTGCCTTCTCTCCCGCAAGGGGGTCCTTCACCGCTGTTTGCATGTCATATCAAATCGATCGGATTTTGGTAAGGTATTGTACCTTGAATCCACGAGACGAGACGATACGGCGAACAACGCGAGATTGGTGGAAAGGATGACCTGGAGTCGATTTTTCACTTCATCGATATTGCGCCTACGAGAGCAGCGACTGTAAAAGACCACGCGCATAGAGTGCATTTGAGCCTCGCGTAGTGCCAGCGAGGCTGAGGTTTTGTGGTATCATCTTTGCTTGTTATACGGAGTACCTTGTGAAAAATCACGAAACACGCCAGCAAGGCTCATACCCACGGCGAGTACTATTTACCAGGTACCTAAGGTAGCGGTACCTGCGGCGTAGGAAACGAGCGCAGTCACGACGCCTGGACTGCGGGGAAGCGCGCCTATTGACGTTCGTGGACACGCGTGGATTACTTATCTGCTGCGGGCAGAGACCTTCGATTTGTAACCCACGAGCACGTCATTGTGAGGTTGAATGATACTCGTGTATACATCTTGGACTTCTCTTGTGCGTACTTTTGCCTGCTCATCTACTTCTAGGACCTTTCTTGTAGTGAGTAGCTTTGCAACTTGTGACTACATATTCTTCAGGAATCGCCCAAGTCAAGCTCAGCAGCCCAGTGCGGAAACCGAAGCATCTACAATGTCATCGCAAAAGGCTTGGGCCATTGTTGCTGGTGTCGGACCTGGCACGTAAGCTTGCCGCTGGCCGTCGAACAAGTGTGCACAAGGCTGACTCGTCAACAGTGGTGCCAGCGTCGCTCGTCGATTCGCCCAGAAGTATTCCGTTGCCCTCCTTGCCCGAAACCCGTCGAACTTCGAGCCCCTCGTGAAAGAGATCGAGGCTGCGGGCGGGAAGGCGGTTGGCATCAGCACCGACTGCGCAGATGGCAAGAGTGTGAAAAGCGCTTTTGAGCAACTGAAGAAAGAGATGGGAGATGCCTCACTAGCTGCTGCAGTCTACAACGTTGGTGGAAGATTCGTCCGGAAACCATTCCTAGACTTGTCAGAGGATGATTTTGAGGCCGGATGGGAGGCCAATGGGTACGTCGAATAGGCCTGTGTCTTCAACAGATATCTGCGCGACACATTGGGAGTACTGGTGCTGACAATCATCCTGAACAGACGAGGAGCTTTCCATTTCTCAAAAGCAGTCTTACCACTGCTACTAGAGAGTGTTAAGAATTCTCCTGAATATCCACCTACCCTGATCTTTACCTCGGCCACGGCAGCCATGAAAGGGTCGGCCAACTGTGCATCGTTTGCGACCGGCAAATTTGCCATGAGAGCGCTGGCGCAGTCACTGGCGAGAGAATTTGGACCAAAGGGCATTCATGTCTCCCATGCCATCATCGACGGCGTCATTGACATTGAGAGAACCAAGGACTACAAGTTCGATCATCCAGATGCGAAGATTAAACCAGAGGCGGTAAGAGTCCAGCGCTCTCCCTTTGGCATTGTACCGTGCATGGAGCTGACCAAGATGACATTGCCGCAGATTGCCGACTCGTACTGGTATCTCCATACCCAGCCCAGGACATGTTTCACGAATGAACTCGATATTCGGCCATATATTGAGAAGTGGTGATGGAAGCAAAGGAGGTCCCATACCTATCAAAAGATATATTTACTCTTGAAGTCGCATCGTGGTGGTCTCATTCCATTCTATCCTCTTCGCTGTGCAGATACCTTACTATGCCTCTCGACTGCGCCGACATTTCGGCCGAGGACGTAGTGTGAAATGCACAAGTCGCGCTAGGACTTAACATATCCAAAGTCCGTGGCAAGCAGTGAATTCGACTATTCCGCAAACAACGAGGTGCCGCCGGCTTCGTGCGGATGAAAAGCCGTGCCAATATTATCGGTACTTGGTTGGTGTCACCGCACGGGACCAAATGCACCATCACCATTCGCATGTCAACACCGAATCCAGTTGGATGCCACCGAAGACTTACCCACACCACTCACGGCCACCCCCACAAGAAACAAGCCTAGGAACGCCGGGGTATGGAGCTTGTCTCCGCCACCGACATCAACCTTTTGCGGATGTTGTCTCATCAAGTGTTCCCCTGCGCACCACTTGCTCATCTGACCGAGGCATTTTGACCACTTCCAGGGCTCTGATTGCTTCTGGCATTGCCGCATGGACTCCCGTTATTTGATCAACATCATCCACCGGTCCTAACCACCTTCCTCATTTCGTCACCGTCCCGGCGCTGAGAGCATGCCGTGGATGCTTCGATGTGAAAAGACTCTTAGACCTTGGCTTTCAATTCGCTAATCGAATTGTGGCGTGCGATCAAAAGCTTGTCAGCACGTTTCTCATCAGCCTGCTTGGACCTTTGCCTCATCGTGACGATTGGATTTGCTTCCGGTTGTTTGTGCTATGCACCAGTGCAAGGACGATCGACCCCCTGTTATGCTCGCTACGATCACCTGCTTTGAGTACTTGTGCACTATTGCGATACCCGGTTGATCCACTAACTTGAATCTCATTCAAGCTCTGATTCGATATTACAGCCGATGTAGCCATTTCTCCGCCCATTCAATCCATGTACGGTAGGCCCGGGAATCATTATTGATTCATGACGACGACGCAAAGCACATGGCCTGGCCGAGGTGTTGGACGAATGCCCACAAATGAGGGTATCCCACGGGGCTACATCAACCCTCTTCTGCCCCAGGTTTGTGTGAGTGATTACTCTTCAACCTCTCTACCCCAGACTCGCTTGCCCCAGGTCCATTCCCTTCAGTGTTCACTAATCCTGACAACACTCGACGACCATCGTCGATAAGCGAGCGGCATCATGTCCGAGGCTCCCAATGGCCATGACATGGCCAGAATGCACACCAACGATATCGAGATCGGTGTATCTGATGCTCTCCAGCGTCATATCACCAGACATGTGGTCCAACCAAAGCCAGTCTCCCAACGCAAGCTCAATTTCGAACATAAGCGGCCACGAATTCTACGGGAAATGATGGCCGAGGCCACCGGCGTGTTCTTTTACGTCTTCCCTGGTATCGCCTCGGTCGCTTCCTTCACCCTGGCTACGACCAACCCTGTAGCTGCTGTGATCGGCGTGGGCATCTTTGGCAGTCTCTTCCAGATTGGTTGGGCTTTTGCTATTGGTATCGCGTTTGCTATCATTGTAAGTTATTTTAGCCTGTCTCAACACGGTACCATTTCCATCAATAGCCTGAACCTCATGCTGACACTTTTATGATGACAGACCTGTGCTCCTGTCAGTGGTGGGCACTTCAACCCCGCCATTACCATCTGCTTGGCTATCTGGCAAGGTTTTCCCTGGAAGAAGGTCCCACATTACATTTTCGCACAAATATTCGGTGCCTTCATGGCCGGGTTGTTGCTTATGGGATGCTACTGGCCGCAAATCCAAGCTGCCAAGGCCATTGATATCAAGGAACATGGAACCGCCGTTTACAATGGCGGCGTAGCTAGTATATTCTGCGCGTTCCCCAATCCAGACCAGACCAATCAGGGATACTTGTTCCTCCAGGAATTTTTCGTCGACAGCTACATTGGCATCATCATCTGGACGTGCTTGGACCCTGCAAATCCTTTCGTCAGTCCCGTGTCTGTGCCCTTCACCATTGGCATTGCATACGCGGTTATGGTCTGGGGCTTCGCGGGCAATACGCTTTCGACGAACTTGGCTAGGGACTTGGGCACCAGAATTGTTGCAGCGATCTTCTTCGGGAAGGAGGTCTTCACGTATGACAACTCCTACAGCTGGATCAGTATCTTGGTCAATGTCCCTGCCACGATCTTTGCCACAGGTTACTACGAATTCTTGATGAGAGATAGTTTGCAGAAGATCCACTCTGGACATGCTGAGCATGAGGAGGGTGAAGAGGGCCTCAAGAGGCACATCAGTCGGGTCACAGGCACGAATCTGAGCACTCACAATGAGGAGCCGTGGCAGGCGAATAGGGGCTTTATGAATGCCGCCGCGACTGAGGACGGCGTCAGGAGCAAGCAGTTTTAAATGGGAGGGTGAGTGGGCAGGAGGGAATTGCGCGGCGGAACATTGGCAGGGAGCAGTGAATGTGCACGTCTGCATGTGTTATAGGGGTTATTGGGAAGGCTGAAGATTTGAATGTGCGGGAAAGATAAAGATTGGACCATCAAGATTGATATCCAGTGTGTAGCTCTTGAAATGTATAGTCCAACTCGGAGATTTTGAACATATGACTGGCATTGCTTTAACGGAAATCAGCGGTACCAACTGACGTTGTCATATGTCATATCCGCACAGTCGAGGCATGTATTTTTCATGGGCTGATGCCATGTTGACTCTGAACAGAAGTCATGGCCACTTCACGGGGTGTTGTACCTTACCATACCATAAAGTCCTGTACTTCATGTGGCCATTTGGAATGCACAATTGGGATGGCTCGGAACCACTCGAGTCAAGCATAAGGGAAGGACCACTCGAGTCAAGCATAAGGGAAGGGCAGTTGACTGATATTGTGTCTCGCCATCAAATCCTGCAACTCATTGGAACGTATCCTTGTAGACAGTCTGCCGGAGAGAACGTGCCTGAGCAATGGTCCTTAAAAACCACTGCTTCGAAGCACGTGTAAACATCAATCTGTGCCAGCCGTATACCTTGTTCAACCACTGGAGATGGGTAGGCAAGGAGATATATACTGGCAGAATATTCGATAACCAGAGAGCTGATCGGACGTCCTTGTAGGACAAGTGCTCGAGACGGGACAGTCCAGGGATGTATCGAAGCCTGTTGTCTGAAATTTTGTTCCATTCATGCAAGATTGACATGCCACGCCGGGTATGTAGGACGCAGCTCTATCAAACTTTGAGCTTGCGTTATCTTTCCCATTCCGTTCAACTCTTCTCTTTGAAACGAAAACCCTTGTGAAAATGCTCCGATCGTCGCACGTTTTCTCTTTTTCCGTTCACCACAACACGCCAACTCTCATCTGACTAAAATCAAGAGGACTTTGACTTGACGAGCTCACGACCCTTTGAGATTCTCTCCAAAAGCTTCTCCCGATCCTTATCAAGCTTGAGTTTTGTGACAATGACTTTGCTGGGGTGGACGCCAATGGGGACTGATTGGCCGTTGGACTTTTCGCGGGACACTCGCTCAATGTGGATGAGGTACTTCAATCGGTAGACGGAGGTGACTTTGCCTTCACGGCCTTTGTTGGTGCCTCGCACAACGGTGACTTCGTCGTCTTTTCGGATGGGGATGCTGCGGACCTATATTTTTCATTGGATGTTAGAAAGGGCATTCCAGCATTTCGACCGGCGCTTTCGGACGACAGAGGATCTTGACGGATGGCTGAAGCGTACATTGTGCTTTTCTCTTAGTTCCTTGCTCAGAGGAGCGCTCATGATAAGTCGTCGAGTGCCGGAAGGAGCATCGTAGTGCAGCTTGCGAGACTTGCGCCTCGATGAGGCCAGACCTGTTACACCGGTCAGAAACCCTGTCGGATCTTCAATAGAGCCTAGAAGCACGCATACCAGAGTTGAGCTTCGTCATGTTGGCGGTTTTGGCGGGAGAATGAGTGTCGACAACGAGGGTTGTTCCGATGAGGTGTCGCTTCCTCAAGTTTTCGATGTGCGACTAAAAGCTCGCCAAGAGTTTAGAGAGTCACGTGCTGACGGGGGCTTGGCTGCGCCTGCCGGCTTCACAAGTTACAAGGCTGCCGATCGAGGCATAGTGAGTCGTTCCGGGGTCTGCATCTCCACCTGCGCGTCAGTACGAGGTTCAGTTGCCGTGCAAAGCCTAGATTTGTTGCTTCTCACTCAGACCATGCGCGCCTGGTAAATGATTTCATAGACGCATACCACTAATAAAGCATACTGCTGATCGTCGTCCGGACCTGCTCCTCACTTTCGCGCAAAGCCCCAGCGATCAAGGTCGATTCAGCAGCGGCAACACTACGTACCAGGGCACGAACATGGAATAGAGGCCGATCGACATCATGGGACATTCTTGCACCAGCACGTCGCGCCTAGAACCTCCGATGGCCGGCCATGTCGTATCCTCCAATCTCCAGTTTTGGTGACTATTACGAGACCGCGAACCAAGGCCAGAACATGCAGCATTCGTACAATACTGCGAGACAATCGAACGATCGCTATACCACTCAAGCCCCATATTCAGGTGATATCCGACAGAATCAGTATGGCTCGTCCGGGTATGACTGGTCGGGACAAAACCAGCAGAACTATACAGACAGCTCACGCCAGCAAACCTACAATACTTCTTCGTGGAAAGATGAAAGGACACAGGGTGCGCCTTACGGCGATACTCGGCAGACGTCGAATTATGAGACGCAAAGCTCGGCGGACAGCAACAGGCAGGAACACTACAATGCACGTTCAACGACTCAGAGCACGCAAGGCCTTAACAACTTAGCGTATGCTTCTGGACTGCAAGACTCGGGATCGCAGAGGCAAGGGCATCGGCCCCAACAGGCGAGTATGTCCTTGAACTCAACGTACGCTGCGGGAAATGCACCGAACCGTGTTCAGTCTCCTGTCGCCCAGCAAGGAGCGCGGCGTTACAGCTCCAATCAGTCTACGAATCATACAAATCAGAACGAAGCCGCATCTACATCCAACCAGCAACCACAGATGCCTGCTGCGGCGGCCGCCGCCCTTGCGGGTGCCGTCAATCGACGCTTTCCGCAGGCGTCTTCCACACAAGCATCAGTGTCACCAGTTCTGAATGGCGCCAACGCGCCGAGCGCTGTCCCTCAAAGAACTACCTCACCTTACTTTCAGTCAAATCTACCTCCACCTCAACGGAAACCTTCATCTCACGCTCAGCAGACCGCTCATTCGGCCACAGCAAACACTCCTCGCGGAACAGTTCAACAGGCATCCCAGAATCAAAGCGGAAAACATATACGTACCCCGAGCCAAGGCATGCAACAGTCTTCAGATCAGCCTCAACAACAGGTGCCCCAAGTAAACAGCATCTCGAATCTAGTGACTCATTCAAGCGAAGAACCACCTCAAACACAGTATTCTGCTACAACGAATTCACAGAACACAATGCCGAGCTACATCGACCCAGCACAGGTATTTAATCCTTACGCCAGAGAACATGAGAGACGTCGCAAAGAGGCCGAGGCCGAGGCGAAAAGAAAAGCCGAAGAGGAAGTTGCTGCAGCGAGGCGAAGGGAAGAAGAAGCTGCAGCAACGAAGAGGCGTGAGGAGGAGGAGGAGGATGCTGCCAGAAAGAAACAGGGAGAAGCCGCGGTTGCCACCACAGCGAAAGCAAGCAAGAAGAGGTCTAGGACGAAGGCTTCGAAGCCGCCTCAAGCTCAAGGAGGTGCTGAGAAGCCGTCGGCCCTCCCCGAAGCGAACACTGAACCTACCGAGAAAGACATGGCAGCTGAGCTAAAAGCTATGATGGACAAGATGAAGGAGTTCCGTACACAAGATCCTTCACTCTTTCAGAAGCTCTGGGACGATATGCGGAAAGTCACGGTCCCGGTGCAACCTCCTTCGCCTGCCATGGCGCAAGCTACGAGGTCCCCGCCTCCCCCAATGCCGCATACTCCATTAACAGCACCTTCGACGGCCTCTACTGTACAGCAACAGTCGTCAGCTGCTCAGCCAAGTCCAGCCAGGAGACGCAGGGCAGCCCCTAGCCACCCCCATTCCAATGGGTACAAAGTCGTGGTAGAGGATAATGCTGAGGGCTTACCGGATTTGGGTCGGTTCCCTGCCGAAAGACGGATGCGAGCCTCGTACAATACTAGTAAGAGAGCGTCAAAATCTGCGCGAGCGACCCCAGAGGCGACGAGGAATGCACCTCCCCCTCATGCTATCCCTCAGCAGACAGCTATACCTCCTCCTCGGGCCATCTCTCAGCAGACCGCTATACCTCCTCCCCGACCCGCAGATCAGCAACAAGTTCCACCTTCTCTACCACCCGCACTGCCACCGCAAACTTCCGCTGCTGCAGCAAAAGATTCTGTCTTGAAGTCTCCTCAACTTACACAAGGGCTACCGCCACGGGGAGCACATGGAATGACCGTTTGGCCGGAAGAGAGAAGAAATGCACTTGCCGAAGCAGCTGTGAAGGCGTTAAAATCATACCCTGGCAACCAGTCGATCGAAATTACACCAGCAGACATCCACGCCATACTAGAAAAGAATCCAAGCTATATGGACCTATGCGAGATTCTGGAAGCAAAAGGGTTCAAATATCACAGAGGCCAGTTTGCTCGACAACTATTGAGCAACGTGCCTAATCTCAATGGGCCGCAGCCGAAACCATCACCATCCCAACCTCAGGCTCAGCTGCAAGCTTCAGCTTTGAATCACCCGCCCCCTCCACCAGCCCCTGTCCTGTTGGATGCTTCAAGAGCACCGGCCGCCGCGTCCATACAGCCTCCTATGCCTGGACCAGTCTTACAGCCCTCGGGAGCGCGTAATCCTTCAGTACCAGCTTTGAGTGGTCCACCAGCAAATGCAGCAATTCCACCGGGCACACCAATGGTCGCCCCTCCTCAGTTTCGCACCCAAAATGGGGCTGTCTTCTCTGGCCATCCACCCGCTAAGCCGACCGTCTATTTTCAAGCACCGCATACACAATCTAATATGAGAGTGCCGAGACCCAATTCGTTCAATGTCATCAACCCGTCGCGTTCGGAGCCTCCGCAAGGGACGAAGGAAGCACAAGCGCGGAAACGCGACTTTTCAGAGATAGTGGATTTGACGGCGTTGAATGATGATGAAGACTATGTACTTTCTCGGAAGCAAGCAAGAGTCGAAAGTCCATCTCCAGAGCCGGATCCTTTTGAAGAATACCAGAGAAAAATGACCGCGGTACCGCAACCGCCGGTAATACTACCTTCACAGGGACCGCCGCCGGGCTGGCCATACACCACTGCGGACGGCACACCTCTGAAATTCAACCCCAATGATGGACGTCAGTACGCACCAAGGCCTACCGCGATGGTTCCCACGCAAGCACCACCACCAACCACACTAAAAACGAACAAGATCCTCGCTAAGCCAATCAAAAAGGATGAAGCATTACGGAAGAACTACTACAACCCAAAAACCGTGGCCCGAGACATTCTCATTGCAGCTGGAAGGCACCCAATCGAGAGGCCGCTCAACGCTCATATGGCAGGGTTGCTTGGGAAGCATATTGACCTCGATTCTGATCTGAGCACCTTTGATTGGGATGCTATTGATCCAGGAGGACCTCCTGTTCCGCAGGTGGCCTTTGTCGACGTTCCGACGGAGCCACCTCGTTATCAACTTGGACAGATGGTCGTCAGAAGGAACGTGGAGAAGGCTCAGGAATCACGCTTGCCGAAACCGGACAAGCGCGAAATGCATGCGCTTGGAGACACCACTTCCACGCGAGAGGAACAACGATTCACACTCCCACATTCACACAAGCAGCTTAATGGCCACTCAAGGTCGTCTATTGTTGCTCAGTCACCTCTTCGGCAGGATGTACCGACCGAGAGTTCACTGAAGCGTCGCAAGAGTAATACCAGTGTCACTTCACTCCCCCCAGACCCCACTCGTGACCGCTCGACACGATCTATTTCAATCAACGTCAGACACTCCGTTGAAGGCGACAAAGTCCAAACAATGCAGCCGGGCTCTTTATACCCCAGCGGTAAGCGACGGGGACGTCCTCCGGGTGCCAAAAATATCCATGCCGGTGTCAGAGCACTAAAAGCTGCCGCCGACCCTGCTCAGATCTCCGTCACTGTATCGTCGCAATCCTCTCTGCCTCAATTCAAATGTCGTTGGAAAGGCTGCAAGGCACATCTTCACAACCTCGATACGCTACGCCAGCACATCGTCAAAGTCCACCAACCCACACAAGAGGACGTCGATCAATTCGGTTACATTTGCTGGTGGAAGAGGTGCCAATACTTGGAGGATGATGGGAAAGGCGGAATTGGTCCGAGCAAGACGTTTGACAACATGACAGCGTGGCTCGGTCACGTTGAGGAGGACCATCTCTACCAGCTCGCAATGAAGCTCGGAGATGGCCCCTCCACGAAATACATCGGTAAGCAAGTGTCAAAGACATCAGTTTTTGATGTCTCACAGTTCATTTTCCATCCTCCACCAAAACAGAATGCTAGAACTGTTTCTTACTTAGACCCTCAGACCGTCCTCCAGGATAGAAGCCGGTACCTTTCCGACGAAAGTGGACGAATGACTACCCCTACATCTTCAACCAAAGCCCAAGACGACCTCGAGCGCGATACAATGACCCTCACCAAAGCAGATCCCGACGATCACGAGAGGACGGCTCAGCGCAGCTTCATGAAGACACACCGTAAAGAGGCCACGAGCAGTCCGAAAGCGCTCGCAGAAGAAACACTGAGAGCCATGACGGCCAGGAAGGCGGAGATTGGGCCAGGCCTGGAAAGAGCTGGTGCCATACTGGTCAATGAAGAGAGGAGGAAGACGTTGATACAGAATGAGGACCTCGATAAGGTCTTGGACCCTGATTTCTGATATCATGGAGAGAAAACAGGTGCTTGAAGTTTAATGCAGAATCAAGGCGCTATCAGTGCTATGAGCTGACTCGAGGATGAAAGAGAAGAGCAGAAGGCAATTGGGAGAGATGACCAACAAAGGGCGAAGTTGATTGTGTGAGACATATCAAGCAAGGCCAGGTTAGATCTCAGCAGCAAGCCTGCACTATTGTATGAATGCAATGCTCAAGAAAGCTGAAACTGCGCAAACCTCCTTTTATCCTCTTTAGATTTCCGTTTCACACCCTTCATTGTAGTGCGATGTCATATCAAGCGTACCCCGGAGTCTCCTGGCAGTGTCACATCCTTCTCCGTTATTGTCTTCTCACCAGATGCTCTCCTCAGATCTTGTCACAGATGAACACTCAATCACTCAAGCTTTTTTGCTCCATCATGCATCTGATACTCAATGTCCGCCTGTCTATGAAGGAAAATGTACAAGGACGGAGCATATTCCTCCTTGGATTATTATCCTCGGCCATTTGAGTGATGATAAAGCTATACTGGCATTCTGTTGCAGGATCATGCTTGGATGAATGGATGGTTGCCCCAGGGCCCGCAGTCCCCCTGTCACGGTTTTGTGTAGTATTGGACCGCAGCGATTGGTAAGTGTTCTGGTACGTAGATGACACCTCTCTCCTTCTCTTTCACATTGCACTTCCTCGC
Organism: Vermiconidia calcicola; assembly: GCA_035928285.1. Classification (NCBI taxonomy): domain Eukaryota; kingdom Fungi; phylum Ascomycota; class Dothideomycetes; order Mycosphaerellales; family Extremaceae; genus Vermiconidia; species Vermiconidia calcicola. The sequence continues at coordinate 37,959 of JAXLQG010000005.1, read as the reverse complement.
CCGGTCCGGTCATGCATGCGGCCGTGCGTTGCTTTGATCGTCCATGTCAGTTGACTTGTTTGCCCGTTGAGAGGTGGAACCCAAAGGTGAAACCGAGAGAAGAAGGACGGAAGGAAGGGAGGGAGGGAGGACGGGGTAGTAGGAGCGGTGGTGGTAGTGGTGGTAGTAGTAGTGGTGGTGATAGTCGTAGGTTCGGAGCCGCTCTCTCTTTTTTTGGTGTCTGTGTCTCTGTGCATGTGTATGACATGGGTCTGCTATTCTATCGACGAGGGCGTCCGCGAGTGAGCAGGATCAACAACGACAGCAGGCGGGGGCTTGACGGCGCCGATGCCGGCCTTTTCGTTGGCCAGTTTGTTGGTGTCGAGGTCGTCGTCTTGGGCGTTGACTTCGAGGAAGTGGTACAGCACGATCATGAGCATGGCGGCGGCGCCGAGGAAGATGGCTAGGGAGTAGAGTTGGGAGTCTGTTATCATTTTTGCTGGCTGTGGTTTTTGGGGTATTGAAATTGGACTTTGGAGGAGGGAGGGAGGAAGGGATCGGTCGGTGGTGGTAGTGGGACTTGATCGGTGATGGATGACGGTGTGGTATGGTCAGGGCGGGGTTTTGGAAGGCGGACTGAGCTTGTCGGGGGTGTGGTGCCGGAAGATGTCGAGAAGTGGTTGCTGGTGAGTGGTGAGCGGGGACTTGGAAGTGATTGAGGACGTTGTAGTGCTGGTGTTTACGAGCGATGGAGAGCGTCGGCTGCTTGGCTGAGCAGAGCGATGGGGCGTGTGGGTGAGCGGGTGAGCGAGCGAGCGTGAGGGAAAGCGTAGCGTCTTTGTAGAGCGAGGAGAACAACTGAGGACGGGAAGTTGGGTTGAGAAAATGAGGGTTGCGGATGGCGTTGAGGGTTTACTTAGGAGTTGAGTAAGTGAAGCCATGCTGCGTACGGCTGCGACCACGACAGCTGGATTGAAGACAAGGGTCAGTGTTTCATTGGTCGGTGCTCAGCCTTGCCTGCCAGAAGCGTGGCCTTGTCTGCCTTCGTACTGTACGATGAGGCCGCCACTCTGGCACAACCTCCAATAGTCCCTCTTGCGTTGGATACTGTTCTCGAGACTATCAACGGCGTGGGTGCTGACCGTACTTGGATCTGCTTCGTCAGAGAGGCATAAGTGCGATTCTCGAGAGTGTTAATTATTCGAGTATATGTCTGAAGTCTATATCAAGGTCTTCCAGAGAGGACGATGCTCTATGATTCTTGCCTTTCTATTTCATATTGTACACCTCGCTTCCATGATTTTTTCCTACACACCTCATCACTCAAAATTCGTGAGCTGTGACAAATCGTTCTGGCGCCGGTCTATTTCCTGTTGCTGCGCCTACCACCGCGACGCCAGCTTCATCTTTCTTTTGTACTTCTGGCGTCGATTGCTGGACCGGTTCTCGAATCGGCTCCTTCTTCTGCTTTTCGAGGACGGACTGTGATTCAAGGGGCTGCTCTTCCTTGGCCGGCACAGAATCTGGCACAATAGGCTCCTTCTCGGTGATTTCCGGTGCTGCGGCTACAGCGGCCCCATCTTCGTTCGCTCTCGCCTGTGCGGGAGTAGATTGTCCGTTCTCCGAGCTGTCCGTCGAGATGACCTTCTCGGACACCCGACTAACCTGTGCTGCTCCTGATGCATGACTTTCGGTCTTGAGCAATCCTTTCTGCTCGTCTTTGCCGGCATATTTCTTGCCCTTGGGCACTCTCGCCAACCAATATATGAACGTAGCGGCGAAAACATTGAATATAATGTACACGAACAATATTCCAAAATCCCTCCATCTATTTGCGAATGAAATGCTGACCAATGACAAGAAAGTATCGGTGTTGTCCAGCGAGCAGAACTCGCACTGCGTGGCGTTGGGGTCGATCAAATATCCACCAGCGGCTTGGATGTAGGGCCGAAGATACTCGGCACAAGTCGAGCCGGATGGTGCACTGAAGCGCAGGAATTCGTTGTCCGCACAGTGTACCGGTGCGTGAGCGACGCCGTTGGCCAAGAGGCCTTCGACAAGGTAGGTGAAAGGCGAGACCCGGTACATGAAAATCCAGAAGCCAGGCATAGCCTTGGGACCGACCAAGACACCGTTAAACAACAGACACAGCGAGAATAGCACGTTGGCCAGGTTGGATGCAGCTTCTGCCGTAGCAATACCCGCAATCATCAGGTGTGCGAAGGTACTGCTGAACATGAGAAACTCCCACACAAACAGGAATTCCAGGCCACCACGCGAGGTGACTGAATTGGTGTACGCGGCGTTGTTGTACAAACCGATAGGGTAATACCAGCAAAAAAACAGCACCACGGCGCCGAGAGTGGCCCAAGGAAGTTCCACCAGGATATTGGACAGCATGAATGATTTCCAGGAGTATGTCTTTGAAGGTCGCTCCCGAGCTTCGTACAAGCTTCGTTGGGTGACGAACAGCGGCATGATTTGTTGGACAAGCTGTGAGAAGAGGACGAGCAGCATGAAGATACCGAAGAGTTGATTGTTGAGACCTTGTTGGGTGTTTGGAGCCTTGAAGAGTGAGAAGCCGATAAAAAGACCCTAAATACGTGTTAGCAGACATGAGACAGCTAGGACGTTATGATACTCACAGTCAAGGCGCACAAGATCATTTTTGAGTAGATGTACTCAGGTGTCCGCCAGTATTGCTCAAAGACACGTCTCTGTGTTTCCCAGAATTGCACGCCGAAAGGAGCGGCAAATTCGAAGTAGTCACTCTTGCTGGCTGTGGCAGGTCTTTCGATTTGTGCTCTCTCCTCCTTCATCTCGTCAAGTTCGCGCTGCACTTCTTGATACTCAGGCGAGTCCCGCCAGGCCTCGAACCAATTGACATCGGAATGCGATCCTGGAGCAGCCCCGATGGCTTCAAGCATATATTCGGCGGGATTGGCTCCAGGCGGACATTGTGGCGCTCCGTTCCTCTGGAAGTAGTCGATCAAGATATGAGAATCTCGCCCAACAGGGCCAAAATATACCGTCCTGCCACCGGCGGCTAGAAGTAAGAGTCGATCGAAACGCTGAAACAGAATTGCCGACGGTTGATGGATCGTACAAAGAATGGCTTGACCGGCATGGGTAAGCTTTTCGAGAAGGTTGAGAATGGACCAGGACGTCTGAGAGTCAAGACCTGATGTAGGCTCATCGAGAAACAAGAGTAATTGGGGTCTAGCAGCAAGTTCGACACCAATAGTCAAACGCTTACGTTGCTCGACGTTAAGACCTGAGTGAATTGTTAGAAACGAAGAAGAAAAACTGCAGCCTCAAGAAGCCGCTGGCCGCAAAGGGCATGAAGAACTGACCTTCACCTGGGACACCAACAACGGCGTCAGCGTACTCTTGCATGTCAAGCAACTTAATCACTTCTTCGACATATGCGATCTTCTCGGCTCGTGGTGTATCTCTTGGTTGTCTCAACAAAGCACTAAACCGTAGTGCCTCACGCACTGTTGAAGTTTGCAGGTGCAAGTCCTGTTGTTGTACGTAGCCCGTCTTGCGCTGGAACGACTCGTCACGCTGCCTTCCATCTACTAGCATCTCGCCGGTAATGACACCCATCGTGACTCGAGTAGCCAGACAATCGAGCAAAGAGGTCTTGCCAGCACCAGAAACACCCTTGGAGAATGTTAGTTACAATAAAGACACTAGTGAAAGTTCGATTTACCATCAGCGCCGTCATTGTGCCCGGTTTGACCCAGCCATCAACATGGTCAAGAATCCGGCGAGGTTGGCCCTTGATTTTGATATCATAACATACATTCCTCCACTGGAAGATGGAGGTTTGCTTTTGAATGACAGCCGAGACTTGACGCTCTAATTCCTCATCTTTGGTTTGTTGCCGCTCGAGTGCGACAGCTGGGTCGTGACTGCCTGACTCGGTGTCCGAAGACTTTTCTTTCAAGAAGGCTGGTTTGTGACCTCGACGGAACAACAAGACCTCACCTTTGGACTTTTTGGCCGAAATAGTTTCCGTGGCGACGAGGTACACCCCGAGGAGAAATATCATGAACCCAAAGAGGATTCCAATGTCTCGCCACTTGTGCGACCTGTAGTATCCGTACGAGAGGTTGATGTAAGCATCGCCATCGATCTGGGTTTGACCTGCAACAGCGCCAACGACAGCACAGATTTGACGTGTTGTCGAACCATCGCCAAATTGAGGCGCTGGGGGTATGAAGGTGGAGCAGGGATAACTTCGATGGCTGTACTCGTTCACCATAAGGGCTTCAAAGCCATAAGCCGTAGGATTGACGTAATTAATCCATCTTGCCCACCCATGCATATAGCTGACAGGTATAACGAAGCCTGTGTAGACGACAATGGCAATCATCAGTACAGCTGTTGGCACCAAGGCTTGAATCAGTGACCTTGACACCGATGCGATACAACGGAACAGCATGCTCATGGTGAGCGTGAGGACGTAAGAGGTGAACAAGAAGAAGAAAAAGGCGCCCGGTTCCCGCCGCAGATTTGTCATAAAGTACAAAATCAGGTTGAATCCAATAGCGTTGAGTGTTTTCGCCGGTATGTCTGTCAGCATTGATGCAAAAGCCTCAGCTGAAGGATGGTAAAGGGCGTAACGGGTATGTTTTTCGACGATCGGTCTCTGTGCATAAAGCGTGAGAATTTCTAGAGCACTTCCGAAAGCATTGAGAAGTACAGCGAAGAAGATGAGAGAGGCTCGAGAGCGAAGCGAGTCGCTATTTGCCGGCAGGTTGTAGAAAAGTGAAGACACAACAAGCGCATTGATGCAGTTGCCGAATAGTTGGGTCAGGGTAATAGAAGGATCGTCCTTGAGCCGCTTAAAGCCTCGCCATAAGCATAGAGAGATTTGACCGGAGTAAGACAAAGTGTAGGGAGATGACTTGCGCTGAGCCTTGGACTGCTGGATACGTCGAGACTGTTGAAATGCGTGGAAGTTTGGCCCACCGATGGGATTTGCCGTCTCAAATTCTCCGATTTCTGCCAGGAGCCTCTGGCGCGCTTCGCTATTGTGCCAGCGCTCCGCAAACTCGTCAGGAGTTCGTGGCACTTTTGACTCGTGACCTTTCTTGACGACGCGCTCGATCGGGTTTGTCATTGAAGTGAGAAAGTCGGGGTCTGTCTGGCGCTTAGGACATTCGAAGCCCATCTGTTCAAAGTAGCGTCGAGCATCCGTTGTGCGGCCAAAATATATTTGGCGGCCCTGGTAGAGCACAATGACTTTGTCGAAGTAATCGTAGGCACTTTGAGGAGCTTGGTAGATGGCGACGGCTGCCGTGGTTTCATTCAGGTCTGTCGATGTTCGAAGGGTCTTGCAGAATTCGATGGCGTTGGCGGAATCCAGACCTCTCGTACTGTTGTCCCAACATTGTAATGGTGAGCCAGTGAGGGTGGCCTCTGCAATGGAAACGCGTTTTCTCTCACCACCACTGACACCGCGGACGAAATCATTCCCCACCTTCGTGTTGACTGTGTGTCGAATGCCGAATGTAGCCATCACCACGTCTCGAAGATGGGCTGCGTACATGTTCTTGGTCACTCCCTCGGGCAAATGCAGGTTCTGTGGCGTCCGGGCCCGTGATGCGAATAATAATGTATCTCCGACCGTGAGCATGGGAAAATGGATATCCTGTTCGGCTGTGTAGATGGCTTCGCCTCGAAAATCGTGGTGCATTTTCTTATAGCTGATGCCTGGAGGATCCTGGTTAGACGGAGTTAACCCAAACATGCGACGGCGACATACCTTGGTAGTTGATATATGTGTCGTCGCTAAGGGCAAAGCCATGAGTTTCACCAGCAATTGTCTTCAGGAAAGTCGAGCAACCGGATCCTGGAGGACCCAGAACAACAAGCATTTCACCCGGTTGCACGACGCCTTCGAAGTTGCGCAAGATATCGACACGGCGGCCCTTGTTGCCAATAATACCTCTGGCAAAATCTGCCCCGGCGAGAATATAATTGTTAACCGTCTTCTGGAAGTCACTTCCTTTGGAGTAGCCAAAGGCGGAGAGGTTTCGAAAAGCGAAACCAGCTTTCCGACCGACATTTTCCTGGCCGGACATTTTCTGGAGTTTCAGCATTGCTTTGGTCCATGCGCGGCCATTGAAGTTGTCGGAATTCGGATCGACCTCTGAATCAACCCCGGCTGCGTCGAAGGGGTGATAGCCCGGTTCTGTCGAGGCACGAGAGTATTGTCGAGCGAGGTCGCGGACTGCTTTGTTTTCATCTTGGCGGTCTCCTACGACGGGACCACCTGTCGATGAATGAGTCCTGTCGAGGTATGGATAGTCGTTTGCTGGACCGTCAGGAGAGGCACCAGCCATCTGGCGGGTGCGGTCGTAGTTGGTGGTGATATTGCCCGCCAGAAAGGTCGACATGTTGAACAAAAAGGACCAAACGGCCCTGAGAAAAGAAGTGTGCGAAACAGTCGCGTTTGTTAGTGATTAAGTGTCAACTAACAATCCATATTAACACGGTAGACCCAATATCGTCCGGCCGTCGCGAAGATGGTTGAAGTTGAGAAACAAAAGAGGGACTTAAATGGCGGGAATAGAGAACCAAGGTACAAGCAACAGAAGGAGGCCTGAACGGAGAGTTACGATGAGCGTGGATGAGGTAGATTTGATGTCTGCCTTCGGACACCTAGATTAATCGAATCGGCTAGCTAAGTTAGTAGTAGTAATGGCAGTGGATTTCAAGACAGCGACAGGCGTGCTGCCATCTGCCCATCGGATCACTCACATCCATCTCGAACCATCTCATCTCTTGGCATGACTCTTTGCGAGCGTATACGTCAGGAATACGATTGCGACGGTGGTAACTCGTAAAATGCAGCCTAGTGAGCCTGAGTTGCGGTCGCCATTATTACTGGTGGTAGGGGGATGATGGGGAGGATAGGGACTCGAAATAGGCATGGTGTACGAGGTTCTCGCCCCGTCGCGCCCCGAATTTAAGGATACGGACACTTACGGACCACCTACGGACCAGCTGTGCCACCTAAAGGAGAACCCTACGAGGTGGGTGCGAGGTGGTTTTGGTGCAGACGGAGTCCAAACCCTTTCGGGGAACTCGAGGGGAGATTGGCTTTCTTGTGACTTTCTTGACTTTCTTGACTACGCCCGGAATCTTTCACAGCCGAGAATCTCCGTCCCACTTAGTTAGTATGAACTGCATACTTGTAGAAACGAAGATTCGAGAGGCGACACGTGTGCATCGCATGATTGCTTCGTCCGTCCGGCTGGCGGCTCCGATCCTGATCTTCATTTACCACCTGCCCGAAAGAGCCCAACTAAGATACCAGTTACCTGGTATGCATGCAATATCAGACTTCTACGAGCTTGTAGGTAGCAGAGGCACGAGAGGTCAATGATTCAGAGAAAGGCACCACGAAGGTTCTTCTTGAAGTCACCGCCAAAATCGCTACCTTCCTTGCCCTTGTCCGAGTTGGTCGTCTTCTGGTCTGTCTTGGTGCCTGCAATATTGTGTCAGTCAGGCTGTCCCTCTGCTGAGAAGGACTGGTGCATGTTCCTTACCTGATTCCTTCTCATACAAACGTTCGGATTTTCCACCTGCAGCACCATCCTGTGACTGTGTTTGGCCTCGGTTTTTGCCAGATAATTCATGCCAATGCTCCTTCTGACGACGATTGTACTCTTTGGGTGCACCTGGAACCTGACCTATCTCTCCACCAGCTGTCTCTTCCACGCCGTCGTCCGTGATCGCGAAGGACTTAGTCACCTTGTTGTCTTTGCCCATGCTATACATCATCATAGGAGGTACGTATTGGCCCTGCTCCTTCCTATCTGCGTCGAAGATGTTGGTGACTTCGAAAGTATTCGCGATAGAGATCATGGCCTCGTCGCTGGTCAAAAGCGGGCCACGAGCAACCATGTAGGCAAGACCGGTGCGCATCTTTCGGATTGGCTCTTTCTCCTCCTTGGTCAAGAGATTGGATGCCAAAAGGACATCGGCAGCTTCCAAGGCCGAGGTCGACTTGGTGATCTGGTCCTTGAAGGCGCCCTTCTTGAAGTTGTGGTCATGAACCGCCATGTAGAAGGTTTGTTGTACAGCATTCAAGGCATTGCTCGCCTCATCGGGGCCGAAAGGAAGCATGGTGACAAGGTCCTGGCACGCTTTAGCTGAATGGGTGTGTGTCACGGCGATGGTTTCTACTTACTTTCTGCAAGCTCACGACAATGATCAATCTCGACTCACCAATAGTATGTGCAACAGCTCAGATGCAGCGAAGGCAAGGTGGTTGAAGAAAGTCCAAGGTTCAAGAGCTTCGTTATGACCTTGAGCTGAGGGGAAAATGAGGTTGCCAAACTTTCTACAGCAGTGAATCTTCGGGACCCTGCATGGGATATGAAGAGTCTTATCTCAGTGACCGAAAGCAGGTGTCCATGGTAACACAAACACCGGGGAGTATTGCTAGCAATCTGCGTTGGACAACACCACTTTCCTTATAATCAAACACCTGACACCGGAGTTGCTCTGCGAGCAGAAAGTCGGGACTCAAACACTGGAGAAGGAGGAAGTTGACGGACCACGTTCACCTGTGGCAACTCCACAGTGAAGTTCAAGTGTTTGCTGACTTGCATGTTGAGATGCATCCAGCTAAGTGCCTGCACTTCTGAGTGAATGCGGCAGCCCTTCTAATAACTGCCTGCGGCTTCGAAGAAGTTGCCAAACCCTTCCACACCAAAGGAAGTCCTCATGACATGACTAAGATACTGAGCTTGCCGAATCCTTGATTGATACCTGCCTGTAGTCTTCGACAACGAACCACATCTTCTCCGTCGTGATGGAGATTACGTTCCAGTGCTTTTGGAGCCATGCTCTGATCATTGCCAGCTTTCTGAGCTGCGTTCTTGCAGGCTTCCCCGCCGACTCTTTGACAGCATGCGCCATCAACAACGGCGGCATTGTAACACTCGGCGTGCACCTCGGTTTGACTCACATGTAGGATTCCCAGGCCCATTCCTCGTGCCGCAAGAAGACTGACAGACCCGTGTAGTTCGGCCGCATGCCTGAACGACGATGGGGTTCCTGTTCCAGTGACGCGAATTGACGGGCACGAAGCATACAAGGTGTATATGAATGACACTATCGAGCATGATGGGGTTCGCTTGTAGGTTGAGGATACTTCGGGACGCTCGATCCCTACCACCAAATGCTTCCGTATTGCACTGCTGACAAGGCCCGGATAGCCTCTATGACGGCACCTACCACATGAAAGTCGATGGTCAAACCCTCCCTGCTCCGCCAGAAATCCATAATGATTCCGACGTCGAAAGCATTTTCAGAACCGGGCTTCGAAACATTATGGAAGCGGCTGAAGACCACCTGAACACCTCGGTGAAGATCGAAGCCATTGCACATCCACAACATTTCAACCGAACTTCCAGACTATCCATCTACCACGCCGGACAGGCATTCAGCCCAGTTTTCCACGAACCACAGTATGTGCATGCCTTCTTCGCAATGGCCGCCACTGCCTTCTCCAATGACTACTGCACCGCACCCTGAAGTGGAGCGCCACCGGACGATGAGCCTGAATACAATGTCCTGATCATCAATCACGAGCTTGATCGCGTGGAAATATTCCCTGGAGAAGTTGATAGCATGGGGCCACGTCTGTGGTGGGGACAGAGAATCGTATCACTGGACAAGGTGAGCAGACGTCTGAAGTGTTTTGCCGATTAACTAACTTAGACGACGACTGATCTTCTGCATAGTCAACAATGAACAGCACTGGAGGCTTGAAAGAGGATGCAGAATTCCATAAGCACTTGAAAGAACTTGTGGAGAGACACCTCCCACGAGGACCACCCGAAAATCCCTGTGCCGCCATCAACACCATCATGGTGGCCGGAGAACTTTCAGCTGAGGCTGCCCACCAGGTGGCGGCAGCGATCTCTGACACGTTGCTCGTACCGATCGATAAAATCACTGCCGAGCAGAGCCCGTATCGGGCTGCTTTGGGAGCTGCTTGCCACGCCTATCTGATGGCCAACCATCCACCACCCGAGTTAGCTCACAGTGGTACTTATCACTTGCGTGATGAAATTTGAATATGGGCTCAAAGAGATCGTCGTGTACTAGCCAAAGCCCGTAGCTTTGTGCATCGCTGTGGTTTCGGTGTGCTTCTCGTACACCGGCACAAGCTAAGTTCTGCCTCGCCGATGATTGACGTGATATGCGAGTCTGGATTCAGCGGGAGCAACGGGAAAGGAGAAACAAGAACGAGGAATTGAGGTGAGGAAGGGCAGGGATTCCGTGCTTTGAATGCTGATAATGGTTGCGTTTTGTGCCACTTAGCAGTTCTTTGAGCCATCTCCTCGAGCCGGCACCAACGACTTCGACTAATACGACCTATATCTCACCACACCTATATGTCTTGTGTGAATGGAATAGACATTCTTCCCATCGAAGAGCACTTTATTTGACACGGTCAAGCCGGCGAAGACAAATGCTCAAATGCTGTAGATTGAGACAGGCATTTATTTAACATCTAAAGTCTTGCTGCCTTCTTCGTGTATTGATTTTTCTCGCGTGAGCCCGAGTCCTTGTTGAAGAGTAAAAGTCCAGTCATTGCTAGAAAACATGCCCACGAATTCCATAATCGAGCTTTGCGTGATAAAAGACCGACATTTTTGTTTATCCTTTTTCAGATCAGGTCCAGTTCCAGCTTGCAGATCCTCGGCAAATCAGAACGTCCTCCAGAAACGGCGGGCCCCTTAATTGTTCTTCTTGAGCGCATCCAAGAACTCCTTTGGCGGTTGCTGTCTGTATCCTTCCGGGTTGTTCTCCGTCCATTTCCACAGGTCCGCACACGCCTCCTCGAGCGTTCTCTGCGTCTTCCAGCCCAATTCTCTGTTCGCTCTTGAGGGGTTACTCGTCAGATCGAGCACATCACCTGCTCTGCGTCCGGCGACTTCGTAGGGTAGATCGCGACCGACGGCCTTGCTGAATGCTTTGATCATTTCGAAGACCGTCGACCCACGACCCGTGCCTAGGTTCCAGGCCCGCACGCCCGGGTTGTGGTGACGAAGGTAGTCCAGGGCTTTGAGGTGGCCTTGCGCCAGGTCGAGAATGTGGATGTAATCTCTAATGGCGGTGCCGTCGTGCGAGGCGTAGTCGTCGCCGAAGACGAGTAGCTTCTCGCGTTTGCCATTGGCGACCTGCGCGAGGAGGGGGAGCAGGTTGTATGGCACGCCTGAAGGGTCTTCGCCCATGATTCCGCTGGGATGGGCACCGGCGGGGTTGAAGTACCGCAGGAGCCCGGCGTTCCATTTCTTGACTGCTTCGGTGTCGCCCTTCTTTTGTGCCTTGGCCCGCTCGGCGGCGATGTGGTCGGTTATCATAAGTTCAGAGGTGAACTTGGTGTTGCCATATGGATTTGTCGGGCCCAATGGGCATTCTTCAGGAATAGGGATCATGCCTGGTACACGCGTTGCGTCGCCATAGACGGTCGCGGAGGAGGAGTAGACAATGTTGGTGACGTTGTGGCGGGCTGCGGAGCTGAGGAGGCATAGTGTGCCGTAGACATTGACGCGGTAGTAGTCGAGAGGGATCTCGCCAGACTCTCCGACAGCTTTCAGTGCGGCGAAGTGGATGACACTGTCGATATCGGGGTGTTTGGAGAAGACATCGTCGAGGGCCTTCTCGTCGGTGATGTCGAGCTTGTAGTATTCCGGCTTCTTTCCACAGATGAGTTCAATCCGGTTAAGGACTTCGGGGGAGGAATTGTAGAGGTTGTCAACGATCACAACCTTGTAGTCTGCTTCGAGGAGGGCAAGGGCGGTAAACGAGCCGATGTAGCCAGTCCCGCTGTGAAATGTCAGTGTGTGTTGTCTGGCAGATTCTTGTTTCAGGCTGGCTTTACCCGGTAATTAAGCACGATCCCGCAGGCATGTTGAGGTCGGTATCCGAGACGGTCGGGTAGTTGCTTTTTGTGCAGGTTTGAGGTTCTCGGACACGATGAGACCGACAGAATGTAGGACTGCTTTCTTAAGTATTCGAATGCTTCCTCAGTATCATACGCAGATGAGGTGTGATATTCTCCGGCGCAATTGCGATTGTAACGTGGGGTGACAGCGACAGGTCAATGATACAATTGTCTGAAGCTTCAAAAAACCCGCACGCAACGTGCAGATAGTGGAGTTGCGATGATCTCTAACCCTATCAAGCTAGCCTCGGCACATCATACACCGGACTCCGATCCCCCGCCGTCTGTGCATCTTTTTTTTCTGCATCTGCCAAAACTGCGCCTGTCCTTACGGTGTTGCAGCAAGCCAGGGTTCATTGTTCAGACGTTGATCACAATGGGGAGCCCGGCCACTAAGAAGCAGAAGACAGGCTCAAGGCCACCGAACGTCTCATCAGAGCCACGCATAACCGATCCTCGTTTTGCAAACATCCAGTCCGATCCACGATACCGTCTCCCTGGCAAGAAGGACAAAGTCAAGCTTGACAAACGATTCAGCCGAGCCTTGGAAGATGAAGATTTCACACGCAGAGCCAAGGTCGATCGCTATGGTCGGCCACTCGCCTCGGACGCCGAGAGGATCAGACTGAAAAGGAAATACGAGTTTGACCAAGAAGAAGAAGAAGACGAAGAGGAGGAAAACGACGAACCAGACGACGACAACCAAGTGCAAAAGGAGCTGCGCAAATTCGACGAACCTGAACCTGAATCCAAACCTTTTGACCCTCTGCGTGAAACACGAGACACCCAATCATCCTCCTCGGACGAAACCTCGAGCGACGAAGACTCTGAAGACGATTCAGATCTCGACGACGAATTCGGCCTTGGTTCGGCTGAACAAGCAGACATCCCCACAGGCGAAGTGACCTCACGCCTCGCCGTAGTCAATCTAGACTGGGACAACATCCGCGCCGCCGACCTGATGGCCGTGTTCAACAGCTTTCTGCCTGCTGACGGCAGCCTGCTCAAAGTAGCCATCTACCCCAGCGAATTTGGCCGAGAACGGCTCGACCGCGAAGAAATAGAAGGGCCCCCAAAAGCAATCTTCACCAACGACGCTCGCTCTCGATCATCCTCCCCTTCTTCTGCAGCCTCCAACGCGGACGCCGATGAGGAGCAGATCAAGCAGTCCATCCTTCAAGCCGACGATGGCGCCGATTTCGACTCCGCCGCCTTGCGCAAGTACCAACTTGAGCGCCTGCGCTACTACTACTCTGTCCTGACATTCTCCTCCGCCTCAGTCGCGAAGCACATCTACGAAGCGGTCGACGGGACCGAGTACCTCCACACCGCGAATTTCTTCGACCTGCGCTTCGTGCCTAACGAGACAGACTTTACAGGCGACACGCCCAAGGAAGAATGCACCCAGATCCCCGATGACTACAAGCCAAACAGCTTCGTCACCGACGCGCTGCAGCATAGTAAAGTCAAGCTTACGTGGGATGCGGAAGATACTGGGCGGAAAGAGACGATTGCCCGGGTGTTCAAGGGCGGGAGAAAGGAGATTGAAGAGAACGATCTGAAAGCATATCTCGGATCCGACACATCTGGCGATGAGGATGAAGACGTAGAAGATGAAGCAGAGGGAGCACCGGCGGGCGTGTCGAAAAAGGAAGCCGAGCGACAGCGCATGCGAGCGTTACTTGGCCTGGCGCCACAGCCGCAGAAGAAATCCCAGAAGGACAAGAAGGACAAGGCACCCGTTGGAGACATGCAAGTCACCTTCACATCCGGGCTGATGAACTCCGAAAAGCAGGGCGGGAAGAAAAGGCCTGTCTTTGAGAATTCGCCGGAGCCAGACGAGACCACGGTAGAGAAATATATTCGGAAAGAGCGCGAGAGGAAGCAGAAGCGCAAGGAGAAGATGAAGGCCGGCAGGGAGGGACATGACGACGACGATGTCGATGGCGCTGCTGCTGCTGTGGAAGTACAAGACGCAGGCGCCGAGCAGGGTGATAAAGATCTAGGCTTCCAAGATCCGTTCTTCGCCGACGCTGCCGAAGAGCCATCAGCCCAGTCCGACAGGGCAGCCAGCACTAAAATCCGCAAAGAGGAACGACTCAAGAAGAAAGCGGAGCGCCAGGCAGAAGAAGAGGCCGAGCGCAAACAGCGCGCCGAGCTGGAGTTGCTGATGGCCGATGACGACCTCAGCGGCGACGACAAGAAGAGTAGCAAGATCAGACACTTTGACATGAAGGAGATCGAAAGGGCCGAGAAACAAGCACGCAAGAAGGGCAAGAAGGGCAAGAACCAGACGTCCAAGAAAGGAGCAGCAACGGCAGCAGCAGCAGGGGACATCCGGGCCGAAGGCGGCGACGATTTCAATGTTGACACCGCCGATCCGCGCTTTGGCCGGCTGTTCTCAAGCCATGAGTATGCCATCGATCCGACGAATCCAAGATTCAAAGGCACAAAGGGAATGAAGGCTTTGTTGGAAGAGGGACGCCAGAGGAAGCACGGTAAGCCTACTAGTAACAAGCTGGACACCGATGAGGTCAGTGTGGGTAGGACGACAGAGAAAGGAGGCATGAAGGACAAATCTGGCAAGGGCGTGGAGGCTTCCGCGCAAGGTGATGTGAAGAGTCTAGTCGAGAAGATTAAAAGGAAGAGTCAGAAGTAAGAACCTCAAATAAACCAGAGATCGAGGTTGAGCAAGCGAATTGTACGGTGCAAACTTGGCTTTACAAGTGCGCTTCGTTCTTCAACCTCGTCTCGTATTTTCGGCCTTGAAAGTTGAGCCCAACTCTCTGGTCAACTTAGCAATGTACAACAATTACAGCGTTGCATGGCTGATGCCACTTTTCTCAATTCGACCCCCTCGAACTGTGGTTGACATGTCTCTCTGCTTGTGGATACAATTTTCGGACGCCTCGCCGCTAGTTCTGGGTACTTGTAATCTGAAAGCCTCAACCTGCGGGCTCATTCGTCCGGTCGCCGATACTTCATCTGAAAGGAGGCATACCAGCATTGGCGCCACCTCCTCTCAATCCCGCTCCTCTACCGCCAGCTTCGCCGTACATCTCCAGGAATGCACGGTTGATGCCTTGAGGGCCTGGTTCGCCTTGGAATCTAGCTGGGTGGTTTGCCATTGAACCAGGAAAGCCTGGCGGCGGACCCGCATTCATGAACCCAGGGGGAGGGAACATCCCTGGAGGAAGATTCGGCATGCCGGGTGCTGCAGACGACTCTCCAGTGTATTTGCGTTGTGGCTGCTGTTGGGTGCGCTGTTGTTGAGGTGGTTGCTGCTGGCCTGGGATTGGCTGTGGTTGGCCATACGGCACTCCTGGCATACCGCGAGGGAGACTCGACAGGCCTGGTGGCAGCGACGATTGGCGTGGAGGCTGTGCCTGTGGTTGCTGAGGAGGCCAATTGGGGGGTTGTCTCGCGCCTTGCTCCAGCCCAGGTGGTCTCTGAAGACCCGGCGGCAGGCTTTGCGGTGGCATGTGTCTCTGCGGACCTTGGCCACGGAGAAGGGCGATCAAAGGATCGTCGAGGATGGCCGGAGCGCCATTGGTCGCACGTCTTTGAATGTGCTCCCGTGGTACCTGCTCATTCTGGTACATAGCCACGGGCGATTCATCGAACATGGAACGTCCGGTTTCTCTTCGCTGAGACATGATTGGGTCCGGTCCTGGAACTGGAGATATCATTTGATTTCTTGCTGCTGCTCGAACATTTGGTTCACTTGACATACCAAACATGCCTCCAGCCTGTTGATGAGGGTTTGGTGGTGGCTGCGGTTTTGGTGCAAGGCTTGCTTGACGTAGCAGATTCAACAAAACCTCGTCTTTGTTGATGCTCGACTGTTGTCGTGTATGCGTGGGCTGCTCACCAGGAGACCTGGAATCTGCAACGCGGTCTTGGACCGAAGGACGCTGGCTTGGTGCAGGCTGTTGTTGTTGTTGCGGCGTAGTTTGTCCGGTCAATAGAGATATGAGCGTTGCGGACGATGGTCTTGCTTCAGGATCAGGTCTTGGTTCCGAAGCTCGAGCGTATAGAGGCGTCCGTGTTTTGGTGGACTCCTGGTTCTGTGGTGTTGGATTGTTGCTTCGAGTCTGCAGCATTTCCAGGATGCGCGCAAACCCTGCTTGATCGGCATCAGCCGTAGAATCAGCAAAATGTGCCGATGACGGTCTCTCGGCTGTCGGCATCGGCATCGGCATCGGCATCGGTGGTGGTGCTTCGACTTGTTTGCTCTGTTCAGTAGCAGGAGTGAAGAGGGAAGCAAAACGTGTCTTTCCGTGACTCTTGACAGTGCCAGTCTTTTGTTCAGTCGCCTTGGACTCGAATTTAGCGAAGAACTTGTCCATCGAATCGTCCGGTTCCGGTGATACGAGTTTTGTGGTGGCTGGCTTTGCAGTCTCTGCAAACGCAGACTCGACCTTGTCCTGAGGCGTCGCTGTGCCGGCCTTCATCTTCTCTTTCCAGCGCTGAAAGTCTTCCTGGGTACGAGCCTGGAAAGGCTCCTCGGGTTCGGCATCCATCCATTCAGGCTCGGCCTCGACCTTTGGCTGACGGTCCCAATCCGGCTCTCGACGACTGCGGCGCCAGTCCGGAGCTACATCGTCTCTTCCATTCTCTTCAGCATCTGTGTCTTTTTTGAACCAAGGCTGTGAGAATCTGGCGCGGTCTCGCCGAAAGCCGGGTCGAGAGAGATCTTCGTCATCTTCTAGGGCTTGATCATTTTTGTCTTTCGAAGCCCATTTGGGTCGGCGCTCGAATCGGCCTTCAGATTCCAGATCTTCACCTTCGCGTTGACCATAACGGCCATTCGTCTGAGTGTTCCTCCTCTCGTGGTGTCTTGTCTCCGACCAGTCTCCGTTCTTCTTGCCTGTGTCATCTTCCTGGGCCTTTCCGACAGCACGAGCATTGGAGGAAGCGAAGGATCGACGAGGAGGACCGAGCACTATTCGGTCCGGATCTGGGAAGATTTGTCAGTCAGGCCAGTGATGAAATCGGCTCGCGTGCATACCTGTCGATGTTCGACGCTGATTATCGAGTAATGTTGGTCTCTTCTGGAACGGTTCATTCTGTGCAGGAGGCTCATCTGGTTTTCCTCGAGTTGGTTGCCTCCTATTAGTGGTTTCTTGTGTTCTGTTCCGTGTCAGTCATTGCGCGTGGCTACAACCACCATCTTCAAGCCATACCCCATCCATTCTTCTATAGGCGGTAAATTGGGTGGTCTGCATATCAGAGGCGACGCTCGTAATTTTAACAAATCTTCGACAGAGTAGATTCCAGACATGATTGGAGCATTCGATGTGGTGGCGGTATGAGCATCGGACTGGTTGGTGGGATGTGGGTGGAAAAGGTAGCTTGAACAGAAACAAAGAACTCAGATAGCGTGCGACACGCTTCACTTCGAGTCTGCAACAAAGCGATTTGCACAGCCAAGTGAGAGATGCGTGCAAGATAGGTGAGCTGGCGGGTTTCAGAAGGTAGAACTGGTGCGGTTCGCGGACTGCGAAAGTCCCCGCGTCTGAGGTTGAGGCGCAGCAGGATAAAGCTGTTGCGCAGTTCGGTGGGTGCTTGAACAAGTGTACTAAGAAGTGATATAATGGAAGTAATCTGGATGCGCGATTGGTGTAGGTGTTTGTTGTGCAAAGGAAGATACCTGGGTAGGCAGGTGTTGGTGTTGGTGGAATTCAAGATCAATTTGTGACGTCGAAGAAGGAGAAATAGAAAGGTCTTGACTACCTGACAAGCACACAGGTTACCGAGTACCTCTCACACCTCTTTCACTGCACACAACCACTCAGCCACCAAGTCACTCTACCAGATCGGCACAATGAATATATCTGATCTCGCTACTCCGCTACTCCTGACTCGTGCCTTCACGGTACAGCGTGAATTGCTATGGCAGCCTAGATGCATCGAGGGTTGTCTTCATCTGCATCTGCATCTGCATCGCCTCTATCACTCCAAAGAATGCGATGCTAGCCCTTGGCCTGCCTTTGCACATGTCTTCTCTATCAATCGCACATGCTCATCGCTTCGAGGCACAATCCGGACCTGGAAAGGTGGATGATCATGCGCCAAGGGGTCTATCTCCCAGTCGTTGATCGGCTTCCCAGGCACTTCCACGAAGTCGAAGCAGTATAGTAATCGGCTGAATGCGATGAACATGTTTCGTGTCGCCAGATGCCATCCAGGACAGACACGTCTCCCTGGTTTCGTCAGTTTGAGAAGATCTATTGGCGTCGGACGAACTCACCGGCGCCGAAGCCGAGATGCCCTTTCAACATGTCCTGGAGGTCGTCATTGAGAAATCTCTCGGGTAGAAACACCTCATTTCTTGGAAACTCTTTTTCGTTGTGACTAATGGCAAAGTGGTTGTAGCTGAAAGTCGTCCCTTTCTCAAACACATAGCCACCATATGTGTCGTCTTCGATCAAGGCTCTCGGAGTTCCCGAGCCTGTCATGTTCGGTCTCCATCTGAGGCTTTCTTTGATCACTGCCACCACATACGGCAGTTGATCCCAGTCCTAGCAAATGTTAAAGGCAAGGCAACAGCGGCCGAGATGCTCCACATACCTCGAATGACGGCAATCTCGAGGCTTTGCCGCAAACCTCATCTAGCTGGCTTTGAGCAGTGGCAACCCAAGCTGGAAACTTTGCAGCCGCTGCCAGCAGGATATTGAGTTGATTTCGGGTAGTATCACTGCCTGCTTCAATTATCGAGCCAGCTAAAAGGAGGTCAGCCTAACCATCCCACATACTATGGGCAGACAGAAATGCCGGTCTTACCACAGAAATACTTCTGAGCATCATCGAAGCCATATTTGTTGGCCAGATCTGTCATGTCTCTCGCAAAACATTTAGGATCCTGGCCATCTTTGATGCGCTGCTCGAGATCGTCGAGAAAAGATGCGTAGACCCTACTCGACATGCATCAGCCAGAATTCCTTCCGATGAATCGCCTCCCCAGCTCAAGGAAGGTCACCCTTGGTAGGATGTCATGCTAGTTACCCAAGAGTTTTCTTGTATATCCTTTCTGCTTCAGGCCGGAACCACTGCAAGGGCCTCGGTATGAGCTTCACAAGCCAGGGAAACTGCTCTACTAGGCTAGTTGATGGTGATGCTTGTGATCCCAAGAAATCTTCAATGGTCGAGAAGAGGAGTTGCACATTCTCATCTCTCATACTCGTCCGACGGCCAAAGACGCTGCCACTACGTCAGCGTCGAAAGAACGTGAAGAAAATAGCCACTTACACAGAGAAAATCACTGCCGGCGTCGATAGTCAGCCAGAGACACAATTAATGGAAGCAGCTCATACCTGAGTTTGCAAAACGAGCTCCATGCTCGTAGTATTTGTCTGGCTCCTTCAAGTATTGCCAGACAAGTGCTCTCGACTCAACATCCTGGAACGGCTTGTACGTCTCTGACTTTGGTGGACATTGGCACGACGTTACAAAGTGCTCAGAACTAACTTACATTACTTGCCATCAGAAGCTGATGCATGATCTTTCTGAGGTTCCTCCATCTCTCAGTATGTGTCATCATGACAATCCTGTTCCCTCCAGAGAGAATGTCCTGGGTGACCGGAAACTCTGGGCGGCCGATGTACAGCCTTCCGCGGCGGTCAAGAAGTTCTCGAGCTGTCTCCATAGAGTTGAGAAAGACCCATCTTCTCGCGCCGAGTTGAACTGTGAACCTGAAGTCGCCGTCAACACCCGATTCCAATCAGTATTCAGCCCTCTGCAAGAGCAGCAAAGTGCTGTATGCCTGGAGCTGCACGTACATATCTCCATATTGCTTGCCCCATTCCATCAATTGGGCACTTGGGTATTTTGGAGGAAGCTGAAACAGATTTCCGAATATAGGTATGCCTTTGGGCCCGGGCGGATAGCGATACTTCGACTTCCGCATAAATCTGAGAAATAAAGGAACTGCCACCACGATCACGAACAGTATAACGGCATGGCCAGGGTGAAACGAGGCAAGGACCGACATCGTTGCTACTGTGAAAGAAGCTGTTGAACACGATTGACGAGGTTTCAGTATGCGACAAGGCTGTATCCAACGTTTATTATTACTGCTATGGGGCTTTGCAACCATTCTTTTGATGTTGGACTCGCGGAGGGATTCTCAACCCGAAATCTCCACATCTTTAAAACCCCATAATCTGGGGTAGCAAGGCCAATACTTCTTCGGAGTGTCTACATTCTACCCAGGAGTCCAAAATGACCGACCTTTCAAGCAGCGCCAGAACCACGCTCGAAGCTTGCAATTGACAACAAAGGGTCATTCCTTCTCCGACCGAGGAAGACTGGAATGCTCAGAAAAGCCGGAGACTGCTGCAGGCATATGGCTGGATGTACGGAAATGGAAATATTCCTTTGAACGCCTGACCCCACGTTGGGGTACCAGGTACTCGCGTACTTGTTCCTCGACGCGTGGGGCTACAGTTCCTTTGGTCTTGTCCTACATCTGGCAGGCTGGACTTGCCACTCGCAAAGACACGACGAGGTCTATGTAGTCGGACCGAGAATATCGACGAACGTCTACAGCTCTTGTCCAAGCAGAGCAAAGAAAAATGACTGAGGCTGCTGATTTTGATCCTGCCAGGTTCGGCATCTCTACGCTTCCTCTTCAGCATGAGCCATACGGCCCGATACTACCGGCACGTCTAGTTGGTGCCAATAAGGGAAAGATAGCTGTTGTCACTGGCGCTGGCAGAGGTATGGTGGAAGATGGGGCTCTTGCGTGAGGTCACGGACTGACATGCCTGAGGTATCGGCCAAGCCATCGCCGTTGCTTTGGCAAACACCGGGGCCAGCCTTGCGCTCCTCGACCTGAACCTCGAGCAACTACAAGTGACCAAACTCGCCTGCGAGAAATACGAAGGTGTGCGAGTCGAAACATTCAAATGCGACATAACCGACGTTCAGACCGTGCGAGACACATTTGCGAACATCACCCAAACCCTAGGACCAGTTGACATTCTAGTAAACAATGCCGGTGTCGCGTACGGAAAGTTGGCTTTTCAAGAGAGTTTTGAACACTTCTGGAAAGCCATCGAGATCAATTTCAAAGGCACTATGCTCTGCATATACGAGGTGCTGCAGAGCATGCGTGAACGGAAGTCCGGATGCATAATCAACATGGCATCGCGGGCAGCAACGGTCGATATGGCAGGTGGGCTAAGCTATAACTCCAGCAAGGCGGCGGTCGCCCGTGCCACGTCGACACTACAGGAGGAGTTCGAACAAGAAGGTCTGGGTGAGCATCTGCATACGTACTGTCTGCATCCGGGAGGAGTGTGGGGCAAGATGGTGACCGGTGAGCATTACCGACTGAGTGATTGAAGGATTTTGTGCTGACCGAGCCTTCAGATAACACTACACTTGAATTGCAACAGCAGATCAGGCCTATCTTTAAAGATGTACCGGAATTGTGCGCCAATACGGTGGCCTACCTTGCTTCTGGACGGGCGAAGGAGTTGCGCGGACACTATTTTGATTGCAGGCATGATATCGAGCGTGTCTGCAGTTTCGGGAAAGCCACCCTCGACAAGCAGGGGCTGTACAATCTGGGTGTCAAGTTTCTGCCGGGATATGAGAATGAGCCGTGAAAAGCATCATCTGGTTGCAGGATATTCTTTCCAAGAGTATGTACACTCTAAATTCTGCTAGGATTACCAAGCATACAGAATCCGTCCTTGTCCAAACGTTAGAGACTTAATCACTGGCTAATACCATGTTAACCTCTGCTGTCGCGAGTGTCTTGCTTGTTTCAACCGAAATCCCGTTCGAGGTCTTGTACTCTTTGGTGAAGTCATGCATAATATCATTGATGCCCTGGAATGCATTCATCAGCTCATCATGCTTGGGCCTAGAATAGAGGCACTACTCACCGTTACCAATTTTGCAACAGCCTCGGGATCTTTCAACATGTCCATATTCTGGAATAGAGGGTCCTCCTTCAGGGCAACGTCGGGATCTTGCAGCAAATGGCGGAGGTTCTGAGAGGAAACAGGATCGATGATGTTCAAGTACTTCTCGCGCCGCACCTCGTTGTACCGGTCGAGGATGCTGTCGTCTGCCAGACCTTGATGGATGCCATTGAGACAGTCGAACAAATTCCCCACGTCCACCAAGCCACCGGTAAGGCCTAGTCCGCCACTACCAACCAACACAATCAGAGATTCAATTCGGTCACCACAGGGATCAAGAATCAATCGGACACTTCAGACAAACTCACAAAGGGTTGCACAAATGCGCGGCATCCGCAGCCAAAAGGAACCTGCCCACACGGAAACTTTGCGCACATCTCTGGTGGATCTTGTACGGATTGAGCGAGACGAGTTTGTAGTCTTCCGGGCCGGGATTGCCAGGTAATATGGTGCGGAACTTCTCTGGCTGGCGGGCGGCGTACTCCTCCCTCGTCAGGCCGACCTTCTCGCCGTAACTCACGCGATACAGCCCGTCCTTCTGAAGCAGAGCGACCAGAGCGAAATGTTGCGGATCGACGATGAAGGCGCCTTGACCCCAGCCGTGCTTTGCGATGTCGTAATAAACCTAAAGACAAAGAACCCCGGCCCATCTCAGCAAAGTAAAGCAAAGCCATGGTTGTTTGAGTGGGATTTGGTAGGAAGAAGGAGAAGAACAAGAAGAAAAGAACGGCGAGGAACGTACATTCGTAGCAACAATCTGCTCATCCCAGGTCCGCCCTGGAAACTCCTCACCAAAAAGGGCGCGACGGATCGTACTGTTCGCGCCGTCACAGCCGACGATATAATCGGCCTCGAAGACTTGCTCTCCATCCGGAGTGTCTGCGAAGACTCGTGCGCTGGATCCTTGGGAGTTGTCGATCCGGGAGACCTTGTGCAGATAGCGGATCGTGGCGTTCGGACGACGGTCGAGATGTTCTCTTGTGAGAGCGAGGAGTTTGCCCAGCGGGAGACCGTGCAACCTCCGGTCATAGGGCACGGCGCTGGTGTCCATCCGGGCCATCAGCGTGCCGTCGACTTTGCGCCACGACACGCCGTCGGAGACGACGTAGCCTCGTTCGCGGACTTCGGGGAGGAGGCCGGCCCTTTCGAGTTCGCGCACGGCGGGCCAGGGGTAGAATGAGGCACGCGGTGAGTCGTCGAGCTTGTCTGATGCTTCGAGGAGGTCGACGGTGATTCCGGCGTTGGCTAGGAGGAGTGCAAGGACGCATCCTGCCGGGCCGGCGCCGACGATGAGGACCTACGTTACTCGGAGTGTCAGTCTGGCCTGGCACGCCTGTTGGGAGGCATTCATTTGTGCTTTTGGATCGTGGTATCTACCTTGGAGATGGCCATCTAACAGGTAGTTTCCCCGGTTCCCTTCACAGAATCCTTTGGATATGGCGACGAAGCGGAGTGTCAGGTGTTAGTTCTCTGTTAACGAATGTCCTACATTGCAAAAGCTCCGAGACGATTGACAGCCTAGGCTGCCCAGAGATGACTTTCCTGCTCCAACGGCTACACATGAAGCCCATGCCATATCGTGCCGTGTCCACGCTAGCTTCGGAGGTAGTAGTACGTCCGTAGCACAAGGTGGTTAATAATGCACAAGTACCTCAGGTAGTTGTGGCAGTTGTGGCAGTCTTGCTGCACCCCACATCACATCCCATATTCCTCATCTCCACATTCTCCAACTCCACATGACAAGGCTGCGTACCGAGTGAAAGGGGGTTGCTCAATGCATGGGGAGAGGAAGAACGCTGTGCATCACGTTCATTATTGTGCTGCTGAACGACCAGAGCGCAGTCGATGATCTGAAGGAGTGCACAGGAGTGATAGTTGGAGGGATCGTGGGGGATGGCGAATAGCAAGATTCATCCCTGCCAAGGTCTTGATTACATAAGCCCCCAAACACGACGAGACGACACGTGACTCGAATCTTCGGCCTCTTCAAGGTTGTTTTCTTTTCTTCCAAACAAATGCAGCATCTCCGACTTCTTCTGCGTCATCGCCAGTGCCCTTATCTACAGAGTACGAAGCGGAGACATCAGCGACCGTGCGATACGGTGGCCTGGAGATGGGTCAGTCGAGAGCGTTGACATGATGCCCCCGGCACCTAGCCCAGCTGGCCATGAACTCGCAGGCCAGGCAGAGGATACAATACAAAAGAGAAATTGTGATTTCACGTGACTTGGAAAAGAAGTTATATACCCGACGATCTATCGTTGCTGGCTGATCAAAGTAAAAGCGGTCAACCGGATCGGGCATGTGAAATTGCCATATAAGGTAACATGGCGGCAGAACCTTAGGCAAGCACCTGCTCAAGCACAGTCACAGTGACAGCCTACTGAACATGCGACAACACGCGGATGACTCTCGGCACGATTCCCAGGGGAAATGATGGGACTACGATCATAACGAAGGAAGATCGCCCTTCGGTTTCGAAAGTCTCATACTGGTAATTGGATGCTTCATGCCCTTGAGCACGTCTGATGTACAATGGGTTCGAATGTTGAAACGATTCGAGGACAGTTGCGACGCTTCAGCAACGGCCGTCCCGATGACTGTCTCATCATCTCAGTCTGCTTTGGTAATTCTTGGGGAGCTTTCCTCTCTTGAACATACATGACATCCTGCCTGGCAAGCCCAAACCTTCTCTTTCTGGCAATATTGTCAACCTGTCCCCATCAATTTGAGCCGGCATAGGCTGGCTCTAGGATGCTGACTGGCTCTGCGATATTGGGGGCTGCGGCTGCAGAATTGGTGGAAGGACTGGGCAAGTCTGTATTGTTTGAAGTACCGGGTTTCGACTCCTGTCCCATATCAGTTGTCTTTGGTTACAGTGACCGGGACGAGGATCGACCCGGTAGATTCTCTGGATGTTCGAGTTGCTTGTGAGCGCAGGATATTCGACCATTGCCCACGTACTACCGATACTCCAGAACTCTGGGGCCTCTTTGGTGAAGACATAAGCCTCAGGATGCACCGCTGATAATGCCACGGCTTCGAACAAGCATTCCCCGAATATCACTTCTGGATCTAGCCCTGCCATGGCGAATACGAACTGTTGTCTGTGTTCTTGAATCCAGTCGAACTGTTCATGGTACCAGTCGAGGTCGAGACCACTCACCACATAGTAGCCATCGAGCTGGTTACTGAGCATCCAACCTTGGCAAAGAGCGAGACTGGCGGCACTGTTGGCGGCCAGATCGAGGTTGGTGTAGAACCATACCGGTCTGTCCGCGGTCGCTGCTCCTTCATTATTGGTGTCGCGGTATCGTTGCACTATCTCTTGCAGCGTAGGAAGATTGAAGTCGCAATCCCATTGTCCAGTTGCTGGATCTTTTGCACATTGGCGGCGCTGCAACGTGGTGGTGTTTTGTGCGTCGCTGGAGGCCTGGCAAACAAAGCCGAAGATGGCAAGCCACAAGAACATCATCACCAATACTTTAGGGCTCGAAAGGGTCTTCATGCTTGCTGTGATCGGCGTCAGACTCTTCTACAACGGTGAGATTTGGGGCATTTGTTTACCATAGACCAGTTTGTTTGTTGGCCGATCAAACATTTCACAACTGAACAGGAAGGCCATGGCATTAAAGGGACTGCAGTGCCTATCCTATTCTCAAATGTTTCCCTTCAATCATTCGACCCGGTATACATATGAATGTGGTGAGAGACTTTCGCCGCCCTTTCAAAGGACTCTGCAGGCGGTAAAGAGCTTGAACACCAGCATCAGCACATGTCTGAGCAACTGACAATGACCACGACGGCCAAGTGACGGCACATTGGCGGTGTTAACAGCGAGAACATGCCTTACTTCACGATCACTGCATGCAACATGGCTATAGATCGAAGGTGACGACTTATGTGAAGTACCTGTCGACATTCACCGTCACTGCCAGCCACCAGTCGATCTTTTCGACTTGTCTATATAACTCTCTGTTGATCCTCTGTTTACACACAACCTCAAGCATCACCAGAGTTGCTCGTTATTCCTTTGTTTGTCTTGATCGTGATTCAAGATGGCACGCCTCCAGACGCTCGCGACGCTGCTGTTGCTGTTCCTCTGCGCTGCAAGCATCGTTCAAGGCGGATGGTTCGATCGCGCACTCTACCGCAAGGATGACCGACTGGGCCTGGCATGTAAGTGGTATTGAGACCTTTTCTTGCGCCTTAGATACTGACGGACCAACAGCTAGTGGTGCATGGCAAGACTGGACCATAGGCAATGGTCCTCACAACTCTCCGACAACTTCAACCACGCCTCAACCTGCGACCTCTGGACCTGCAACAAGTGCAACAACTTCTGTGACTTCCAGTGAGACCTCTTCCAGCACAACGACCTCGGACACTTCCATGAGCGCATCCTCTGTCTCTGCAACTTCGACCTCAGTTACCACGTCCTCTAGCAGTGTCGCTTCAGGATTCTCCGCAATCGCAACTGCCACACAGAGCACAAATACTGGTGCAGGCACGACCAGTACATCGCAATCGCAGTCACAAAACACCGACACATCCTCAGGTTCTGGGTCTTCCTCGTCGAGTTCAACAACCACCACATCCCAGGCTGGAAGTAACACTGCAGCTTCGTCAAGCAGTTCGACGGGCTCTGGAGGTACGACATCTTCGGAGGGCTCGAGCTCAAGCTCGACTTCGTCATCGTCTTCATCCACAACCTCAAGTTCTTCTTCATCAGGTTCACCGACCACCACATCTCAGGTTGGAAGTGATACTACGACTTCGTCAAGCAGTTCCACTAGCTCTGTACCTACGACGTCTTCTGAGGGCTCGAGCTCAAGCTCGACTTCAGCAGCGTCTTCATCCGCAAGCTCGAGTGGATCTTCTTCGTCGTCATCGACCAGCGCGCAATCATCGGCATCCAGCACCAGTGATGTCGCTCAGAGCACGTCGTCCAACTCTGCCACGGGAAGCCAAACCGAGAGTCAGTCCAGCGTACAGACATCCACTTCAAGCCAGAGCCAAGAGTCTTCAAGTACAACTTCGACTGAAACAACGCAGAATTCACAATCCGCGAGCACTTCATCATCGTCCAGCGAGGCAGGATCACAGAGTCAGACTCAATCAACGAGTTCGACAAGTGAAACCCAGACTCAGTCAAGCTCGCAGGAGACCACTACAGCGTCTACTCAATCGTCACAGACAGAAGGGTTTGGCAGCAGTTCGTCCTCCAGTTCGTCCTCCTCGAGCAGCACGACCACGGCCACCAGCGAGACGCAGTCAAGTTCGACCTCGGACTCGAGCTCCGCACCAGTCCTACCTCCCGGCCTGTTTAGCACTGAAGTGGTCTCCTCATTCAGCAGTACGATCCAGCAGAGCTCAACCACCTTCGTGACTGTCGTGCGGACTACAATCATCATAACGTCTTCGTCAAGTAGCTTGCCTGGCAGCATTTCCTCCGGCTCTTCTTCGAGCGGCCAATCTAGCTCCTCGACGTCTGGATCTCCGTCTGCCACGAGTGATCAGTCTTCTTCTCTACCTGATGGCATGCTTTCATTCACGCCTTCTACCACTTCTGAGTCGGGATTTTCACTAATTATGCCACCCGTTACACATTCGACGAATTGCGACTTTGGTGTAAGCCAATTCTGCGTCTTGTCTGGTTCTTCGGTAACCACTGCACCAGGCATCACAGCTGCTGCGAGCCAGGTGTTTTGCGCTTGTCCATACTGCTGGCTTGGCGGCTTCTGCGATGATATCCCGAAACCCAGTGATGGTAACTGTCCAGAGTCATGGCATGCTCAATGACAGTACCACCAGGAAGCTCCAGTGCAGTCTTGGCTTTACCTACTGGTGTTAGTTGGATGACCAGCTCACCTACTACTTGGAACATAACAGTTCCTGCCGTCACAAGAACCGATGGCCACACAGACACGACCAGCGTGACATGGACTGCGGACTTACAAACACGCACGAAGCATGGAGACAACGGTGTCGATATCCTTATCCCCATTTTCCAATGGAAATGCCTTGGTCCTATTTGCGCGAATGGCAATTCTCTGATCGACGACCTTATCAATTGCCTCTTTAAATTGAGATGCAAGCCACCAGGGAACAATGGATGGGAATGGCCACCGATTCCTCTCCCCCCTCCGGTTCCTCCGTTCTCGCTTCAAGGAGTGACCGCACCAGTAACGGCCACTGTGACAGGGAATCCGACAGATTCGCCATCTGGAACAGACTCTGCAACCTCCACGGAAACATCGAGTTCCTCCAGCTCATCCAGTTCGTGTTCAGCATCGGCAATCTCCTTCTGCACCGTGGCATGTGCATCGACAGTCAGCGGTTCGATGACGACCTTGAGCTCATGTTCCTCTGTCTGCACCACAACCTCGGCCTGCTCCGCAACCGGCAGTGTGACTACGACCGCGACTGCAGAGGCTTGTTCTGCCAGCACATGCTGGAATGACCCGGTGATTATGAGTTCCGTTTTGAACTGGATCTCGCAGTTCCCTGTGATGATGACAGAACCGACAGACTTTGGCAATAGCTCTGTGCCTTCTGTCACGGCCAACGCCACTATTTCCAGTACCTCCTCTCCGACAACGACTGGTTCTTCCACTAGCTTCAGCTCGTGTACCGATGCTATCTGTGGCTTGACCCAGAGCCCGATCTTCTCGACAAAAAGTTTCTTAACAAGCAGCTCGAGTACCCAGCCACAATCAACAAGCAGCTCGAGTACGCCGTCACCATCAACAACCAGCTCGAGCACCCAGCCACCATCAACAACCAGCTCGAGTAAGCCGTCACCAGTCCCTTCTACTACGACGACGTCTGACTCTCCAACCCCAAAACCCGAGCCACCGAGTACTACAGGCCCAACGAATTGGATTACATTTACCAGTGAGAATTTCAATCCAACCAGTGTCGTCGACATCTATACATGTGTTGAAGAGGCCGCATTTGGGCACACCAGCTGCACTGGAACCTTCGAATTTGCAACTGCGTCGACATTCACCAAACCACCTGATGCGTCATTCACGTCCTGCGGTTCGTGGAATCCGCCCATTTCCGGTTTTCCGAAAAACCCACATAACGGGGACTCGAAATGTGTGATTGATGTAAAAAAGAACGTGCCTCAGAGCTGGCCCTCGAAGATCGGGGACGCGCCTGTGTCATATTTCTCTCCGTTCGACCCTAACGAAGTGATTGCTGTTGCGGGCAAGTTTTGTGCGGCTCTACGAAGCCAGAAAATCAAGCTCGTCCCGCACGTTGGGGAGTGCAAGAGATATTCCGAGAACCAGTTCCGGGTTGCACAGGAACAGACGGGTCCAGCGAGCCAGTATTCTTTGAAAGGCCGTAACATCACTATCGGTCTTGCCTTTGATCAAGATACCTGCTCGGTTGAAGTCAATGCTATCGATTTCGCCACATATCCCGCGTCCAGGTGCCAATCAACCTTCTCCGAGGTGATCCTCCAACGCTGCATGTTAGCTGACAAGGACGTCAAGCAGATGAACCTCGACAAATTCACTTGTGTCGGAGGTGTCGCCTGGCTTGACTGCATGCGGTGGACTATCGTCGCGATCGATGATCTGAAAGCTCCTGACGATACGCTGTACGGACAACCGTGGTAGTTTCCCGACTGAGGGTTACAATCGACTCCAGTCATCCGTTGGGTCCGAAATCATCACCTGGCTGCACAAAAGGGGAGAAAGAAAGAGTCGCCGAGACAGGGTGGTCATCTTGTCATATGAGTGAGTATTGCAGAGGTCAGAGAAAAGTCGATGGCGAGGGGAGATATGGATGGACGTGAGGAAGAGCTGTCCTTTCACTATCCACCGAATTCATCAGGATGGGAAAATCGATCTCTTCAGAACGTGAAAATAGAATGGCCTTGAATCATTCCCATGATAGAGAGACGAACGGAATGGCAATGTTTACACAAGAACACTCGCACTGCCACAGGAATTGTTCTCTGGCTTCCACATCATCAGGACTTGTTTTCCTCGCAGCATAGATTACCTCCAAGAGCGCGGCCATCACGACCTGAGTACTTAGCAGGCTTGATCTACCGACATACTCCTAGCAACCACAGGGCTCGTTATCAGGTATTTCTGCATCATTTGAACCTCTTTTCGCACATCATTTTGCAGACCATCGCCAAGGCCAGGCCGGTAATCACTAGTTAACAGGAAGGTCTACGACAGCGACAGCGACAGCGACAGCAACAGCAACAGCAACAGCAACAGCAGATATTCTGATGTGAACTTTTATATCAATTCTCTGCGGGTACCAAGTGTACATATTCCATGCCTGGCTCGGCTTAGACTCACGCCCAGGTCCTTGTCCTGGTACTGGTCCAACGATCAATACCCTCAATTGGGGCTTGTGCACCTCCATCTCCCATGACATCTCATCTGTCATTGTCATTCATGTCCAAAGTACCTAGGTATCAACCCAGCATTTCCACGTCAAGACCAATCGCTCTCATGAAGAGATTGACGTTACCCAGTCTTACACTCGACATGTCCGGAGGTAAAGCCTTGCTCTGTTGAACTGTCTCCATAACCCTGTCTTTCACTCCAATGACCAGTCGTTGTTGCTGTTCAGGACTGGCACCAACCCCGACGGCAGCGAGGAATTGCCACACATACATATCATCACCGGCGTTGACGGCTGCAGGGAAGATGGAGCCCAACACGGGCTCCAACACGTCGAAAAGTCGGTTGTACAAGGTTGTCCACTGCTGCCATTCCTGGTCGGCGACGACACCAGACTCCTTGACAATTTCCGCACGAGTCAGAAGCATCGTCATCATCGCCAGACCAATCTTGGTATGGACGACCTGTATGACATTCGTGTGATCAAGCAACAATCCAAGCAGACCAATCACGATGTTGACTGGCGCTTCGCTGACATAGCCCATCAAACAGGGCATGACAGCTTGTGAGAACAGCTCAATCTCTTCTCGCACGTGCAGCGGAGGTTGGGAGTCGCCGGGAGCAAGGCGAGCATCTCGAACCACGTCCAGTTGATCAAGGTGGACAATGATCATGGTCAACATAGTCACTCGTTGCTCCTGGTCGATCTGGTGGAAGATTCGAGGAACGGCTTTCTTGCTTTTGGCGAAAGATAGGAACGCGATGAATGGATGCGTTACCGAGGAACCGGGAACTATTGGTTCCAGGATCTTCAGATCCTGCCACAATTTAGCGTTGAGCTCCTGCATCTTCTGTCGCCATTCCAGATGAGCCTGGATAGAGTCCGCGTCACCCTCTGTCGGAGGCGGAGGCATTTGTCGTTCGTTGTCTTCAAGGCGCATCAAGGTTGAATAGACTGCTTCAATGTTCCTAAGTATTGACTTGCGGTCACTTGGTGCACCCTTCCGCGCGCTTGCGGGCCGGGCATCTGTACTTTCTTGCCGCTTGATATTAAGCAGCGGCTTCGGTGTCTTTGCGTTGCTGAACGAGATCTTGCCTAAACTGCCCTCGATGATCAATTGCTTGTTCTTGGGTTTGAGCTTAGCAGCTTCGACAGCACGTTGAACTTGTAGCTGCATTCTCTGCATATGATTGTCGCCATTGACCTGCTGCCTTCTGCCGCCCACACGATTACCAGTCTGGAAGAGATAGGTCTGTGCGAAATGACCCAACGGCTGAGTTGGGTGTTGTCGTGGAGCTCCACGAATTTGACTGTACACTTGATAGTAGAAGTCCTCGTTGAGTGTCTCCTCCGGATTTGAATCGGCCGAACTTCCCGTCGCTGCCACAAGTTGCTGCAATTGAATACGAGTTATGAAATTCTTATCTTGCGGTGTCATCAGTCCATTCCCCTTGGACAACAAAAAGATTTTGTGGTTTCGTTTCGCTCTTTTGGCATCTTCTTCCAAGTAAACCCGTCTTTGCTCGTTCGAGAGATCCATCAGCTGCTGAGGATTGGTTATGACCGGCATGCTACCAGGTCCCGCGGGCGGCACCCGATCCTGACTCGGTTGTGGCGAGTGATGAGCCCGGTTAGGGTTCTGAAGTATCTGGAGTGGCTGTTGAGGACGCGGTTGGGGTTGGGAAGGCATGCGGTTGTGACGTCGTTGCGGGCTCGCGGGAGGCGGAGGTGGCTGTTGCTGGACTGGCCCTGGTGGTGGCATCTGAGGAAATGGCTGCGGAGGTGGCTGCATTTGTTGCATTGGGAAAGGATGAGGCTGATGTTGAGGCTGGGGAAAGGGCTGATGATGGTGCTGTTGGTGTTGGTGTTGGTGTTGTTGCCACTGCTGCTGCTGCTGCTGTTGTTGTTGTTGGGCTAGTAGTGCGGCTTCGACCTCCTCCAGACTCATCATCCTTGGGGGTTCGACTGGTGCTGGCGGTTGAGATACGGGTCGTGCAGTGCTGATCCGGGCCTGAGCAGCTTCGGGTTCTGCCTGTGCCTTCGAGCCCCATGCACCTGATTTGGCCTGGATATCTGGGATAAAGCCAGGATCTTGATATCTCTCGTAACCAGTTCTCTTGGGTTTTGGAGCTTGCATTGGGACACTCATGTGCGCGGCAGGAAGCTGTAGGCCGTAGCGGACTTGTTCTTGCTCGATAGCATCAGAGACCTGAGCGGTGTTACCAAAGAAGTCGAAGTCTCTTCCGACAGCGCCACGATCATTTCCACCTTCAGCGCCTCCACCAAAAGTGTCGTCGTTGAAATCATCACCGGTCTCCTGGAGTCGGTCACCGAGGCCATCGTAGGTATCTTCAAAGTTAAGGCTGAAGCAACAGTATTAGTGCCTGAGTTATGTCATCTTGGTCACCACGTACATTTCCTGCTCATTGTCTTGAAAGGCTTGTAGCTTGCGAGCTTTGGCGACCTCATTGAAAGGGTTGCTGTGCTCAAAGATTCCCTTGCTACCTCCTCCGGGCTTGTCTCTCGGCAGAGAGGTATCGAAACCGAAGAAAGACATGTCGGAGACCGTAGGAGCGATAACAAGGTATGGTCGTGCTCCTCAAAAGGATCAAGGTGTCTGTCCTCTTTTTATCCCGCGCCCACTCTTTGCTCGACAAGATGAGCAGATGCGCATGTTCCAACAAGGAGGGGAGATGATGCTGCACGAGGGAAGCCCTACGAGGGCTGTGTGAGGTACGATAAAAGTGTCAACAATTGTAAATACAGATTGGTATATGATATGTGCGGCTGCTGCGACAGTGAGGGACAAGTGATGATCTAATTCGACACCGAGGTGGGAGTGAGTCGAGATTTCCACCAGAGCAGATTGGTCACGTGATCAGAGGCCTCCTACACAGTACACCCTCACCGTGGCGGGCATGGGATGGAGAGCCCGAGGTGCCTATCATGCTTAGCTAGGTAAGTTCTAGCGGTTCTAGGCAAGGCCCCGGTGCTCGGGTGCTCGGCTTGACCCCTAAAAAAAGGCCGTGCCCATGTCATCGTTCTCGAAGAATTCATGGCTGGCCTCGTTACACGTTTCCGGCTTGCGCGTCGTCTCCTTTACCCTTCAGTATCTTGGATCTTGGGTCCAGTCAACCCTGCACTCGAATCATCTTTGTGTTGGCTTTTGAACACTCTTTTCTCCCTATCCCATTCACCGAGGACTTTGGCGTCGCTTTTCTTTGTCTAGTTGTTCCTCGTCATTCAGTGACTGGGAGTCCTCATGCGCCGCTGCTAACGGACACCACCACTCTTATCCGGGGTCAACAACCTCATTGCTCCTATTACGATTGATACCCACGACTGCCAGGAGCATTCGACGGCCGGAAACCTGCTTTTCCAGTAATCCCTATAATCCGAACATCCTTTGGCATCTTTATTGAAGTCACCTATATCCATCATGGCGGCCGGGTCAGGAAGAATCGTCCGGTACCTACTATTCGCGGTCATCGTAAGAATCTACTCAGGAGATGGCATGGCATATGACTGACTTAATAGTGCATCGCTATCCTTTACTTCGTTTCTACCTCCTCCATACCGTCCTACGCTCAGCCACTGGCCGAACAGGCTGCTGGGAAGTTCTCATGGGACAAGGCAAGCCCGCAAGCCAATAACGAAAAGTCACAAGCAGAGTACGATGCGATCGCTGATGCCTTCTCGTCGAAACCCTCCCAAGCTCCCAACAAAGTGCCGAGCACACAACCTCTAGCATCCTTGACTCCTAACATTACTCCTCTGACTCCCTCCGAACTCTCTCCACCCGCTCCAGGCGAACGTGTCAATGCCACGTTCATCACCTTAGCAAGAAACTCGGATATTTGGGAAATCGCACGGTCGATCCGGCAAGTCGAAGACAGATTCAACAGAAACTACAACTACGACTGGGTCTTCCTGAACGACAAGCCTTTTGACGACACATTCAAGAAAGTCACATCATCCTTGGTCTCCGGCAAGACACATTATGGCGAGATACCAGTGGAACATTGGTCATTCCCATCATGGATCGACCAGAAGAAAGCCGAAGCTGTGCGCGAAGACATGCGCCGGAGAAAGATCATCTATGGTGACTCCATCAGCTACCGTCATATGTGCCGATTTGAGTCTGGTTTCTTCTTCCGCCACCCATTGCTCCAGAACTTCGAGTACTATTGGCGAGTCGAGCCGAGCGTCGAACTCTTCTGCGATGTCCATTACGATCCATTCAGGTACATGAAGGACAATGGCAAGAAATACAGCTTCGTGCTCAGCTTGTACGAGTATGTAGAGACCATTCCGACCCTATGGGACAGCGCAAAGAAGTTCATCAAGGCCCATCCGGAACATATCGCAAAAGACAACTCCATGCCTTTCCTGAGTGATGACGGTGGTGAGACATACAACAAATGTCATTTCGTAAGTGCCCCCTCACCCCTGGTCTGTCACTTCAATCTGACACTTCCATAGTGGTCCAATTTCGAGATCGGCAACCTCGACTGGCTTCGATCACAAGCTTACCTCGACTTCTTTGACACCCTCGACAAAGATGGTGGCTTCTTCTACGAGAGATGGGGTGATGCTCCCGTACACTCTATCGCCGCAGGTCTTCTGCTCAACCGAGACGAAATCCATTTCTTCAACGACATTGCATACTACCACATCCCCTTCACGCACTGTCCCACGGGCGAGGCTACCCGCCTCAAGCTACGCTGCCACTGCAACCCTAATGACAACTTTGATTGGAAAGGATATTCATGCACGGCTCGGTTCTTCGACTTGAACAAAATAGCCAAACCGGAAGGCTGGATGGATCAAATCTGACTAGCCGCCTCGAACCGTAACAAGCAGTCGGGAGTTGCCTTGGGTTGGGAAATTGCGCAGTATGCATGCATGTCTTTTGGCGTAAGCTTGGTCATCCTGATGACCTTGTTGAGGATCCCAAGGACGAGACGCAAGCTGCTTGCTGCCGCTGAACGATTGGCGGAATGGCATGAAAATGGGCTGCAACAAAGCGGTGCTGAGACTTGACGGGGTTTCAGTACAGCTAGCTCGAAGCGATATACAGTGTGGCGAGATCGAAGCCAAGCACAGCACAGCCCGGTTCACCAACAAGCAGCAGCAGCCTTGCACGATGCAAGCAAGGCCACGAATCTTCCATACGCCCGTAGTGACCTACAGCCCGGCATTGTCTGGTCAGGATCGCCCTTTTGGACAACAGACCTGGTGGAGAGCACATGGAGCTCCAATTCACGTCTTTGCTACGCTCCCACATCCTCAGTCAGCCTCGCACCAGATCTCGCCTGCAGCACACAGAGCTCTGACGTGTTGGCCTTTCCATGGCTGTTCAGGAGCCAAAACCTTTTCACTGCCTCTTCTTTTCCCCCATTGACTTAGCGAACTAGAAAGGCATTCCGGCAGAGAATCCCCAGGTGGTACGCATTGTATGACACGGGCGCCTGGGTTGGCCAAGAACGATAGATCTGCCATTCGGCAGAACTAGCATGACGAAAATGGGCTGTAAAACATTATCATATTGTATAGAACCGCGAAAGCACAGGCTTGGCCTCTTTCCACAGCTCTCCAGAATTGTGTACAACCTAGATATACATGACCCCTTCAACTGCGTTGACCCTTGCGGCGAACACGAAACCTCCCGTAATGCTCCTCGTGCCAGATATGATCCTGCCAAAACAGCCACCGGACAGCTAGAGAGTCAGAAATGTGCCACAAGCCTTTCGACATCATCACTGACGAGGTCGAGCTGAGTCGCTGCCAAACCTACGGGAAGTGGAGAGCATATCCGGTTCCGGCTTGGGCAGTGTATTGTTGAACATCGTCCCATTCTGCTCTTCGACTTCACCCGAGGAGAGGTAAAGCTTTAAGCGTACGTCTCGTTGTCGAATTGGCTCTGTTCCGACATGGTCGTGGCTTCACCAGTACTCCCAGGGGAACCGCTACCCACACAACACTCTTCGTCCTCTTTCTTGTGCTTGAGTCAAACCTGGACGGTGTCGTCCCGGCCGTCTTCGTCCCAGCTTCCTTTTGACAACCTTCCATAGACATGACCGGCCTTCTCATTCACCATGTCCACGGCTCAAGCCACTGCCGGGAGTGCACATACACGGTCACAGATTCCCCTCGTCAGGTCTTTTAATTTCCCTCCTCACGACCAAGCTCGGCCTGGCCGATCCAGTTGTCGTATAGTTCACCCTGTAACGGGTTTACCGCACACCATGCACCGCCTCTTTTCCTCTCTCAATCAGTGTTTAAGCAGTCTTGGGCTTCTTGGTCCCATATTTGCTTCGACTTGTTGCTCGACTCGGTACACCACCCAGGTCAAAAGCGCCCCTGACAAGATGATACCGCACACCAGGACAATCCTGACTCCTCCCGCCCCTTACAAGCACCACGCTGTGCTGCTGCACATTATGCCCCTCGCCCGGGATGTACGCGGAGATGACTTTGCCGTTGGACAGACGAACTTTCGCGGTCTTGCGCTGGCCTGAATTGGGCTTTTTGGGTTTTGTTACGCCCACTTTCAGACACACGCCTTTCATCTCGGGCCGTTGCTGCGCGGCGAGTGCTGGGGACACAGCGTGCCGGGCTTTCTTGGGGCGTCGACCTTGTGTGCGGACTTGGTTCAGCGTCATGCAGCGGGTCTGGGTCGTGGAGAAGGAGCGTGCGCTTCGTAGGATGATGGAGCTGGAGCGTGGTAGTGGTGAAGGTGAAGGTTTGGACGACAGGGGCCGGCTGCGCTGCACTATGACGCGAAATGCGCGGAGTGCGGAGAGGGAGGGTATATGCGGCATTGTGAGATAGTCTTGCAAGCGATAGATAAAGAGAGAGAAATTCGTGGGAAAAGGGCACGAGATAGAAGGGAAATGTTGTATGCTGTTGAAGGGGCCCCAAAGTCGGGCCGGAGCTCGAAAATTGGAAAGGTCGATAAACTAGAGTGCACGTGATGCATGTCTTGAACAGCCAATCACGAGGCAGCTACGTCAGCCTTGTCGAGCCTAAGGTACCTTACCTTAAGGTACGTGGTAGTGAACCTCCTGTTTACGAGTCGCCTTGTTACCCACGGATTACAATTTCCTCCGGTCGAAAAGCGGTTCGATAGGGCGTCGAGGCGTTTGATATTTTTCCCTCTTACGCTGGACGCCCTACGACAAAACGAAGCCACTGCATAACAACCCTCTATGGTAGCGTAGGGAGCCGGTGGGTTACATTTGCACAGTGAGTACCGTGTCCCACAGGTTCACCCCAGAGATAAGATGATTCTCCTCTTTATTTTCCCATTCTCATGGCCTTTTTCGACGTTCCAGATCCATTGATTGGACACATCATCGTGGCCTCTTTTGACTTTGAAGTTTGAAGACCCCGACCTAGAGATCCAAACGCTATACTCCCAATCGTCGAGCCTTATCTTGTGCAAAGTTCGCCGACAGCTATGATACATCCGGGTCATTATCATGCGACTGACGAAAGAGATGAAGGTGTTCGATTTGTCGAATCAATTAACCACGCACACACGACGGACAAGCTAACGAGGGTCCCCATATCCGTCAGAACCTTGATTGGCCATGATCGATGGAAGAGCCCACCGCAAAAATTTTTGCTTCATTTCTGAACAAATACGAGTGCGAGCTCGTAGTCCTTTGAAGGGACCTC
>JAXLQG010000004.1:1358545-1796208 GCA_035928285.1 Vermiconidia calcicola | reverse complement strand
CTCTCACAGGCGGCAAAGGTGGCAAGGGCCTCGGCAAGGGTGGTGCTAAGCGTCACCGAAAGATTCTTCGCGACAACATCCAGGGTATCACCAAGCCTGCCATTAGACGTCTCGCTCGTCGTGGTGGTGTCAAGCGTATCTCTGCCATGATCTACGAAGAGACTCGCGGTGTCCTCAAGTCCTTCCTCGAATCAGTCATTCGTGACGCTGTCACCTATACTGAACACGCAAAGAGAAAGACCGTCACCTCTCTCGGTAAGCTTGACCCGCACAACACGTCTGTTGATCTAGACTAACAATGACTCAGATGTCGTCTATGCTCTCAAGCGACAAGGCAGAACCCTCTACGGTTTCGGTGGTTAAACTTGCTCACACAAGCATTACCTCGAATTGTCTTATCACACATGGCTATGGGTTTATGGAGCTTACGGAATGACGAAACGGCGCATGGGTCTTGTATTCAGAACAATTGAAATTGGTTCCAATGAGTTGCACGGGGGAGATTTGTTTTGCTCGGGAAAGATGCAGCCATCATGGTTGAACTGAGTCCTTTTCTGATAGAACTTCACCAGAAGCTTACCACCAGAAGCTTACCACCAGAAGCTTACCACAAAAGACACGCGGTCTCTTGTGATGCGATTGCAGTAGATATCAATTGAATTGAACCAAACGAACTGCAACCTAGATTTATTCTCTTCTTTTCACTCATATACTTTTTAGTCACATAACTTCTAGGATGGATGCGGTCGCGATCAGTCAAGCTGGACTTAGATGGCCATTCTCCCTTCGGAGTCCGGAAGGTGCCTATTTCGCAGGCAGCGACGCCGGCCCGCCGGGTAGGCTTTCGTATGGCAGCACCGTACCAAGCAATGCGCCTACCACAGTAGGTACGTGACAGTTCTAGAGCCTGCAATATCGTGCATTGGCTTCCCAAAGAGATCCAGTCTTTGTCCAAACACAACGTGCACAACCCAACCTTGAAGGCAACAGAATTCTTTGCAGACTAGAATTGTGGCTGGAGCCAGTCAGACGTTGTTCTGAGTCCGGGTGTGGCAACGCTTAGGTACGGAGCCTTGGGAGTACCTCGAATCAAACTTCAGGCAACAGGAATTCCCGGGACTGAGATAATATATAATTGTACGCGGCCTTCGCTCACCCCGCGCTCTACGTCCGATCCCCATTCTACCACTCGATCACCAAACCACAGCCTGAACAGCGATATCTATTGTCTACAACGTGCCTGCTCGTGTATGTGAAGATGTTGCACTTGGAAGGAAGAAGCCAATCTGAGACTAGACACCTCCATCGGCAGCTGCATCAATAGTGCACGAGTCAACATGTTTACACGCCGCGGGACTCGGCTTCAAGGCCTCTCGAAATTGTACTCCGATGCCAAACAGTCATATGAGAATACCAGAGTCAGCCCGGCCGTCACAACTATCACAGAATCACCCGAACTCAAGGAATTACGGCTTGGCTTCCAGATCCAGCAGGATAGATTGCTAGCCTGGGGCTTGCACTGGGCCGACAATGGACCTGCTGACTCCAAACATGCTGATGTCGATATCGACAAGAAAATCAACGAAGCCGGATTGGGTGACGTGGTCAGCAGCGTTATCACTGAGATTCAGCAGATCACCGACGAGATCAGAGGGATGGGCGATCCTGGGAGGCGATCCGAGAAGAACCTGGCCTCTCTGAAAGACCCCGAATGGACCGTTCATGAGATTCGAAGCCGAAAAGCCTTGCTCTCTCGACTGACCGGGTGCCTTGACCTTCTCTATGAACTGGAAGAGTCGAGGGCAGCGGACGAGAAGGGTGATGCCAAAAGACAAAAGTACGCCCACCAGTCTTCTGAAGCTACAGCCAATACCGACGTCTACGACCACCCTCTTCATATCGACTTCGGCAGTCTGGAATTCAATGATTATACATTGCGAGCAGCAGATCCTCCACCGTATGATCCATCTAAAGGTGTCGCCTCTAGCAAGGAGAGATCGACGGCTTATTACCGTGCTGCATCACAGTTTGTCTTGGTCGATTACCTTCCGGCCGACACTCCTTCGTACGTGATCGGAAGCGCCGATGATGTGTTCGAAGTTCACGAACTAGGTGAAGAACTCTGTAAGGACATATCGTTGTCTTGGTGCGGCCATCTTAGACTCCTCGGCTTCACCATCAATCCTGCCGGGCCACGGTGCGCCATGGTCTATGCCTTGCCAGAAGGCCATGACCACCAAAGCTTACAGCAACACCGGACCTTGAGCTCTCTCATCACTGCGACATCAAGCGACCTTGGCCAGGATGCTGTGCAACCACCTTTAGAAGATCGCTTTCGACTGGCTTACAATCTGGCCTTGTCAATCATGGGTTATTTCGCCCATGGTGAAACCCATCAGCACATAAATGGCAGCAATTTCCTCGTCTTGGGCTCGAGCGAGCATCATCATCGCACAAAGTCACCCAAAGAGATGAGATCTCCATATCTGCTACAGTCTTGCCAGGACTTCCTGTCAAAATCAGAAACGCCCGAGTCCTTCGCGACACACATCTACAGGCATCCGGAACACGACGCTCGTGGTTCAGAAGTCGTTCCTGCCTATGACATCTACAGTCTTGGACTATTGTTGCTGGAAATTGGTCTGTGGATGCCTCTTTCCAGATTTTGGAAACCAAAGTATACCCGCACAACGTTCATGGACAGGACGCGGAAGGTATACTCGCCTAAGCTAGCGTCCAAGTGTGGAAGCAGGTATATGCGTGTGGTGAAAAGGTGTTTGGAGGCACCGGCAGAACTGCAATTCAGAAACAACTATGAGGATGCTGGGTCATTCCTGTTACAAGTTCTCAAAGACCTGCAGCAATGCTGTGCACTGGACGAGGATCCGCCTCCGCCCCTCGATATCGAGACTTTCGAGCTGTTATTGATCGGGCAAATGTACAAGGCGGAAACAAAGGCCGATGAGGAGAAAGCCAAGGCCGAAAGTACAGACTTCGAAGTCAAACCACCGCTGCCGAAAAGAGCACTGTCGAAACGGAAGTTAGATGCGGTTCAACAGCCGCCTGACCAGGTCGAGACTTCTTTACGAAAGTGGCCTCAAGTTGATATCCCGCAGGAAGACCTTGATCAATGGAACACGGCTCTGATGCCGAAATTGGGCAGAATACTGCAAAATGCCCTGAAAGATTGCCCAGAGTCATGCAGCTTGAGTCTGATGATGTTCGGCTCGACGCCGGAGAAAGCAAGGACCACGATATGCGTACAGTGCCCTCACGTCAACAAAGTCCGCGACATTTTGAGACAGGGCTTCAGATTGAAGAAAGGTTGGGGTCTTGTTCTACTCAACGGCGAGGTCAAGCGAAGTGGTAAGAGAAGACGTATCAATCGATGGGGCTACAACTCCGGACGCCAAAATACCAAAGCAGTAGCACGAAGACCACGGGAGCAAAAGTTCCAACAGTGTCCTTCGAACGGTGCGAGTATTGGTGCCTACAGGGGCAACGAACACCTGCCGCCTGTGTCGTTCGGCGGAACGATCCTCGTCGACGGCGACCCATATGGAATGACAGTGCACCATATGCTTGACGTCCCCAGCGACGATGAAGAAGAAGATGATGAACCTATTATCGACGAGCAGCCAAGACGATCCGCAGGCGGCCGAACGATGCTGGGGCCTTTCGATACCTTCGACGACATTGACCACATGCATTCCCAGGACGACATTTCACGGTTTCCGGATCTGGAAATATCCGACGACGAGTTTGACGGCAGTGATGATGAAAGCCAGGCCAGTACAATCCGGCCCGACTATTCCATTATGGACGCCGATGGAAACGAGTTCTGGTTTCTAGACGATTCGACACCCGAATTAGACGACGACGAAGGGTCTGATGATGACGATGCATCGTCCTCATCGAGCGATGATGTCGATGATGTAGCGAGTATTGGGGATAGAGTTGGCGTTGACCCCTATTCGGACGACGACTTCTACGTGACGCAACCAGCTATCGATGATGTTGAAGAGGACTTCTTTCCCAACGATGAAGACCGTGACGATGACCATCTGGCAAGCCATTCATTTGGGTACGTCTTTGCAAGTAGTGGGATAAGGCGTGTCATCCGAGGCGAGATGAAGCACGAAGTTGACTGGGCGCTGATCAAGGTGCATCCCGAGAGGTTGAAAGTTGACAACGCCATGACGGCAACTTCCTCGACATCTGTCAAGGCGGGACCGAAAGGTGCAAGCACGGGCACGGCCAATCAGCAACCTATGTTGACCAAGATCATGCCTTTGGCCAAGCTGTCTGGCCTGCAAGTTCACTGTCGAGGACGGTCGAGCGGGTTCAAAAAGGGCCGGATATCGCAGGCCATGGCACTGGTCAAGATGCATGGGCGCCAGTCGTTCTCGATATCATGGTGCGTTGAGGGCGGGATCGGTGTGCCGGGCGACAGTGGTGCGTGGGTTTACGATCCGATCTCCGGCGGGCTGTGTGGACATGTCCTGGCCTGGAGCGAAAGAAGTAAGACGGCGTACATTGCGCCCATGGAGGTGCTGTTCGAGGATATACGCGCACGCTTGGGCGCGCAGTGTGTCGAGTTGCCCGTCCCCAGCGCCGTGAGCATGCGTGGTGGCGCTGGTGCTGGCCCTGAGAAGGATGCAAAAGGAACTGTTGTCGAGACCGGCACGGCTGCGTGCAAGGGTGATGGTGGTGATGATATCGCGGAGAAGTTGAGTCGGCTGAAGATCGAGAAGGAGGCGACGATGAGGACGTTGGTGATGGCAGGGCCTGTTTCGTGATTCTGAGCATGAAAACTACTTACTGTGTAGTACTTAGAGCGTGTATAGGTGTATTTTCGCAAAGACATTATATGACGAAGTTATGACACTTATCGAGAGCGGCACCGGAATGATATAAGGCATTGAAAGTACAGAAGACTGAATCAGGTCATTCTATCGGGTAAGATTCGCGCTACTTAGATGCAAGTGCTCTTCTCTCTTTTGTCCTTGCACGTCGGTCGGTCTATGTTAACCCCTTGAGTATGCGATGTATAAAACACCTGTTGGAGGGCAAAGAACTGTGCAATCGCAATTCTCGTTGTCCTTCCTCAGTACCCGGTAGGAAGTCCAAACGTTTCCTACTGCTCCGCCTTTGGCAGAAAGAGCAAGAAGATTTCCGATTCTGCGTCAGATTCCGATCCTGCGTCAGATCCCGACCCTGCTATAGCAAGCTGGAATCGATGTGGAAAGGGAGTTGTGTCCCAGTCCAATGATTCCATACCTCAGCCGGGACCTGGGTGGGAGAGACGTCGTGAAGGGGGCCCTTCTGGGTCAGAAAAAGGCATTCGACTGTGTGCACAACGATGGCCTTTCAAGCTGGCATTCCAGAGTCATTGAGGTTTCAATGGGCGGCGGATACGTCTGGACGCAGCTGGAGGAGCGACCGAGCTCGTGCAGATCCGCAATGGACGAGGTCCATCCATCATGCCCCCTGGTCAGCACCGTCCTCGGGTTGGGGCAAGGTATGCCGTCCGATGGTGCCAGCGTGAAGCCGTCGAAAGTTCTTTTCCGGGGCTGCCTGTTGTGTGAAGCTTTGGTATATGGCCTATCTCTGGAAGACATCTGGGCCATTGACGCTGACACCGGCAAGGCTCGTGGAAGGAGCGGAAGGTCGATGTCAAAGAAAGTCGTTTAGCCTGCTAGCCTAGGGTGGATTGTCCGGCTGGGCT
The DNA here is from genome assembly GCA_035928285.1 of Vermiconidia calcicola. Lineage (NCBI taxonomy): Eukaryota > Fungi > Ascomycota > Dothideomycetes > Mycosphaerellales > Extremaceae > Vermiconidia > Vermiconidia calcicola. The sequence continues at coordinate 1,790,480 of JAXLQG010000004.1, read as the reverse complement.
GGAAGAGCAGGTGGTGTTACCGACGATCGCTTCTTGGGTTTGAAGAGTAGCAGTATGAACATGCCGACGACCAGCAAGAAAAGGAGCAGAAGAATTTTTCGTTTCGTGTTACGGCGTTGATAATTCGTGGCCACAATGAGCTCTTTCTCGGCGCCTTTTACATCGACTGCCATGCGCTCAACATTGTAGTCGATCCGGTCCAGCATAGTGCCTTGATCGATAACCATTGATTGCAATTCACGGAAGATGTCGGCCAGTTCGATGATACCTTTAGCAATGTCGTTGATCTCGTGTTCCCTCTGAGCAATGGCAGCATCATTGTTTCTCAAGCGCTTCTGTGCGGTCTGTTGTAGTGTCGATTGACTGATCCTCTTGTCCACCTCGGACTCCATTAAAGCTGGATCGGCATATGGGTTCTGCACAGGAGTGGAGGATCGACCTATCGGTGATTCAAAGCCTCCCAGTGCACGGAGTTTGTTCAAATAGGTGCTTTGCTTCTTCCGAAACGTCGCACTGACTTCTTGAACTCTCGATGCGAGAGCAGTTTGGATGTTTTGTGCCATGACCTCGTCTCCTTTCTGAAGATTGCCCGTCTGCCTCGCCTCTGTGACCATACCCTCGATTCGCTTGATGGCCTTCTGACATCGCTGAAAGCCTCTCGTGATCTCCGTGGTCAGGCGCTCGATCTCTCGTTCCTCCTGCGCCTTGATGGACTCGTCGTCAAATCCCGGTAGAACGTGTTTGGAATGGAGCTTCTCCAGTTTTGACGCTTTGAGGGTTATGTCCTTGAGTATATCGTGGATCTCATCTTGCACATCAATCCAGCGAGGTGGAAGCAGGTCCATCTCTATAACAGCGTCGCCATCATTGTCGTATGCCCCAGCGGACATGAGACCTCTTGTCTCTTCGGAACCCTGGTCGGCGAAGCCATTGGAAGCAGCAGGGTACCTGGGTCTCTTGGCAGGGTGATGCGCGTAAGAGTGTCGGTATGAAATGTATCTATCCACTCGTCAGTAGTGGTCTTGCTTGGAGGGACATGATGCAGTACAGATTGGTGCGATCTCTCCACATCTTCAAGCCCTGGGAATGCTCAACGACTCATGCGCAAGAGTCGGGTCGTTGGGTGGATTCGACCAGCAATGGCTATCATGCTGATGATTGAGAGCGTCTGATCAGGGCTATGCTGAACTCATGTGCTGTATGTGCGCGCAGTTTGACTGGCATTGCAATGACAAGTTGTCGTTTCCCCAGAGCATTGGCAACTGGCCTGCGTGACAGGCACCGGAGAATTGGGTATTGGGAGAGGACGGCGAGGACGGCAAAGGAAGAACGATTCTCCGAGCTGGTGATCGTTCCGCATCCTTCGTCCATTGCGTTTGACTGCAAGGGGCCAAGTTTAGTTCAATCGCTGGCGACCTGCATTTCAACTTACGTTGTTCTTCAGCTACTGTCATAATACACCTTTTCCTCACCACAAACCTACCTAGAGACCTTCTTGCACCTATCGAAATTGACCGATCCTTGCGACTCGATTACCTCAAGCGACACTCCTTTGCACGACTTCCACCATGGTACGCGTGGCTCTCAAGTACCCCATATTGGGGTTCTGGTTGTGAAACACTTCGTTGGTTTGTGACGAACTAACACTGGCATTCTGCAGGCTGATTCCCTAACCGAAGAACAAGTGTCTGAGTTCAAGGAGGCCTTCTCTCTTTTCGTAAGCTACACCTTCTACTCTTCTGCGTGAGTACAGAGCTGACACGCTGTGCAGGACAAGGATGGCGACGGTACGTTGCGCTCAGGACGAACGAACCCCAATGGGACCAGGGACTGATAAATCTTGCAGGACAAATCACAACAAAAGAGCTGGGAACTGTCATGAGGTCCCTGGGCCAAAATCCCTCCGAATCTGAACTGCAAGACATGATCAACGAAGTGGATGCAGACAACAATGGCACAATTGATTTCCCAGGTACGAGGTGGAATGCAGCTTTCCCACGCGATGCATTGGCTTATAGACTGCAGAATTCCTGACGATGATGGCCCGCAAGATGAAGGACACCGACTCTGAAGAGGAAATTCGAGAGGCGTTCAAGGTGTTCGATCGCGATAACAATGGCTTCATCTCAGCAGCTGAACTCCGACATGTCATGACTTCAATCGGCGAAAAGCTCACAGACGATGAAGTTGACGAAATGATCCGGGAGGCTGATCAAGATGGCGACGGCCGTATTGACTGTAAGTCAACACCTCCTTTCCCTGCTCCTGCGTCTGGCATACAGGAATAGGCAAATGCTGATTCATTCCAGACAACGAATTCGTACAATTGATGATGCAGAAATGAGTGATGACAATCAACCGAGATGTGCAGCACAAAGCTTCAGGAAGTTTAGAGCGGATGGAAGGATCGAATATTTCGCTACAACTATTGAAGGCAGGAACAGCGCCTGTTCCGCTACCATAGAACCCCAGGAGTCGTCAAGCAGAGAGCTTGCCTAGCCAGCAGAAGACAATCGAAGCCAATCCTATTCGTATCTCTGCCGCTTCCACCTTTCTGGCCTCTTGGATCCATATCATACGGGACTCGTTAACTCATTTATGGGTATCATAGGTGGTTGTAATGCTGACAGCATCGTTTTCGCGCAGCAGCATGGCTATCTCACAAGCTATGAGAACACAGCGTGGCCAGCCGGTTTCAATGAGACTTGAGCCAATCGAGCATCTGTTGAAAGGCTGATGCTTGTGCCTCTCTGATTGCAGGCGAATTGTAGTCTCCGTAAACAGCAAAACCTGGATAGTCAGCGTCTTCGTGTTCGGTATGTGTCTACTACTCACCATGCGGCACATTGGAGTACGTCTTGATCTCATGTTCAATATTGCTCGTCGCGAGATGCTTTCTTCCATCCCCCAAGATTTCTTCGGGGAACAGGGGATCGTTCTCTGTTGGATAATTAGCTGGAAACTGGGGAAGGAGACAAGAGTAGCGCAAAACTTACCGACACAGACCATCGTCAACGGAGCCTTGACGGCCTTCAAATCCTCTCGAGTCACAAGTGTTGCATGAGCGGCAGCGCCCGCCTTGATCAACGGCCCTTGCTGGGTCATGCCCGCTTCTTCATCCTTTGCTGCTTGGCCCGCTATTGCGGTATCGGGATGCTCGCCAGCAAGCATGATTGCGTATTTACCACCGAAGCAGTATCCAACACAGTAGATGCCCTCCCCATGTGCTACGGCGTCCGCATACTCGTCTTTCGCTGACTCAATGACTTGGAATATGATTGGGATGACTTTCTCCGGCGTCTGCCTCGCCAACCACATATCCACGAGGAAGGACTTGGCCGTTTCTGCTGCCCTCAGCTTGAACTGCTCGAGGATGCCTGGATTCTCTTCCGGAGCGATAGCCTTCGAATTCGGTGCAGAATCCCCGCGGAATTGGTCTGGCATGATCACCACAAACCCCTCAGCCGCAAACATGTCGGCTTGAACCTGGTTGTTGATCGAGTGCACACCCGTTCCGGCAGTGAGAAGCAGCAGCAACTTGGCAGGAGCGTTGGGATAGTCGCCCGGTTTGGAAATGTAGACATCGATGTCCCCAAACTTGGACATTTCGCCTGACGGCTGGCGGTTGTCTGAGTTTGGTCTGTCTGTAAGGCAGTGCTCGCCCATGCTTGCGCCAGTCCGGGCTTTGGAGTCTTGGGACGAGATTGCGGAGGGTTCCATGGCATCGGATTCCGGGGCCTTGGTTGCTAGTTCTGGGTCGGACATGGCTGGAGGTAATGGGTCCCGAAGAGTCGTCGATAGTGTCTTTCGAGGATGACTTGCGATGTATCAGCAAGGCTGGGCGTTTGCTTGTGACAGAGATACCTGCGTTAATCAATTCTCGTTATTCGGGCGTCACTTTTGAGGATCATTGAAGATCAAACCGAATGCCAGCTGGAATGCAGCATAGATCTGGATGACATCTGTTTTCGGAGTGAATCGATCGCTGTTTTAATGACGCCGCCTTCTCGCCTTCTAGCCTTACTAGATCCGCCTCCTCGTAGATATCTTAGCAGTTGGGCGTCACGGCAGATCATTATTCTTTCATTTGTAGTGATAGGATGAGCCCACTATCGTGGAAATTCTACTGTGTTCATGAGGATGTGTTCAGTCGAAATCTCCGCAAAGATGAGTGAAAATTGCTCGCGCCTCACCCCGGATGGAACGAGTTCGATGCTGCCATTTGCGATGAGCTTCAAGAGCAGTCAGTCACTCGAGTAGGGTAATCATCATGAGAAATCAGTATCATTGTACGTAATTCGTGCGGAAACTTCCAATTTCTAGCGCTTGCCCTCCATCACTCAACCAGTCTTGCTTCGCATTCAGATCAATGCCACCGCACATCTCGATGCGTAGATTTGCTGATAAAACAATTCTGTCACCTGCTTGCTATCTTCGCCAACATCAGCATCCAGATGTTCACACACGATTTCGAAAATGCCTTCACGGGTGTATTCCTCGATACCTTGATGTTGACTGCCGGCCTTGCGGACGATCAGACCATATACCTCGTGCAGCATGGTTGCCTTAGAACCGCGCCACTGCTGTTCGTCCATTCCATCTGGGAGGTATGCAGATAAAACTACCGCCATGTCCCCGCCGAGGACACTCAAGTCTTTAGTTGGCTCTTCCTCTGTGTCGAGGCGAACGTTGAATTCCAGTGCGTCTGGGACACTTTGCCCCACTGCAGCCGCCGGGAATGCCCACGCCTCGAGCACCAACTTGACAGTTTCTCCCTGCACAGCAGGGTCACACTTGTCAGGGGTCGATTTTACAGCTTCCAACAGCTGTGCACATGGTATCGACCCTGTCCCATCGGTACATGTGATTGGTCTCTTCATACAGCACCACGACCACGAGGGGAATGATGAAGATTTTGTCAGCGAGATGCCTTCCTCAAGGCTCCGCGAGTAGCCTTTCCAGAACCGCCAGCACAGCGCATGAGACAGATCATTCTTAAAGAATCCGGATAGGTACTCGTCCTGATCACCAAAAAGAATTCCGAATCGTTCTGCGACGCCTGCCAAAGCAATCAACCTGTCAGTCTCAAATGCCAGATGACGCTCCACGTACTGCGTGACCATGTTGTACCACTTGCCCCGGACCTTTTCCAGAGAATCCCATTCTGAAGACTGTGTGTTCGGCGAAGGAAGAAAGACCTCCGGGTTCTGTTGCGCCGGGTCGTGAAAATTATACTCCTCGAATGCAGCGCCACGGCACTCGAACCTGATGCCATTGCGACCGAAGAAGACCGAACGAGCCGAAAGTAGTCTTTCCTGAAATGTCCATGCTCTTTCGTTCCAAGCTGAGCGGTCGACCTCCGTCTCGACATGCTCCCAGTGGGGATGATTGAATTGAAACTCCCTTTCAGGCTTGCCGACCCAGAATCCGGTCATCCGCTCACTCACCCACTGCTGCCGCTGACCAAGAAAGCTTTCCTCGGCGGAGCTACACGCAACGGGCACAATGGTAAGATATGAGTTCGCATAGTAACTCATCATCTTCCCCGCCTCCATTGCCCACTCGCCGCAACCCTGCACAATGCAAAGCCTGTCAATCCAGATATACCTGATCTTCAGCGCGTGGGCGATCACGATACTGTCCTGCAATGTTTGGGGAAGAATGCCCAGCTTGAAGGAAACCATCCTCTCTGCGACGTTCGACGTCCGCGTTCCCGCGGCTTTACATGAGCCCCAGCAGTAGCTTAGAGCCGCGTACTTCAATGATGAGCTTTGCGTCTCTACCAATCGGAGCGTGTCACCTGACATGACTTCGACCAGCCGTAAAGGAGCCGGGTTCTCTTTAGATTTGGGACAATTAGTGTGGGCGGACGATTTGGTGTCCGCGCAGACGCGAGCGCAGTCGTAGATACGTCGCAAGGACAGCAGGTTCAATCCATTGGGAAACGTCCTTATCCGGCCTATTCAAAAGACGAGACTTAGCAACGTGATGTGAGTGAAGATCTCCTGCCGCGAAGATTCACCCCGAGCATTGTAGTCCACGTCGATGCGTACAGCGGAGATAACATCATTCAAGAACAGTTCCCCAGATATGTACCAAGGCCCAACGGTGGAGGAGGCCTGCAAGAACTCCACGCCCAAGTAGTAGAATCGGGACAGGACCAGACGAACCTTCTGCGGCGTTGCCACATCTCGAGGGCATGTTTTGGATCTCTCCTCTTCATCTCGCCACCCCTTTAACAGGGCGGGATCGGACATGCAATGGTTGCGTACTACTTTGGCGAGAAAACCACAAGCAAGGCAGCCTTCTTTCGCCGATTGACTTAGGCCGGGAAGTGCAGGGTAGTCGTCTTCGACTTTGTAGGTCAGCGGGAGGAATCTTTTCGAAACCTGCAGGCTAAGATCGACTATGACAGAAGGATCGTATTGTAAGAGCTGGCAGTTTGTGCAAAGGGTTGCGGCTGAAGTCATGATCGGTCGCTGAAAAGGCAGTAGTCGGGGCCCACCAGCAGAATGGGATCACATGCTTTTGGTCCGTGTTGCGTCCTCATTTAGGAGGAGCTTGTCAGTCTCTCCGCGCCGTCGCAGCAGATATCGGCGCTTTGCGAGGTATTGGAATTTAGGATCAAGGGCGGGCATAGGTGGGCGAGGTGGGCGAGGTGATTGCGAAGGCGAGAGGTAGGGCGGAGTGCTGGCCCAGGTTGAGGTCTATGACTTGGGAGTGCTTACATCAGCATTGTTAGGTCCTATGCAAAAGCGGCGAGGACGCTAAGCCAGCACTTTACGCCGACACGCGTGTTTTCACATAACGCGTCGTTGGTGGGGTTCCACGCAGTTTACACATTGCCACAGCACAACAGGCACTTCAACAATTCTCAACATCACGAAGCGATTGTCTGATCCTCGACCGTGCCTACAACCATGTCTTCCAACCCTGCTGCTGCGCTGCAGCGCATTGATGCGGGCTCTCTGCGAGACATTTCCGAAGACAACCCCAACCGTGTTCAGCAACCTGTTATGCAATGCGTCCAGATCAAGCCCATTGCCGCCACCGCTGGGGGAGTCGAGCGCAACAGAGTGATACTGAGTGATACGAGAAACTACATTCAATCTATGTTGGCTGTACACCTAAACCATCTTGTTGAAGAAAAGATTTTGCGGAGGGGAGTGCTCGTTCAACTCGTCGGTTATTCCGCAAACAAGGTCAAGGCGAAGCGGTAAGTCTTGCAGGTTATGTCACAACTGCATCTCTAATAAATGCTTCAAGTATCCTCATTGTCACGGAAATCAAAGTCCTCGAAGAGTTCGGTGAACACGAAAAGCTGGGCGATCCTAAAGCCTTGGAATTAAAAGTCGAAGACGAAGAGAAGCCCGTCCCTAATGCCATCTCAAGCAATGGCTTTTATGGTGTCAAACAAGAGTCGCAAAAACCGAGCAGACCTATGCCGAGTCATACCAGACCTTCCTCCTCGATGGCCCATGCGAACATCTACCCCATCGAAGCCATCTCCCCATACTCAAACAAGTGGACAATCAAAGCTCGGTGCACAAGCAAGTCAGACATCAAGACATGGCACAACCGGAATGGTGAAGGAAAACTGTTCAGCGTCAATCTGTTGGACGAGAGTGGGGAAATTCGTGCTACTGGGTTCAACGACCAATGTGACCAGCTGTATGACTTGTTCCAGGAAGGAAGTGTCTACTACATTTCCAGCCCTTGCCGGGTAACATTTGCAAAGAAGCAGTTCTCAAATTTGCCCAATGACTACGAATTGCACTTCGAGAAAGATTCGACTGTGGAAAAGGCTGAAGAACAAGACGATGTGCCTCAAGTTCGCTACAACTTCACCGGCATTGCAGATCTTCAATCCGTGGAGAAGGATACCACGATCGACGTTATTGGTGTTTTGAAGGATATCGGGGAGACTTCGCAAATAACCTCAAAGACAACCAGCAAACCCTATGATAAGCGAGAGCTCACCCTTGTGGATGACACAGGTTACTCTGTGCGTCTGACAATATGGGGCAAAGTGGCATCATCTTTTGACGTTCAGCCTGAATCAGTTGTTGCATTCAAGGGTGTCAAAGTGTCAGACTTTGGAGGACGAAGCCTGAGTCTGCTGAGTTCAGGCTCGGTCTCGGCCAATCCTGACATGCCCGAGGCACACAAATTGAAGGGTTGGTTTGATGAACAAGGCAGATCTGGTAACTTCACCACCCACGCCAATGTCCAGGGTGCTGTCTCTGCCGGTGGTGGCCGAAATGACCCCTTCAAGACCATTTCACAAGTAAAGGAAGAACAACTCGGAATGTCCGAGACCCCAGACTTCTTCGCTGTCAAAGCATCGACACAGTACATCAAGCAAGACAACTTCTGCTATCCTTCGTGTCTGTCCGAAGGCTGCAACAAGAAAGTTGTCGAGATTGATCCTGGCCAGTGGCGCTGCGAACGATGTGACAAGACCCACGACAAACCCGAGTACCGCTACATCATGTCCGTCAACATCAGCGACCATACCGGTCAACTGTGGGTAAGTTGCTTCGATGAGACTGGCAGACAGATGATGGGAAAGAGCGCGGATGAATTGATGGAGATCAAAGAAGTTGACGAGAAAGCATTGACGGAGATCTTTTCGGAAGCAAATTGCAGAACATGGAATTGGAAGTGCAAGGCCAAACTCGACAATTTCCAGGAGCAGCAACGGTAGGTAACCTCCCTCGAAGGGGTACAGGATTACGAACTGACTTCATACCAGGGTCCGATACCAGGTCACTTCGGCGTCGGCACTGAACTTTGTGACGGAGTCGCAGAAATTGATTGAGTTCATCAAGCAGTATGGTACGGATTGAGATGCACGCAGGCAGAGTCAGTGTCGGCACAAAAGTGCGGGAAGAACCATTGATCCATGTCCGCCGGACTACGGTTAGCATTGCGGCCTGGTGATGCCATGCCCATTTGTAACGTGGCAGTGGTCTCAGAAATGGAGCTGCTTAGTCAATTATGTGTATGATACGAATTGCTGTTGCTGGTGAGATTTAGTGTGATGCATTGTGATGGTGGTCATGATCGGTTGTTGCGTCATCACCACATGATATGAGCCGAAAACCGAATTGGAGTTTCTACACAGAACAAACAGAATAACCGTCAGTAATCTTGACCAAACACTCGTCAACTTTCCTTTGCATCTATAACATAGTAGTGCACACGACGGCCGGAGGTACCTATAGCTCAATCGGCCGAGCTGGATTTGGAGCGGAGGAAATATCCTACGCATAGTGGGCATCCAACAAAGCGCATTAGAAATCACTCGGAATCAGAGCTTTCGGCTATTTGCCCGATACGGATCCTCCCAGGCATTCTCCTACTCTCAGTCACCAGCACCATTCGGACGAGGTTTGACCAGATTCACACGATCTACGAGACTCCGCAGCTTCTCGACCACGAGACAGATACAGATTCCCTCCTACAGACCACAAGCAACAGCAACCATGGCAACCATGCGCGCGGTCGATATCAAAGGCGGCAAAGGCGGCATCGATTCCATGTACATCAATGACGAAATACCCAAGCCTGTCCCCAAAGGCAGTCAGGCGCTCGTCAAAGTCAGATATTTCGGCTTGAATCGTATGGACCTCCTACAGCGCGAAGGCCTTTATCCACTGCCTCCACAGGCCGGACCGATCATGGGCGTCGAGTTTTCCGGGGTGATCGAGTCTTTCGGCTCTGAACCCGAAGCCGGGTTCAATGTCGGCGACGAGGTCTTCGGGCTCGCCTACGGTGGTGCTTACGCAGAGTATATCGCCGTCAGCACGCACATGCTCATACATAAGCCTAAGGAACTTAGCTGGGAAGAAGCCGCGGGTATTCCGGAGACGTGGATCACCGCCACACAAGCGCTCTATTTGGTCGGCGAGTTCAAGCCGGGCATGAGCGTGATGTGGCATGCTGGCGCCAGCAGCGTCAGTATTGCGGGCATTCAGCTTGCGAAAGCGGACGGTGCAAGCGCCGTGTATGTCACGGCCAGCACCAAGGAGAAGATTGACTTCTGTAAGAGTCTCGGCGCGACCGAGGGCTTCAGTTACAAGGAAGGCAACTGGGCGGAGGCGCTGTTGAAGTACACTGACAGCAAGGGGGCGGACTTGATTGTGGATTTCATTGGGGCAAGCTATTTCAGTCAGAATCTCGACGCGGCCGCCAGGGATGGGCATATTGTCTGCCTGGGCAATATGGGCGGCGCGGTGGTCAAGGGGGACGTGGATATTAGTAGGATTTTGAGGAAGAGAATACGCATCGAGGGGAGCACGTTGAGGAGCAGAGACGAGATGTATCAAAAGAAATTGAGAGACCAGCTTGTTGAACATGCCCTGCCGAGGTTTGTGAAGGGCGAGTTCCAGGTGCCTATTGCGAAGGTGTTCCAGATGGAGGAGATCAAGGAGGCTCACAAATTGCTGGAGTCCAACAAGACGATGGGAAAGGTTATTTGTAAGGTGGACTGAAGGGAATATATAGCGTGGAAGAATCCATGGTTAGTAGGATAGCGAGGATTCAAGGGATGTCTTCAGCACAAAGCCGAATACAATAAGCACCCTGAGGATGTGTTCTCGAGGGATTTCAAAGTCGAAGATTTGTCTTGCCGTCCACTGATGTATACCTGCTACCACGAGAGAGGAGCAGAAAGACATTGGCTGATAGAGAAGGGGAGAGAAGTGAGGACATTGAGGACCAAGGTTGATGCTGCCCAGGGTCAAATGGTCCGCAGCACCTGAGCGTCTCGGCGTCCTACACTCCTCCATAGATACTAATCTTCGAGTCTTCTCATGCTACATAAAAGCCACTCAGGTTGTTCCCTCCTTCAGCTTCTTCCTCGCATCATCATACTCGGCATCAATATCATCAGTCCAAACCCATCGCATTCGGTTAATGACACGCTTGTGGATCTCCGGTACGCATTGGTCAAAAGGTAGATCCTTCATGATGTCCGCTTGAGCTTGATAAACCTCGACAGCATCTCGGGATGTTCTCTGAACTTTCTGGGCTCGTGGGAGCCGCACGCTTTGGTACAATGCCATCCAAGGTTCGAGCCCATCTTCTCTTGACGAAGGTGAAGCTCCAAAGTAGTCCTGCAGAGCGCGGCCCAGAATATATCCGTCCTCAATCGCCTGGCCAGCACCAGCGCCTTGATCGCTTGTCAGCACAATAAACACCAAGATATGCGAAGACTGACCTTGATGAGGCGTCATGGCGTGGGCTGCGTCTCCTAGCAGTACCACCTTGCCTCCTAGGTATACCCATTGATCCAGCGGTTTTCGATCATTTATCAGCCATTTTGATGGTTGCTCTGGCATTAGCTGGATAACCCTCTGGACCTTTTCCTCGAATCCTTCGAAAGCCTTAAACACGTCCTCTCTCTTACCGACAGCTGTCCAACTTTCCCTCAGATCGCCCAAATTCTCTTCCTTCTCAGCGACGAAGGCAACAATGTTCAGTGTTTGATTCTGCGAGATCGGAAAGCAAAGGAAATGCCTGTTCTTTCCCAACCATGTTACCGAATACGTCTCGAATCCCCACCAGTCCTCGATTTCGGAAATGGGCACCAATCCGCGATATGCAATTCTTCCACTATACTCGGGATTATCCCTGGTGAATTGCGCCCTGACAGCAGAATGTATGCCGTCGCAACCAATGACCAAATTTGCCTTCGTCTTTGTTCCATCCTCGAATTCGATCAGGACCTGGTCTCCCTCCTCCTGTACATCATGTCAGCTCGCCACATCTGATGTCTTTGACTGGCATACCGTAAGTTTCCGACATCGCTTGTTGGTATGGAGTCTTGCCGCGTTCCTCTCCTTCAATGTGTCGACCAGCAAATCGAGGAATTCTGCTCTGTGCACCGGCAATTGCTTGACGTCGTCTTCATCTACAGATGGTACCGTCACGACATCAGTACCGTCGTCAAATTTGCGAAAGGTGATCCAGATGCCGCTCCGCCTGCCTGCAATCTTCGACACCATTTCAGCGAGGCCTATCTTATTGAGCAATTTGGAAGCATTGAAACCGATGCCGACTCCGGCGCCAATTTCTTTATACTGCGGTGCTTGCTCGTAGACGTCTATGTCGAGTGCGCTGCCACAATGGTGGTGAAGGGAGAGAGCCGTGCAGAGCCCGCCAATACCGCCCCCAATCACGGCAACACTCAAAGCAGGACGGTGGTTGGATGCAGGCATTTTCACTGATAGATGCATCAGACGACTCGAGTGTTAGCTCACATTGAATAGGGTGCATACCAATTTCTTACGGAATCCTTCTGAACCACTTTGGTAGGCGGGTCACCAAGTATCATTCGCCACTCGTAATCACTGTTGACGAGAAGTCCGGTTGAATCTGGCCTGAGGCTGTGTTCAAAAGCGATCTTGTTTTTCGGCTTGAGATCCTTGGAGATGCCGGAAAACCTGCCTCTCGTTAGGGTATGCACTGGTATGTTCTCAAGCTCTTTCTTTCTTTGTGCGACTCCCCTCAATGACTGGCAGAGTCTGCCTCATCACAGCAAGTGCCGAGCTCGTCAGCCGCGGCTGCGAAGCGTAGAGGAGGATGTACAGTGGTACAGTAGGACGTATACCCCGATTCTCCACGGCTAGGACGGCTATACCCCAATATAGCCATCTACTTTCAACTACCGACTGTGCAGATCTCCATTCTCATTACTTCTTTCGGCAGGTGTAAACGGTTTGCTTAGATGTGCTCCACGTCTTGCTGAACCGCGGCGCTTCATGGCTGCGGAGGAGACATCGATGGCTTTCTGCTCGACATCTGCCGACTTCCTCAATTGTTACAAGAAGTCTTGCTCTTTGTTGACCTGGAACTCTCATTCTATGGGAATTCGCTTGAAACACTATGGACGCTACACAAAGCAAGGCTGAGGTTATACACATGGAGCAAGACAAGGGGACTCCTCGAGATGTCACGGACAAGGTTGAAGAAGCTGGTGTACTTGAGAGAGAAAACGGAACATCAGCACTCAAGCTCGACAAGCATGGCCTCCCCCTTGTACCGCAACCAACAGAGCGTAAGGACGATCCACTGGTATGTATGGCGGTCGCGAAGCTTGCCGGAGCACGATCTTGTTACTCGCATACTGATCAAGTATAGAACTGGTCACCATCGCTCAAGTTGTTCGTCCTCCTGCAAGTCAGTTTCTTGGCTTTCCTTGGACCCATGGCCGGTGCAATTGTCAACCCAGCCTTCGTGCCTCTCAGCAAGGAGTTCGACATCACTATCGTCCAAGCTTCTTATGAGCTTACTGTCTACATTGTCTTTGCAGGCATAGGACCTTTACTCACAGTGCCACTTGCCAACGTATATGGTCGAAGGCCGGTCTACATTTGCGGCAATCTTCTGGCGGCCGTGACCAATATCGCTGCAGGATATTGCACCACGTGGCCAGGGATCATTGCCACACGCGTTTTCAACGGCATTGGCGCTGGGTCTCCGACTGCTATTGGGGGTGCGGTTGAAAATAAATGAGTTTTGTGGACCTGACGTGCTAATTTTCAACAGCTGCAACTATCTGCGACTTGTACTTCTTGCACGAACGTGGCTTTTATATGGGCATCTTCACGTTTTTTCTCACCAATGGACCTCATGCCGCCTCCTTGATCGGCGGGTTTATAGCTCAGAAACTCGGTTGGAGATGGTGTTTCCTGATCCCTGTAAGTCCAACGTGGTGACGGCCGTGATAGCTTCTAATGGACTCTGTAGGGCTACATCCAGCTTGGCACAATGGTTTTCACCCTCTTTTGCCTACCAGAAACGCTCTATTCACGTCGGTCCGTTACCGGGCGACGTGAGCAATCTATGATGGATCGGCTTCTCTTCAAACATTCGGGCTTGCAGAACCGCAAGCTGCATTTCGGAGACTTTCTCAGGCCGTTCTACATGTTGAAGTACCTTTCTATCGTGATTCCAGGTCTTTACTACATGACAGCCTTTGGGTTCGGATCGGTCCTGTTCGCTGCCACCGGGGCGAGTCTGTTCCGCACAATATACCACTTCAATGTCGCGCAGACTGGGATGTTGCTTAGCATACCGCTTCTCATAGGGTGTTTACTCGGCGAAATGAGCGCAGGATGGCTCACAGATTGGATGGTATACCGATACGCCAAAAGTCACGGCGGTCGGCGAGAGCCAGAACCACGCATCAACGCGGCCCTGCTGGCTGTCCTGTGTCCGATCGGGATTATCATTGATGGTGTGTGTTTGTCGCACTACAAGACCGTCTCCTGGATTGGCGTGGCATTTGGTATGGGGATTGCAAACTTCGGCCTGCAGATTGCAACCACAGTCACCTACACTTACTGCACGGATGTATGTGGCAAAATCCCGCTTGCCCAAGACTGACACTGACATCGACGCAGTGTTATAAGCCCCAGAGTTCCGAGATATCCAGCATTCTGAACGTCTTTCGCAACGTCTTCTCCATGACGATCTCTTTCTACGCGTGGGTAACCCCCTTTTCCCAATTATTGACAACCAAGATACTTACACTTCTGTTTCAACAGTATTCCATTTGGGGAGAAGGTCGAGTATCAGTACGCGTGGCTGACTTTTGCCTTCATTCACATTGCTTTCCTGATTCCAATGGTTGTACTTCGGTTCAAAGGCACCCAGTGGAGGAACAGTGCTTGGCAGAAACCTCCGACGTTCCACAACGATATCTGAGGTTGATCTTACATCACTATTAGATTTCCTGCAGCTTAAGTAGCAAGAGATCAACAGGCAAGCTACACCCTTGTGGCAGAATGACCTCCGGGTGACTCGTATGAACCTCGATCGTTCTCAGACCTGTCACTAGCATTCAGCACTCGACGCTTCTCCAATACACCCCGATGTTGTGGACCTTCACGAGCCGCCCTGATCTCGAAGTAGGATATCAGGCAAACATATGCCAACCATATGACTCCGCTGACAACCCCATATGCAATGCAGTCTCCTCTTCCGGCATTCCAAGAAAGCTTCAGGCCCAGTCCACCATTGACCATACCCACGGTTATCAGGACTCGGCCGAGCCACATATGAGCGACGGCTAGAGTCGTGCGGCGTTGATGTTTCTTGAACAAAACAAAGTGGTGAACCAGGGCCATGAGTATCTGGAGCCAGATCGCACTAAATATGACCAGTCCAATGATCGGGTGGTAGGTGTTCAAGCTGTGCGTGTGTGTGACGCGGGCCATCCAGATGCCCATCCCGACGGCCGCGGTGAAAACGATGGTCGTGAATCCTCGAATCGCAGCATGCACCCAGATGGTGTTCGGGCTGGACATCGTGCGCATGAGCACGGCTCCGAGGGGGAAGAAGATGACCCAGGATAGGCTCGCAAGCACGGCGTGGGCAACGACGATTTTGTGGAAATACGCAGGAGGCCCATCGCCGCCACCAGAGCCCCCGTCACCATCGGCGTCGCCGTCTTGAGCAGATGAAAGAGAGGCTGCGGCGGTCGGTTAGGCACGAGACGACAAGAAACCGGCATAAAGGTGGGTTACCGCGAAGCGCCAACTGTGTGAAAAAGAGGTGGGTTCGAGACATATTGACTTTTCGGCTGGGATGTTTTGTCAATGATTTTGCCATATAGTAATTGCCATTTGATGCCGCTCGCCAAGTTATATAGATCTTGTTTGACCAGATCTCATTCATGTCGATCATGATGTGCACGAGGCATCGATCTTGTGCGAGGCAGTATTTGATGACAGGGCAGCTGAGTGCAACGAATATTTAACCTTAAGTGACATTCCATGGATTCCTGGTCCATAACAGTATAAATACCACCCCGGAGAACTCCAGGTTCGGATCTGGTCCTCCCTCGTATCCGAGCGGTATGTGGGCAAGGGGAATCTAGAGTAGGTCATGGCAAGCTCGATGGCTTACACCAAATCATGTTGAGTCAAGATGTCACGGGAACGGGAGGTTCTTGTATCACTCACAAGTAGCACAAGGCATTTTTCTGTGAACAACTTCACTTCGGTAAAGTCGAAGCCTGGTGGAAGCTGAAAGCCGTCATGACACAGCTAGCTGCTCGAACTCATCGAAACCTTGCAGTCCGGGCCTGAGTCGGCGCCGCTACCCTATGGTTGTCCAACTTTGATAAGTAAAGACAAGAGTGCCTGTCGAAGGCATGCGTGGCATCTCGATAATATCAGTCATTGCCATACGGAGGACAGAAGATGGTTGCTGATTGGTGGTTGTCGGGGTGATTTGACTAGACTTGATTTGGAATCATTGTAAATAAATCGACGTCATACACTTGGATTTCTTTGGGTGTCTCATCGGCGCAGTGAATTGTGAAATGAATCCCAGCCACCATCTCTGCCAACCTCCAACAAATCAACCAGCCAACACAATCACTTGCCTGCGAGATTTCTGCCTGCTGTCAAACGTGAGTTCCTCTTCTACTCAAATCTGCTCAGTCTTCTGACAATAAAATTGTCAAAACCCTCCCTCTGCAGCAAAGAAGCTCGAGCCAACAACGCTACAACCATATTGTGTCCTTACACCACTCAATCCTATCCGTGCACTGAGCAACTCACTCGCATTGATCAAAGCACCAGACTAAGGAGCATCGTGCTCCTCTTTGCCGCCATGGCACCAGTCTCCGCATTGAACAAGTACCTCGACTTCGATGACCTCAAATATTCCTCCCTCGAACTCGATGCTCGGTCTCCCGAAGAATTGACAAGAACCTCTCTGAATAGACGCCATGTCCTTGACAGCTCTCTCATTCCGCGGAGCGATGACTCAAACCCCCTTCTCTCCCCCATGGACAGCTTCAGAGTACTCACAGCAAGAGACGCAAAGTCGACGAACAACTTCAATCCGGGTGCAGGCTCAGTGGACCCAGAAGATATCAACATGAAAGGCCTCCAGGCATTGTTCGCCATCATTGGAGTTTCGTTCGTCCTCGGTGCAATCTGGTTTTTCTTTTGGGCCAAGAACGGCGGCTTTAAATGGCGCAAGGGCGATTGGGAAGAGTACAAATCCACAGTCCTACGACGCAAAGGTCCCAATGGTACCACCCTCAGTAATGCCACAAAGAGCACCATCCTCGGTGGCGGAAGCGTTGTTGGAGATGGCTATTCGGACAAGGACACTGCCACCAATGCCGACACAATGACTGAGACCATGACGGAACTCTCTTCAGAAGCGCCCATCCTCAAGAAGAGCAAAGCCACAAAAGAGACGGCCAAAGAACGGAAGCTGCGCCAAGTCAACGAAGCAAGCTGGGAAGGAGGCCATGACAACGATGTCCGCAATTATCGACACGAGAAACCTGCACGAGTCGGTGGCCTCAACAAGGACTCTGACGCTCAGTTCTACGGTACCGATTATTCAGCGACAGAGCGCAGCGCGAGCGACATGAACAGCAACTACAGTTACACTGTGCCTCACTCTCCACACTCCCGCCAGTCCAGCCCCGACAAGCGCCAGAACCGTCGCGACTTCTCGTACGGACAAGAAAATACATTCAACGCTGCTGCCCCTTCTATTCCTCGTCCAGCACGATATCATTCACCTGACAAGAACACAAGCCCACAGCGACCCATTCGAACTGTGCCCGGCTCTTTCACCCAGCCTTTGGACTTTGACGTGCAGAGTCAGCATACCAAGGCCTACCACCATCCCATTCCGGGGCTAGCTGGGCAAGGAAAGACAGGTGGATATCGACGAGACAGAGGAGATGATTTCGACGAGTAGATCATCCTGGTTGAGCGAGTCGAATTGCAACTTGAAGTTATTTGAGCGGATGCAGAACCGAACAACACGAAATGGACATGAAAGTGACGACCAAATTGTATACCACTATTGAGCGCATCGGACAGACATGGCATGAGGGGGCGTACAAGTTTCGGACGGGAAACTGGAAACGACCAGTAAATGAATCTGGCTGGCTTGCCTCCACCCTCTGGGGAAAAAGGGAAAGGAAGAGATCCTCGGGAATAGAATAGCTCGAAGGGCATGAGCGAGCCAAAAGATGCTTTGTACGTAGACAATGATCAGTATTGAAGACTTGATTTCCAGCATTCATCTTCTTTTCCATATAAGGCTTCGTCAGTCACATACTCCGTATGGCGTTACGAATCTCGGCCTCGGCGCATGTTCTATAGAGGCGTCGTGGCATACTGATAGACACGGCGTCGCACGGAGTAATCACGTCTCGAAGTCGTCCCCGATATCACAACAAATGAACGAGGATTCTGAACATTACTTTCATTGGCAGACTATCAACGCTGGGACACTAACCACTCGAGCCCCCAAGCCACTCATCTGATCTGAACTGAACGAGACTGAACTGAACGGTAAGGAAAAAGGACCGCGGCATCATCCAGGCATTGACAACAAAGGCATCTGATCTCCGGCCTGTGATCAGGGGAGGGGGTTCGCGGTCCAAGGTACAGTACAGTGATACACTCCCTCCGTGGATGGAGAACTCCCTTCCAGTATCTGTCGCGCATCACACCTAGACGGCCTTGACCTTTGCGGTCCTGGCGCCCTTCATCTTCTTCGTGCCGGCGGCCTTCTTGCCGGGCTTTCCTTCGACCGTGCCAACGACCTTGTCGACTGCGCCCTCGACCTTGTCCTTGAGGGTGGACTTGCTCTTATGTGTCGCTGGGGCGCGCTTCTTGGTGACACCGGCGCCGCCAACTGCGCTCTTCTTGGTAGTTGTGCCAGTGGTCTTGCGCTTGCGCACTGGTTCGGTAGAGACGGGTGCGAAGACTCGGGGCTTCGCATTCCCGGTCGCGCCGCGTGTTTGGGCCATTGTTGACTTGACTTGCTGTCGAGTTTGGTTGTTGTTGTTGTTGTTGTGGAACGTGGCGTTTAACAGGAGATATATATCCCTATTTAGAGGAAAACCGTATGGTAAGAGGAGCAGGGAGACTGTCGACTAGACGCGTGGATTACTTGTCAGCTTTTTTATACTTGTAATTGGGCAAAGGCAAACAGTCGTTGACACGGCTGGGGCGGGGAACCGGTGACGCGGTCGGTAGGAGTGAGAGATATGGCCACAACGTCACGTAGAGGTGTTGGATAGAGGTGACACGAATAGGAGTGATAGGATACATGCTCGCGACAACAAAGACGCCGCGACATTGATAGAAAAGCGAGTGTGGAGGGCGATGGGCAAGTAACAAGGTGAAAGTGGCAGAGAATGGCTGCGATGAGGACAGGGAAGATGTTTACGTACCTTGCGATCGAGTGGTCGCGGAATTTCCAGAGATTGGTGATGAGTAAATAACACCTATGCGACCGATTTCCAATAGAAACAGGACCAGGAGAAGGTGTTGTGGTGGAATGATGGATGGAAATGTCGAGTTGGTAACTTGGTTGAGGTTGGGTAAAAGTTGGGCTTTTGAGCCAACGCCAGCTCAGCTCGCTGGATGATCACCTCTCGAAACAACAACAACACCTCCCTCCTCCTCCTTTGTCAGCCACCACAACACGTCTTGATTTGATTCTTTTTTTTCCGGACGAAATTGTGTCCTTCATCTTTCTGTCTTCCCGTCTTGGTCGTATCTGATGCACCTGGATAATTTATTCAATAGGCCAGGATGTCAGGATCAGGTCATCGCCAGTAAGCGCCAAACTGGTCGGGCGCTTGTCACGCATGACATCGCTCGCCTCGCGTTGGACTTGCGGCAGTCCAAGGTGATTGCATGCGTCGTCGTGCATCTTCGATAGTAGTCAGACTTAGTCCTCGTACCAGTCTTTCAGTGCTCGATCATCCTGTACTGGACCACCTGCAAGCTGCAATGCGTTTCGCACTTCCCACTCGAATTCGGCAAGCGCTCTCAACTCAGATCCCACGAAGAGAAACCCAATGAGCCCATCCACCGTCCCGGCCATCAGTCCCAGGCTGCTCAGGAGGATCAATAGAAAAGAGACGAAGTTCCGTGGTGACCACCAGACCGCGACAAAGCACCCAATCGAGACAAATGCAGAACCAATGAAGTGCAAACACCGATATCGTCGCTGCTTTCTTTCTCGCAGACCGTACTTGTGTATCATGGCGAGGATATCATGATAGAAATCTTGTCCAGCATACTGATGTGTAGGTTGTGGGGATATTGCTGCATTGAAATCCTTGTCTTCAAAATCGGCCATTTCAAGGTTCGGATCTTCGGTCTGCGCATCATGCAGTGCTCCGTGGATTTCCAGTCCAGCAGGAGTCGGTGGGTTGGTATGCGACTTTTCTATGGTGGCAAACACAGCGAAGTGATCACTCAACGAACACAACAGCTTCGGATGCCGTTCAGTGAGAACCACCTTTACATCGGCGACTTTCCACCCATTGCCTACGCCGTTGAAGAAGATATAGTCCAGACGATATGAGTTGGGGTCTGAATCGGTGGCTGCAATATGTTTGTCGTGGCCATTCTCTAGTCGTTTCTGATCCTCCTTGCTCCAACGCCACGTGTTGAGGATGGAGTCACACGTGTGACCATGGTCTCGAAGAATGCTAGCCACATCCGAGACGGGAGGCTCGTTCATGCGCTTCCTGCGCTCAACCTCTGGCGGGTGGTGGCTTTTGCCAATACTGCTTCCGGGCTTGAGCACTCGCCATATATCCTTGACGCCACCTCGACTTTCAATTAGGACATGGGCAAAGCTTAACGGGACCATGTTGAAGTCGCCGAGCCCAAGAACGAGACTTCCTCGGTCCGAAGCTGCACGCATGAGTTTCGCAATCTCCCATGCTTGAGCTGTTCGATGACAGATGTAACTGTCGTTTGGCTCTCGTTCGTAAGGTGCATGTAAATGTGTGTTGAAGACCTCAATCAATTGTCCGTGTGGCATTTGGATTTGGGCACATGCTACACCCTTTCCAACAAACCAGTCCCCTCTGAAGAACGCTGTAGGACGACCATTCAGCGAATACCGGAACATAGACGAGTCTGTAATCGGCCAGCGGCTGAAGATAGCCAAACCTCCACCAAAGATGCCCGAGTGATAGAACTTTGCATATGGCAGTATAGATCTCGTCCGATCCCGGATTGCTAGATAATCGCCGAATGTCCAACATTCTTGCAGGCCGACGATGTCGAGTTGAGGAGAATGACTGGCAATACGATTTCCTATTTCGGATAGTCTTTCTGTCCGGTGTTTGGAGAGATATTTGAGGCCCCAGCAGTTCAAGGTAAGGACATTAATCGCCGTAGGCCCGGATTCTTCGGGTCTCTGTCGGGCAACGGTCTCCATTCCGTGCTCTAGATCGTGATATAACAGAGGCTCCCTAGCTGATAAATCCGGTTGACTGTTTTTGCCAAGCTTTTGTAAAAAAGAAGCTTTCATCAGACTTGAAGATCGGAGAAAAAAAGGAAGAGAAGGCTTTAGATTACGACGCAGTGATGAAACAAAAGATAGAAGTACAGCAATTGTAAAAAGAATGTGATTTCATGTGAGCATGCTAAACGTTGATGATGAAGAGAAGAAGAAACAATAAAGTCGAAAGACCGCATAATGACGAGGTGAGCAGATTACATAAGACAAAATGCATTAATCCAGTCTTGGCTTAGTATAGAATATCAGGTACGACGAGGCTGCGCCCCTCAATTTAATCGTTGTCTGCGACCGAAGGATGTTCTCCGTTTGCTTGCGTATACCCTGCTATGAGTCTCAGAAAGCTAGACTGCCTCAGTCTAGCCAATTCCCACCACAAGCAGCTTTAGTGGGTTCGCTGGTCCTTTTGGTTGAAGAGTAACAATTCGGGGACAATGGTACCCGATCGCCGCTTCCAACTAGTCTTCCATGCAGACCCTTTTCCTCCTCTGGCCAGAGACCTGGTGATATCAAGCGTTAGATTTCTGCATGCTTTTGCCAACGAGCTGAACTTGCTAACTTGAGTGAGCGGTATTTACAGGATACGAAGTCGTGCTCTGCGCTTCAGATCTGACGACCACGTCCTCTGAAGCGGTTAGTTCTTGATTTTAGCAAACCGTTATCCAAAAGCTCCAGCGCCCACTCGAAGCGGATGATCCTGAACAAGGCGCATGTGATGTATTTTCCACCGGCATTAAACAGCCCAGTATCACAGCTCAAACAAGGTGTATCGTCTTCGGCATACCAGCTTGACAGCGCAACTGACGAGAACTGCGCACCGAGCACAGTCTGTAAATGGATGCCAAGCAAAGACAGATCTGGGGTGTCGCATTCTCTTGCTCCGAAGACGATGGGGTAGCGCTGAGTCTTGATAGCATGATGCACCCCAGTTAGAGCTGTTCTATTACGGCGCCCCACCCGATAGTGCGATTAGTAGATGACATCGTCTTCTTGCCCTAGTTCAAGCTCTTCACCACCATGATCGTCATCCTTACTGACTGGCCTCTGCGTCTCATCTTTGACTTTCTGTTCAGGAACTGTCTCGACATCTGAGCTCACACCAGTTTGCACCGTCTTGGACTCGTCCTCTCGCTCGGAAGGTTCGGGCTCATTGCCCGATGAAACCGGTGGCCTTTCTTCCTTCGACGTTCCATTGACGCCATAGTCTGTTTGCCGTGTCCGATCATCTTCAACATCCGTATCACGGTCATGCCGGCCGCTTTCTGGAGACTTCGGGGCGGGTCTGCGCTTCACTTCGGATTCGGCCACCTCGCGACGAATCGTCTCTTCTGCTTCATCTACTTGGCGCTTGATGATCTCTTCCTCTTGTTCTCGAACTTCCCAAGGCTTATAGTACTGTGTCGCTCAGGTCAGCTTAGGTAATTACACCCATGTCTTGTCTGAGACACTTACCAACGGCGGTTCCGCTTTTGTCTTTAGAAAGCGTGCGGTTGCCCTCAGGTTTCTGTGCCTGAGATTCATACCCTCATCTTCCCAACGCCGTTGTTCACCTCGTCTGACACGATCGAGTTCCTCTTTCTTTCTTCGAGCGCTATCTGCCAACTCCTCATTTTCTTTTTTCAATCGTTCTCGTTGTCGATTCTCAATCTCTTCCCGCCTGGAATTGCGCCCGGATGCTGCAGCATTTGAGCCGGCGGTTGATTTAGAAGGGCGTGCCGACTGCGACAGGGTACCCAGGAGGGATCCAAATAGGCGACGATTGCGCGACTTGTCCTGCTCAACGTTCAACGAGGATTTCCTTCGTCCACTGTCTGGCTGGCCTGGAGGAGACATTGCATCTGCGCCATTGCGAGTTGTGGGCGGAGAATGGGTGCGCGAAGCAGAAGAACGCAAATTGGCGGCACCGTTCGAGGCTGGCGCATCCAGTCGAGGTCGTTTACTTGATTCGGAGGATACAGACGACTGACGACGCTTGCGAGACGTGGTTTGATCTGGAGATTCGGCTTGGGACTGAGGTTCGTCCGGAATTGCCACGGCGGAGGAGATCATCTTTCCACGGTGCTGTCGCTAATTATGGATAAGGATGACACAATTTCTTAGATCGCAGACTCGGAAGACATATCCTGGAATGATAACGCTATGTGTACACAAATGTCCATGTTCAGCCTCGAATCGGGTGAAGAAAAGCTCCGCAAACTGGGCCGGAGCACGTGCTTTTCCTCTTTTTGCGGAGGAGGCGCAAGGCTTAGAAATTCTCTCGCAAGGCTGACCTGTTCGTTCCATTCTTTTCCACCGCAGTTACATAAGTGTCTCTTCTATCCATCGACAACCCTCAAACCTCCTCCATCACCACACTCAACGCACCCCCATACATCTCAGAAAGTCTAGGCCACGCATCCTACAGGCTTTTTTGCTCAAAATGTCTCGCCATCACCCCGATCTCGTCATGTGCCGAAAAGCACCAGGCATCTCTATCGGCCGCCTGTGCGACAAGTGCGACGGCAAGTGCCCTGTTTGCGATTCCTACGTTCGACCGACGACCCTAGCGCGCATCTGCGACGAGTGCTCGTTCGGCAATTATCAAAATAAATGCATCGTCTGTGGCGGCGAGGGCATCAGCGACGCCTTTTACTGCTTCGAATGCACAAGGCTGGAAAAAGACCGCGACGGGTGTCCGAAGATCATTAATCTGGGTTCGTCGCGGACGGATTTGTTCTACCAGAAGAAAAATTTCAGGAACCAGCAACAATATTGAGATCAAGCTGCACATTTGAAGGGACGACTCTGATAAGAGACGAGGATGACAAATTTGCCGCACAGGAGAAGCCAGGATTGAGCCGATATCACGTTCGCCTTTCTGCTACGAGTAACGCGTGCTGTCAACCGCACCAGACGTCAGAGGCGTCGTTTTGTGAGAGCTTGGTCGCCTATGGAAGGCTGTTGAGGTTCCGAGTCGAAGTGGGCGAATAATCCAAGAGGCAGACAGCGGAAAACATTACGGAGGGAATCCAGCCTCAACCGAAGCACCGGCCTCGATCTGATCAGTCGCACCGGCAGTCCAGGTCTAAAGTCCTCAAGACAGACAGATATCACCCGAACTGCCGAAAAGATTGATATGGTCGGCGAGCAATAATCCATTTTGTTGATGACGCTCGTGGCCAAAGTGGTCAAAGAGAAAAGGATTCGGATGAGGCCACGTCTGAGGTCATAATGGCCAGATTAATCTGTGGTGTTTTATCAGAGAGTTTGGAAGGAAGCACTCAGGTCTTCTCACCAATTTGCAACGCACGTCCAGTATGGGGACGTTTCAACGACATCTTACGGCCGAATGACAGAGCCGAGCCCTTGGTCGATTGAGAAATGGAATCCATGAGTTTTATGAGACGAAGTTCATGGTCCTAAGGCCAGGGCAACATGTGTCCTAGGTAGCAATATCAGTCAGAAGACCAGTACAGTTTCATTCCGCTTGCACTGCTTTTTCATTGTTTCTCGAGGCCGTCACACGCTTTTCCAGTTCTTTCCATCGCTATGCTTATGATTTATCAATGCCGTCTGGCTCCCCAACCGTTTCTCAATAGACTTGCCATGCAGCAGACGAATTCGATTTTATCCATGCAATCCAATTTCAATCCAAGTCATCACATTGCCTGGTCACTCACTCCCTTTGAGGTACCCGGATCTGCGCCGACTACCTTCCTACCGCCTGCCTGGCCTCTTGGGTCTTGCAAACCCTCCTCTAGGAGTCGCAGTCCCAGAACCCGGCGCACTGTCCTCTCCCTCTGCTGCGTCTCCTCCAGCAGCACCACTCTCCTTGACCAACTCCCTTACCTCCTCCTCCAGCCGCGCACTCCCCTCATCCGGGTCGCCAGCCTCCAACCTCTTGAGAACCTTCACCCCTTCCCCCTCGGCGATATGCAACAACCCGCGCCTCGAACCCGCATAGACCATCCGTTCCTTGACCTTACTCGACAGGGGACACACATAGAGAAACACCACACCACTGCCCACACTGTAGAATGTATAACTCGGTCTGTCCCCAGGGATCATGCCAGCCACATCACCCACGCTCACACCCTCCCGCCTGCCCAACAGCGTCAACGTCTCACTCGACACTTCAATGCCCATCTGCACCACCAGTCCACTCGCACCGCCAGCAGCCGCCGCCACATCACCCAACGCCGCCCTAGCATCGTCCTCAATCTTCATCACAATACCACTCCTGCCGCCGCCCGTCCCGCTCCTGGCCCCAATGACCCCACCACTGCCGGCCTCGCCCATCAAATCTCGTCCGCGCGTACCATGTCGTTCCTCCTCCTCGGCACGCTTGACGGCTTGTAACTCCCGCTCCTCCGTACTCAGTAATCCCGGATCTTGCTGTCCCTGCCCTGCTCCTGTAGAGGCCCCGCCGCCGCCGGCACGCTCGTCCCACTGCGCGGGGTCAAGCACCTCCTCCCTCTCTGTCAGGAACACGGTCTCGCCGAACTTCTCGCTGCCAAGTTCCCTGATCAGCGTCGCGCGTGTCGATGCAAACAGCGTCTTCTGCCGCACAGGCGCGCGAGAAGGGATATATGTGACCGCCACCAAGTCGGATTGGGCCTGACTGCCGCTCGGTCCGCGGCGGAGAAGGAGGTACAATGGTGTTGTGGGCGTGAGGAGGCTGTCGAGACTGGAGAGTGACGACGGGAGTGTTGAAGAGCCCGATGGGAAGGGAATAGAGGACAAAGGAGTCAGGGACTCGGAGGTTATTGAGACGGGCAGACAGAATGCAGACGTGTCGGAGGTGAAGGTTGTGAAGGCTTCGAGGAGTTCGGCGGATGCTTTGGGGGGCCAATGTCAGCGATGGGTTCGAGAGAATGGCTCAGTGAGGGTAGACAAGGGGTTACCTGTGATTCCGGACTGCATTGTGAAATATGTCTGACTAGCAAATGGAAGTAATTGGTGCTGGTGCTCTGGCAACTATTGGTGGTTGTGCAGGTCAAGGCTGGCTTCAGAGGGTTTGGAGTGTCGTGGCTGGTGGAGGACTCGAGAGAAAATGCTCAATGGATTCTGCGCCGAGATGAGACGCAGCGGCAAGAAGAGCTATTTATACGCAGTTGCTCATTGTGATGTCTTGTAGTCTCAGTTGCCTGTGAAGTGGAATATCGGCCGAGAGAGTAGTACTACTAGGCACATTTGGATTGCTGTCAACAACGAGGCTGACTGACGAATAGCGGGCACAGCGGCGACCTGCACTATAGCATGGTGGTCTACGATAACACAGGCACCCACCAATCTTTCAAGGCTACAATTAATTGATTGTTGGTGATGCTGGTCTCAGATCTAAGAATGTTTCTCTGTTTCTCGTCCTCGTACCTAACATCCGACTATATACAATGGCCCCGATAAAGTCACAGACACCCACCAAGTCGATTTCCAGAAAAAACGGCACTGTCTGACCGTAGTAACTCGTCGGATTCAAATAGATATGGCTCCTCGTTAGCTATCTGGAGTCCTTCGCACAGAACATGATAGCGTTTATCCTTGATGTTTAGAAGGCCATTAGTTCTATCGATATCTTCCTAGTGATTTACTATCCAGGCACCCACTGCCTTGAACCTGTTGAAGTGAAGTTGTATCCTAGATGTGCTCCCGGTCAGACGAGGCTACTTTTCTTGGAAATAGGCTGTCCACGAATCTGTCAAGGCGACAATTAGTTGATTGCTGGTGATGCCGGTCTCAGATCTAAGAATGTTTCTCTTCTCGTGCCCAACACCCGACTACTAGTATGTACAATGGTATATGACGTTGGAAACTGGTGCTCCTGCTATTGTAGTTGGTACTTTTAAGTCTTCACACGTGATCCCCGCTCCCCGAAAATGCCAAGACATATACCCCCTTTCGAGGCCTTCCCCTTTACTGATCACTCTTCATACTTCCCAGTCCCAAGGTTGAGCCAATTGCTATCCTCGATGTTCTTCTTCAAAAACTCATACACCGTGAATGTGACTGCCTGGCCCGGCGCCACTCTCATCACTCTCGGCGTGATACCTTTGTAAAATGCCCTAAACCCTTCCTGTTTGAACATGTCCTTCATGACCAACGTGATCCTAGTGATTCCACTCTGCCCAGGTTGAGCTGGAGTGTTCTGTATTCGGGTCTTTATCGTGTCGATGGGCGCGTTCGAGAAAGGACCCATGGCGCCACTTATCAGGCCGATCAAAGTCGTCTGGTAACTCGGCAAATTCTTCCCCTGATATTCCGGTTGCCAACGTTGCAGCAACTCCTTGAACTCCGTGTACGCTGTGAAATTGACAGCCTGATTCGTTCCTTGTCGCAGAGCGGTCAGTGACACACCCCGATACAAGGCACCGAGCCCCTCTTCTCGGACCAAGGTGATAAGGGCGTGCGGCGCGCTTCGGTACTTGGGGACGTCGAGAGGGTCAGAGAGACTGTGATATTGACTTTGGAGTCTTATTTTTAACACCTCCATTGGGCAGACGACTGCAACAGCCTCGGTCACACCCGCGCACAAACCAGCTGTCATATATCAGCAAAAAAAACCAAAAAAAACATTTGTCCAACCGATCTCGAGTCGGGTATGGAAACGTACCTAAGAACGTCGCCTGCGACGTAACAGCCCCATCCTTATTCGCTAGTAACTGCTTATACCACTCGTAGGAAGTAAACCGGATAGCCATCTTGGGAACAATGCCCGTCATGACAGCTCCGAGACCCTTGTATAGGCCGAAAACAGTTTCTCTCTCCACAATGTTTCTCCCTGTAGCAATGAAACCGCGTGATTTTGTTCCTGGAGCTCTTCCTCTTCTTGATAATTGCATCCGGACCTTCACAGTATCGAGAGGATGACAAGCGAGGGCTTCCATCATGCCGGCGCCGCCTCCAGCGATCAAGTTGACGGCCGCGGAGGCGGGTTTTTTCCCGCCCTCGCCTTTTACACTTTTGGCGGACATTGTCTTGAGACCTCTACCCGTAGGGAGCTCAGCTTGAGTGTGTTCGTTCGCAGCAAGGATTGTTCCGGTGCTTTCTGTGGGTGGGCTCGAAAAGGGTCAAGACTGGCTTGATCGTATATAAATCGTTCCGGATGCGCTTTTGTCCCCACTTTTTTTGTCCTCACGTTTTACTCGTGCAGGATGAATATCTGGGAATCGATTTCCCTTGGAGAATCTTATATTATAAAAGCCGGAAACAAGGAGATAATGCTCTGGCCAAGCTCAACGCGGGTTGCTGGACAATCAGCAGAGCGGAGAGAGAGATGATCGGAGAGAGGAGAAAAGTCCCAAATAAAGAGCACGCAGCAAATAAGAAGGGTGAGGTCACTCCTTTTGAGAAGCGAGGAATCTAGCAAGGACAATCATACCAAGCCGTTCCAATCCGAGAAAAGGTGAGTCGAGTGGACGAGGCACTGGCACGCGTTACCTCGTAGCAAATGGCATATGGGGAAGATTTTCTGGCTGCCTTTCCGCCGAGGTACGATTTAATTGGACAGCTGGGCGAGCTGCGGGGCAAAGCTGCGGACAAGGGCCGGGGGTCTCATGCATGGGAATTTGCATCATTCGTCCAGGAACAGGACGAGAGGAGCATGGATAGTGGCACGAGAATGGTCAGTTGATGGTTCTGACGCATGTGGAGGTTCTGGGCTTTCGTCAGTCATGCGAGTAACTCGAAGTGGGCGACCCAGACGGTCAACTCTCGCTGTTTAGGGGCGTAGGAGGCCACCGAGGCCAAATCGTGGGGAATCAAAATCACCTGCCAAGCATGTGATGCCCACGACGAACTAAGGCCCCGCACACCCCGGGTGCCCGGTAAAACAGTTCTCCCTCGTCCGGGCTGTTTGGGGGGCTCGATGCTTGTACTCAGTGCTCTCACAGCTCACAATATTTGATAACCAGCTTGCCAGGCACTTTGTGGATGTCCTCCTGGAGACTCGATGCTTTGCTGAAAACATTGCCTTCTCTCCGCTCTCCATGTTGGGTTTCTCGGCCAATCTTCCGGACCATACCTAGGTAACCGAATGGCCGAGTATCGTGGTACAACTTCTGGACCGTCCCTTAGCCTCTCCCGAATTCACCCGGACCACCGGAAACGATCGTGTGTAGTTCCAACTTCACCCTCTCCACGGTTCCGAGGTTGCGGAACCTATCTGATGTTGACTCATAAATGTACTTCCATGTAGGATGAGCCTTACGTTTGGGCCTGGGAAGAGCAAATTCTCGTCGGTCGCATCTTCCCAGACGGCACAGTGATGTTGAGCGAAAAGATCAAGAACTCTACAACCGAATTTGGAAGTTGATATAATGATAAAGGGGGTATCCTATTGCATCCTATATCTCGTGAACAAGTCAGACTGCCGCCTATACTACTAAGGACTAGGGTCCCGAATCCACCACACCTTGCCGTGAGGCAATCACTTCTAGCAAGAAGAAAAAGATTTATGACGCCGAAAGAAATCAAAAGCCCTGTGAGCTGACCATCAGCGTGGACCTCAAGTCAGACAAGCCACCATCAATGCCTCATAGTGCTTGTCAGTATGAATCTCGCCCTTGACCCGCTGGATTAGGTCTTTCTTGTACCGATGAGTATAAGCGCGTTTGACCTGGTCCAAGTGTGCCCGATCCCAGTGCACGCGCACCACACGCTGGACGAGGAGGACATCCTTTGTCCCAAACCCGGCCATGGCATCTTCCAATTGCACCGCGTCGGACATGATGCGATCGCAGGCGCGGCGTACCATGAGCAGCAAAGCATCCTCCATGTGTCCGGAGAACTCTGATTCAATCACTTTCTCAAGACTGTTGTGGTACTTCTGCTGCCAGTGGTGGACCAGCGCGCGAATTTGGCCGTCACTGCGGTTCGATAGGATACTGCAGACCGTGACCTGATCAGTGCCAACACGGGCGTCCATTGCCCGATGAAGCTCAGTAACATCACGCTCGAGTTCGTGCGGGACCACAGGCGCCGACTCTTCATTTCTTGTGGCTGCCATGACCATGCTGAACAATCTCTCGGTCTTCATCGACAAATCGCCCTTGACATCAGCCTCGAGGGCGCGTTTGTACGTCTCTTGATATGCTTGCTTGATCGCGCGCATATCCGCGTTCGACCGGCCCAGCAGCACATCGTTAAGGACAGATTCTTTCGTTCCCAAGCCTTTGATCGCCTCGTGCACAGAATGTACGTCGTGCATCAGCGGTCCTTGGACAAGCGCCACCAATCCCTCACGGAAGTATTTTGATGTTTCTGATCTGATGTCTTTTTCTAGATCGCGGCGATGACGTTGATTGAATGTATTCTTCAGCAACGCCATTTGTAGAGGATCTGGTTTTGCGAGGATTCGAATCAATGCGTTTTCGTCTGTACCGAACCCTTTCATCGCAGCTCGTAGGGCATCAGCATCGCGTGAAGCATCACC
Source organism: Vermiconidia calcicola (assembly GCA_035928285.1). NCBI lineage: Eukaryota > Fungi > Ascomycota > Dothideomycetes > Mycosphaerellales > Extremaceae > Vermiconidia > Vermiconidia calcicola. The sequence goes on along the minus strand of JAXLQG010000004.1, from coordinate 1,759,747 downwards.
TTGTGCTTGCGCTCTCGGGTCGTATCCTGGTGAGGGCATCGCCGGTGGAGGCGCCCATTGTTGTTGCTGCTGCGGAAAGCCACCTTGCGGGGGACCGTAGCCGGCGTGTTGCTGAGGAGGAGGGTATTGACCTGGAGGAGGTCCACCATAGCCGCCTGGTGGTCCTCCAAACTGTTGCGGAGGGCCACCGAAACCTCCTTGCGGAGGAGGATGTCCTCCTTGGGGTGGAGGGTAGCCACCATGTTGTGGTGGACCTTGTTGAGGGTAGCCCTGGCCATAGCCTGGGCCCTGAGGAGGGTAACCTCCGTATGGAGGTTGGCCTTGAGGCGGACCGTATGACATTCGCTGTTCGAGAATTGAAAGGCTCGTATAAAGTGGGATGAGGAGGGGTAGGTTGAAGCGAAAGAGCACTCGTAAGGTCGGGTAATGGTTGCCTTTTCAAAGGGGGGAAATTATATACAATCTCTGTTAGGATAAGCCAAGGCAACGGCAGTGAAGGTGACGCAGATAGTCGCAGGAACCAGGACAATAACCAGTAGCGCTACTCGAGAACACAGCCCTGTCAGAATGCGCCCGGTCAAATGGTGTCCCTGCGATGCCATCATGCGGGGTTCATTGAGATGCACCGCCACGAGGCTGAGCACGGTAGTTCGCAGTAGCGCAGCCTTGGCAGATCATGCCTCGGCGTTTCTGATCCGTCGAGCCCGACCGCAGATCTCGACGATTTTCCTTCCCATAGAAATGTCAAACATTGTCAGAATCATCTCATCTTTGGCCGCAAAAGGCGCAGCATAACATGCATATGGACATTGTATCCGTGGACCCGTTATTTGCAAGGCAACAAGATGCCCCGCCTTAAACTGCTGCCGAGCCTCGACAAGCTCTGCCCTCTCGGACAGGCCATTCATCCCTTCGATGAGCTTGATGGCTAAGAAATTGAGACCTTTTGATCTCGGTAGTCCTGCTCTATCGACTGCATCATACGACTTCGGAGACTACTACTCTCGACAATAGTCCCTCTGGGCAGAGTCGTAGGTTGCCTAGTAGAAACGTCCGAGGACCGAAAATCAAGCTGCTTTCGTCGACATCCTCTGTCAATCTCCCCGCATCTCCACCACCTTCTCCCGGACTTGGCTCGATAAGGAAGACTTAAAGCTCTCCCCAGGCTTCGGCTCGAGAGCCGTTGCTCGTTTCCTTGATGCCTCCTCCAAACACAGACTAATATGCTGATAGTATTGGTGTGATTTCCCGCGTCCCCCAACTTTGCAATGATACTAATGGCGGGGAACTCCTCTGTGTTGATGAGGTATCGGTGCAGTGGTAGAAAGGCAGTCTTCACAGCATAAACACTGAGACCGCCATCGATTGCCAGCTCAGACCAACCTGTTGCTGGTGATTCCTGGGCGACCACTATGAAGTCACTCGTTGGCCTGCTCGCTGTTGTGGCCTCATGCTTGTTCCCCGTTGGTAATGCGGTAGTGCTTACGGCCTCGGAGGCACCCACGGTCACGATTGACTCTGGAGCAGTCGTTGGCGTCGCGACTTCTCCCGCAGGAGCAAGTGCGACAGTGAACAAATATCTGGGGATTCCTTTTGGGGCTTCACCGGTCCGTTTCGCCCCTGCAGTCAGGCCCACACCATGGAAGAAGCCCTTTCAAGCCACCAAATACGGACCAGCATGTGTCCAACAGTTTAACTATCCCGAAGCGTCTCGCAACGCCTCGATTGCATGGTTCGATACGCCGCCCCCACCAGCGGGTGAGAGTGAGGACTGTTTGAACGTGAATGTTTATGTGCCTGGTTTACCTGGGAAGAACAAGACCGTCATGGCCTGGATTTATGTATGTTGAAGATCCACAGGCCGGAAAGCACGCCTAACATATCCTAAGGGCGGCAGTCTAAGGATTGGAGCTAACTCTCTGCCCGACTATGATGGCTCCTACTTCGCAGCAAACCAGGATGTGATCATTGTTACACTAAACTATCGTACGAATGGTAAGTTGCAGTGAGCAAGAAGTCTCATGCTCAGGAGCCTTCCTCGGCCTCCAAGACTGCTCGTTTGCTTCTGCATTGCTAACGCTTATCAGTTTTCGGATTTCCTAACACTGCAGAAATACCATTTACCGAAAGAAACCTCGGATTCTTAGACCAGAGTGAGTTCCATCATCCACGTTCGTGGTACGAGTCCACTAATAGGTCAGGGTTTGCACTGGACTGGGTCCAGAGAAACATAGTAGCCTTTGGCGGTGATTCAAAGAAGGTCACTATTTTCGGCGAATCGGCTGGCGCTGGAAGGCACGTCTAAAGTTTCTCATGTTAGGTCGATACACCTTCGGTACTGATTATTCTTCTTGCAGTGTCGATGTCCTAGTGACGAGCTTTGCAAAGAATCCACCCTTCCGGGCAGCTATCATGGAGTCTGGACAGGCGACTTCTTATGTCAATACTACCAACGCACCCACTGCATGGCTTGCCTTAGCAGCCGCTTTAAATTGTACCACCACGCATCCCGATTCAAATCTGACATGCATACGAAATCAAAGCGCTTCGACGTTGAAGAACATCATAGAGCACCAGGCCTTGATTTTTCGGCCAGTCACGGATAATGTCACAGTCCTTCGCTACCCAGAAAACGCCCGTCTCAACAGATCCACAGCCAGCGTACCGATCATGGCAGGCACTAACGCCAACGAGGCTACCCTCTTTGTTGTAGGTCAGACCAATGCCAGCGTCTACCTAAGCGCACTGCTGCCATATCAACCTGCTATCAACAGCGCTATCCTTGCATCATATCCTGGGTCTTCAGATGATCAGGTTCCTGAGATTGTAACGGATTTCACGTTTCAGTGCCCCGTAGGCATATTGACGAATGACAGTCAAATGGCAGGATCGCCGACTTGGAGATACTTTTACAACGCCAGCTTTCCCAACATCAATCTCACAGGCCTCCCGGATGCCGGGGTCTTCCACAGCAGCGAGATCAAGCTCGTCTATGGCACTTACTCACGGGTGGGTGCCACGGAAGAGGAAAAGGCGCTGAGTCACTATATACAGACGGCATGGGCGAATTTTGCAAAGCATCCTCAAGTTGGACCGGGCTGGGCACAAGTGCCTGTTCTTGCAGAGTTTGGCAGTAATGGCATGTTGAAGACGATGACAACTGCTGCAGAGCTGGATAGTAGATGTGGATTCTACCTGGATGCCTACAAGGCTGCTGGAATAGCTCCTACGATCAAGAGCTAGATCGATGTTGTGCTAGTGGGTCGTCGGAGAGCCGTTTCGACAGATCGCAGATATGTAAGGTGATATCCATCCCAACCTATCGCAGACTCGTGTGGACCATGAGGTGTGCCCTGGCATATGAGGCTGAAGACCCCCTTCGTGCCGTTCCCTCAACACGTGATCACGTGTCAGTCTTGGCAACGAAAGAGCTTCAAGTCTCCTACCTAACTGTACCTTATCTCTCACGATTCCTCCCTCTCCAACATCAACCAAAACAGTACTATTCAATTCGGCAAACTGGGCAAATTGATGTGTGCTAATCGAACGACCATGAGGCGACGTTCAGCATGTGCATATTGTGCCATAGTAATCATCTCATGATGAGTGGCATACTACAAGTACGATAAGGCTTGTTGCAGTGCCAGACCCCTGCAATTGCGTGATGACAGGTCAAGATGAGCAATCCCGTACTGTACATGCAAAGGCACTTTATCCCTGCATTATGCCTCACGTTGTCCACAAGATGGACCTTTCAAAACATGGCGTGAGACACTACATGATTGCAGGATTTTATGCCTACTCTGCTGTCCTATTTTGTTCAGTTTGTCAGCATGTACCTTGTCCCAACTTATCTATTGTTAATCTGAGTCGCGTCCGAGTGTACTCGGCCGCTCATCTTCCGAGCTTGCTGATATAGGTGTATCCCTCCATCAATTTTCTATCTTCAGCAAGTCCAGATTTCGGTCCTCGAACTGTGGGCGATATTGCGGCTTCTTGGGAGATATTCGAAATGCGTGACTTCGAGACGTCGCCCTTACTTTCACCTAGGCTGTACTACGATGCTCTACCGGAAGCAGGCGACCGTCAGGTACGGACAACTGCCGCTAAGCGCAACATCGACGACGATGTGCTCCCGGAAACATCCATCTCTGGTCGAAACATCGGCTGGGCTAGCGCATATGTGCTTGTGATCTCAAGAGTTATCGGGAGCGGCATATTTGCGATGCCAGGTACGATTGTGCAGAATGTTGGAAGTCCTGGTCTTGCTTTGGTCCTCTGGGTTGTAGGTGCCTTCGTGGCATGGGCAGGTCTGGTTATTGACATGGAATACGGATGCATGTTGCCTCGCTCGGGGGGAGTCAAGGTGTATCTGGAATATACATACCGCAGACCGCGGTTTTTTGCATCTACCTTGGTGGCGGTCCAAGCCGTGCTGCTTGGCTTCACCGCAAGCAACTGCATTGTCTTTGCCAAATACACCCTGTTCGCCACCGGGACCTCGCCGGGCGACCTGAACACCAAACTACTTGCAGTCGGACTTCTGACATGCATCACAATTGTCCACGGCTGCTTTTACAGGACGGGCATCTGGGTTCAGAATTTCCTTGGATGGGTTAAGATTGGATTGATCGTCTTCATGATCTTGACAGGCCTCTTCGTTGTCATCTTTCGACCTCCAACGTCGGATACGTCCCCAAAGCTATCTGCGACTGCTGGGTGGGACGATCTTTGGTCTGGTTCGGTGTACGATTGGAATACTCTGTCCACTGCATTCTTCAAGATCTTCTACTCCTACGCTGGACTGAGCAATGTCAACAATGTCCTCAACGAAGTCAAAAATCCGATCAGGACTCTCAAGACAGTCGGTCCTGTTGCATTGCTGACGGCGTGCATCATGTATATCTTTGTCAATATTGCCTATCTCGCCGTGGTGCCTCTGGACGAAATCAAGCGCAGCAGAGAACTGATTGCCGCATTGTTCTTTGAACGAGTATTCGGCGCCGGTTTTGGCAACAAATTCCTTCCACTTGGTATTGCTCTGAGCGCTGCAGGGAACGTTATGGTGGTAACTTTCAGCTTGGTATGTCCGACGTTCATCTCGATCTTCTTGCTGATATATATTAGGCGCGAGTCAACCAAGAAATTGCTCGACAAGGATTCCTTCCCTATGCGGGAATGCTTGCTTCCTCCGAACCATTTGGGTCCCCAATGGGCGGGCTTATAGTTCACTACGTGCCTTCCATCCTGGTGATAGTTCTACCACCATCGGCCACGGTCTACTCTTTTATCGCAGATGTCGAAGGCTACGCAGGTCAATATTTTGCTCTTGCAGTGGCGGCAGGTATTATCGTCTTGCGTTACCAAAAGCCGGACTTGCACCGCCCCTTCAAAGCATGGCTACCAGCTGTTTGGCTACGGATTCTGCTATGTCTCTTCTTGATCGCAGCGCCTTTGTTTCCACCGAAGAAAGGGACATCCGACGTCAATTTCTTCTACGCGACATATGCATTGGTCGGTCTTGCCGTGTAAGACGCTCCATCAATTGAAACTGAGTGATATTGACCTTGCTGCTAGTATCCTATTCGGAGTCACTTATTGGTTCATCTGGACTGTTGCCCTGCCGCGGTACAGGGGTTACAGACTGGAGGAAGAAGGGGATACCCTCGGCGAGGGCACAACCATCACCAAACTGATACGCAAGGAATTATAATCAACGGGATTGGAGATTGATAAGCAACATATAAATGACTGGAAACCATTACGCGTTTCAACATATGTCTCGCTACCTCAACACAAAGCATAGGCCGAAGGGCACGCCATTCTATCGATTCTGCTCTCATTGGCTGAGGTGCTCGTGTCTATACCTTGCTCGCGACATACCCCCGCATAATGTACGGCTATGGCGACTGAAGTCTCACATATTGCGTGCTGTCTGACAAATCAGGAACGGGTATGGCATCGTCCATAAGTAGGGGGGACAAACCTCCTCTTTGTCGTTGATTGCGAGCATGCTATCCGCAGCTTTAACACTTTAGCAATGGCCTCAGCAGCAGTTCATCAGCCCGGCGGCCACTCGACTTCCTTCGAGCCATTGACGACTCAAGTGAAGAGCACCTCTGTCCCGCAGCAAGAGAAGCACCACGTCCACACTTCGTTGAACTACTACAAGGATCCTGGCGATGGAAGCCCTCCTGCGCCAAGCTATGTTGGCAAGCCCGAAACATATGAAAGACCAAGCCAACCATTGGACGTGACCGTTCGTGATATTCGTGGCGAGCAGGGTAATTATACCCTCGACAAGAACGGATTTCAGATCTTCGTTCGGGAGAGCGTCGAGAAGGACTTCCTTGATGACGAGCAGATCAAAGCCCAGTACTACCCGGAGACAGAACAGTTGTTGAAAGATGCGTTCGTGTTGCCAGCTGCGTGCCCAGGGAGAATGCTGACATCAGCGGAATAGGACCGGCGCCTCTCGTGTCTTTATCTTCGACCATACCATTCGTCGTGCCCCGAAGGACCAGAGAGGTCCGACCCCAACTGTCAATCTTCGAGGACCCGTCAATCGTGTCCACATCGACCAGAGCTACAGCGCATCTAAGGGCCGCGTGCCGCACCACCTGCCTGAAGAAGCTGATAGACTACTGTCAACCCGATATCAGATCATCAACGTATGGCGACCGATCAAGAAGATCTTGAAAGATCCTCTCGCAGTCGCTGATGCTCATTCGGTTCCGGACTCGGACCTGATTGGTGTTGGGCTCATCTACCCTGACAGACGAGGCGAGACCTACACGGTTCGACCGAACCCAGAGCACAAGTGGTACTACCTACACGGACAGACACCGGAGGAAGTGATGCTGATCAAGTGCTTTGACTCGAAGCTGGATGGAAGGGCGAGAAGAGTGCCTCATACTGCGTTTGTGAATCCCGACATGGTCAATGAGTATTCGCGCGAGAGTATCGAAGTGAGAGCTTTGGTCTTTCATGAAGATGAAACTGCAGAGTGAGGTGATGTTAGTCATCAGGACAGCCATGATATTTTCACCGTGTACTGACTGACCCCCATCACTGCATCTTTAATGATACTCAACATTCAATGATAATATGTCGCGATGTGTGATCTTGAGGACTATCCATCTTACGCTCGCGGAGTACTGTGAGATACCATCTCGGATAAACGACGAGTCTGGTCATGGCGGCTATACTTCGGTTATCGTGTTACGTCTCTGTGCTCGCTGCTTCGCCGTAATATTACACGTAACATGTGTCAGCTCCGCGTCATCTCATCGTTGGGAACCGAGGTAACGAGGTAGTACGTATTAATGATAGACGACCAGACGAGTACTGTGATAGACGACTCGGAGTACAAGACCAACAAGACCTAGCAAGCCGAAGCTCGCTCACACAACATTCAGACGACAAATACCAAACAGCGGGACCCAACGTCTTTCCCTCTCACGGGCAATCGTACAAGTGTACCATAAGGCCCCCAGGATTGCACCAAGCCAGCCCTTCACGTCAGCAGCATTTCCGAGAGCAGTCTTGAGCCGAGGGCAATATCCCAGAAGAGTAGTACATACAGACTCTCAGTGTGCAACACTACTCCTACAGCCTCCAAAAAAAAGTCTCAAACAACCTCCGACGACAGCATAGCAACTCAAACCAACCCATTGACCCGATCATCTTCCTACTCCGTGACCCCCAAAGTCCATCCCGGCAAAGAAACCGCCCACCACCTCCAGAATCCCAACTCAACTTCAGTTCAGCCATGGCCATCGACAAGATCAAACCATACAACGACCCACGCATCACCTTGCGCTCCGCGAACCTCAACGGCCACACGTACGGCTACATCTACAGTCCCGCCTCTTCCACGGCCTCCACCCCGCACCGCGGCACCATCTTCCTGGTCCACGGCTTCCCCGACCTCTCCATGGGCTGGCGCTACCAGATCCCATTCCTGACCTCTCTGGGCCTCGACGTCGTAGCCATCGACTGCATGGGCTACGGCCGAACCGACTCCCCACCATGCCACACGCTCCAAGCCTACACCTACAAGCGCGTGTCCGACGACATCGCCGCCCTCGCCCGCCAACTCAACCTCACACACATCATCCTCGGCGGCCACGACTGGGGCGGTGCCATCGTCTACCGCGTCGCGCAGTATTACCCATCCCTTATCACCGCCGTCTTCAGCATCTGCACACCGTATTTCCCCCCTTCGCCCAAATACGAACCCCTAGCTCTCCTAGTCCAGTCCCGCCTCCCCAACTTCGGCTACCAACTACACTTCGCGTCCGGCGAGATCGAAGCCGCCGTGCAATCCAAGGCCGAGATCCGCCAATTCCTGCACAACATGTATGGAGCGCGCACCCCCTCCCAAGAAGTCGCCTTCGATGCCGAGCGCGGCGTCGACCTCGACAAGATGGCCCGTCTCGGCAAGAACCTGCTCCTCACCGACGAGGAGATGGACTACTACGTCGATGAGTACGCGCGGCACGGCCTCAACGGCCCCTTGAACTGGTATCGAAACCGCGAGGAGAACTTCGTCAACGAGTGGCGTGATTTCTTCGGCCAAGGCAAGAAAAGCCCCGACCAGGTGGCCAAGGATCTGACCATCAACCAGCCAGTCTTATTTGTCCTGGCGACCAAGGATCAGGCGCTCAAACCATTCATGGCGGAAAGGATGGGTGAAAGAATCCCCAATCTGACCAGGAGGGAAGTCGTCTCCGGTCACTGGGCACTGTGGCAACAAGCCGACGAGGTCAATCGGCATATTGGCGAATGGCTGAACGAAACAGTGTTTTCAAAGGTTGGCGGAGGCAGCAAATTATGAATGCTATGAACATCGATGATCGGGGCTTCTTTGTATGGATCTATACTAATGGGAGGTCGTCAATCTCTTCTGTGGAAGACATCTCTGCGTTTCCCAGTATCACAACTTTCATTTCTAGTGACTTTTCACGGATGAACTCTACCCCATGGCCCCAGGGGAGAAAACAAGACTGTGGCTATGCCACAGCCTGAGACAGCCAACAGAGACATAGGGAAGAACGCTTGACACTTGGGGGTTTTGCCACATCTATTCTCATTTCATTGCTTGTGGCCGAGCGCCAGTGACTTCGCCGCGTGAAAGGCTGCCTCAATCTCATACGTGCACCCCTCGAGCATCACTGAGCAACAACTCAGCCACCGGCTCCGTCAACCTCTCATCCACGCTCAAGCTCATCAACTTGCCAATCTTGACATTGATCGCACTCTTCCGATCGTCCACAATGCTCCACAACCGATCCTTGATATCAAATTCGGTCTGATAATCAAGCAACATCTTCTCGATGCGGGCTCTGTGGTCGAGTACACTCAGTTGGGGGTCCGGGCCCAATGAGATGGTGATTGTATACTTGTCCAAGTCAGGCACGTACGGCACATGTACAAGCATCGATGGGGTGTCTGGGAATTTCTCGACCGAGATTTTCGCGTCCGCGGTGCGGTCTTTGCCATCAATGAGCACCTTCAGGTCCTTCGGGACTTCCGTGATGGCCAAAAACCGGAATGTCCATGTCCGTCCCGTAACGTGCGCAGTCAGTTCGCCCTTGTCTTGGTGATATTGGATCAGACTTCCACGCTCCCCAGTCGATGGTGCCTCCTTCCTGACCTGGTCCGAGTCGTCGGCTGGGTCTTCAAGTACGCTGGACTGACCATTGCGACCGATCACGACCAACACCTCAAAATGCTCCGGATTCATCCCACCATTACCTGGTGTAGGATTGGCGTCGAACGCAATGATACTACCCTCATGAGCCAGGACGGGTAGCTCATGCAAATTTCGATACATCTTGAGTTCTCTGTCACCATCGTAAACCGTCCCAGTGAAGATATCGACATGCCGATGCATGGGTGGCAACCATACGTCGACCCAACCTAGATTGGTCCGCTTGTCTCTGGGTTTGACAATTGGTGCCACAATGAGTTCTGGTCCAAAGAAATACTGGTTGGGAACTGAATAAGCCTCATTTCGAGCCGGGTATAGCCAGTACATGGGCTGAATCAAAGGCATGTCCTCGGTCGATGCAAGCACATTGCGCGTGTAGAGGTAGGGTATCATGCGATGGCGGAGTCGCATGTACTTCTCAATGATGACTTCACTTTCCTTGCGGTAGAGCCAAGGTTCCTTGGAAGACCAGCGGGAATCACCGGAATGCAGTCGCATCATAGGACTGAAGACGCCAAATTGCACCCATCGAGTCACCAGCTCATCATCACGGCAACCTCCCATATGACCACCAATATCGTGGCTCCACCATCCGTAGCCAATGTTGGAGGCTGTCGCAGTAAACTCGGGCTGGAACTCAAGAGAAGCCCAGGTCGTCACGGTATCACCGGAGAAGCCCACGGGGTAGCGGTGGCTTCCAGGACCTGCGTATCGAGAGAAGATGATCGGGCGTTTGCCTCCCAGTGCATTGTCGAGGAAGTGGAAGTGGTTCAACAGCCAGAGAGGGTCGATGCCCGGCACTTTCGTATGCGAACCCTGCTGCCAATCGATCCACCAGAAATCACATGCTACCTTCTCAAGATTTCGATGCAGGATGTTAAGGTAAGCTTCCATGAACTTGGGACTGGTCGGGTCGAACAGTATAGGATTCTTTTGAGAGGTATCGAAGTCCAAGAACTTGGCCATCTCCTCGTACGAGTCTTCGTGGTGGTGAATGCCATGATGTGGATGGTCGTTCAAAGTGATCTTCAAATTGCGGCTGTGCATCTCGCGTCCAAACATCTCGGGCTTGGGAAACAGTTTGTCGTCCCAAGTATAGCCTGTCCAGCCAGCATGTGGAACTCTCGGGTCTCTTACCAAGTGCCAGTCCATGTCAACCACGGCAACCGACAACGGGACTTTGTTCTTGATGAACTTATCCATCAACCCAATGTACTCATCCTGATGGTACTTATAGTAGCGACTCCACCAGTTTCCCAAGGACCATCTTGGTAGCCGAGGCTGCTTTCCACTCAAGGCATACAAGTCACGTATAGCAGCTTTGTAGTCGTGCCCGTGGCAGAACACGTATCCGTCGATGCGGTCGCCAGACCGCCGCCCAGCCACGAAACCCTGGCCGTCGAACAGCATCGACTTGCTATCGTCAACTGCGGCATAGCCATCTCGTGAAATGACACCGAGACCCAAGTCGCACCTGCCGTCACAACCATCCAGGGTTCTGGCTGTGCCGCCGAGATTCTGACCTTGGGGCGCGTTCGGGTCGTCATCATATCTCCATTGAGCCCCCCAAAGAGTGATCTTGGCCACGAAACTACATAGCAGGCCACTGGGACTGAATCGCTTTTTGTCGTAGCTCAGATGGAAGTATTCGTTGATGATCTCCAGTTCATCATTGCGCTCCACCACTTGGAACTTTGGCGGGGGAAGGTTTCTGTTGATGGCAAATGTCGACGCACGATCCTCGAATTTACCATCGTGAGACCATTCGTAGCGGATGACACGGTCTGTCAGGACTGTAAATCGGTAATGGGGTCCAGAGACAACAGCCTCGGGCTGAGCCACGGGCTTGCTCTCGAAGTGATAATCCTTCATCTGAATGGTGGTAGGTATTCAGCAGTAATTGGATTTGGGGATCGTGCTGGAGGAAAATTCAAGTTCAAGAAGGAATTTCGCGTCAAAGGGAAACGCGAGGCAAGAGAATTCCGGTCCTGCTCTGCGTTTGTCAATGCAAATGTCCGATAGAATCAAATCACCTCCAATGCAGCTGGCCGTTCAAATTGGCTGCTATCTCAGGTACTCGTAGCTCGTAGCATGTCTCGATCCCACGAAGCTACAGCGTCATCATGATCGGAGTATTACTCGGTGAAAAGATGGAGTCAGCCCAAATCACGACGCTATCATGACGATCACTGCGTGGATCCATTCAGCCATCATTTAGTTACCTAGCGAGCTAGGTACTGAGTCGGGATTGAAGTGGCATGTGTAAGGAAGTAAGTAAGTCCTCGTGGTCCTCGTATTCGTGGAGTCGTGGTAGGATGTAGAAAGCTCAAGGCTGAATCCGATCCAAAGAACAAGAACACAACATCAAGTTTCATATCCGCCTGTACCATGTTTGAATATCTAATAAAACCCTCCTCCACTCAGAAGTGATATACTGTGTAGCTTGGAGACCTGTGCGTATGTCCTCCTGTGAATAATGCCCAGGCTACGATACCAAGCAAAAATGCTTTGCTTCAGAAACATTCATTTTCGTGACGGCGTCCCTTTGCAATTCCCATTGACGATCCGGCTCGCTGTGCGTTATATCAACGCCCGATTGAAGATCCGTATGATTCTTCTCGATAGCCCAAATGAACCCTGTTCGTCAAAACCATCCGTTCGTTCATTCAAAAATCCGGACCCAATGCCAAATAATCCCGCTCTTTGTCCAACCCTATTAATGATGTTGCCTGCACTTTGTTTGGCCGATATTTCCGTCCAGTATACGTCTCGTCGAAGACGTTGTACAAGATACTGGCCTGCCGACTGAAGCAAGCAAAATATCCTCATTCGGAAGCCGTCTCCGTCTCTGGTGTTGCAATCCCATCCATACCCGCCCTGGCATCAGCAAGGATAGAGGAGACTTCTTTCAATATGTCCGCGATGGGCCTCGCTTGATCAACAAGTGGCACCCCTTGCTTGAAAGGTCGTAACATATGGCGAAGCTGGAGGGTTGTCGCACATGCCTGCAAAGAAAAGTCAGCGCTTCGCTGGAAGCTTTGTTGGGTTTGAAACTCACCTCTACTCTCGTGACTTGATGCTCCAGCAAATTCATCATGAAGCCATCCGTCTGTACACCGCCACGCTCCTTCATTCTGGTAAGAAGACTGAGCTCGGGCTTGTGCAACCCGACGGCACGTTCTGGAGCTTCGAGACAACTGCACAGCATCTCCAGTCTTAAAGCGACGTCCCAGAGCTTCCACACCTCATCTAGCTGTAAGTCCTTGAGCGCGCTGTCTTTGCCTAAGGCTCCGGGTTGTCCCTTCTCGTCACCAGCGGCAGGGGCCTCTCCCCCAAGTTGTACTTTACTCTCCGCGCCAGGTGGAATGGACAATCGAGCTGCTAAGGAGTGCGGATACATCAAGTACAGAAACTCGGGGTTTTCGAGACCTTTCAGCTTGGTCTCTCCGAGGTCTTTGACCTCGAACCCTTGACTACTCAATTGACGCAACTCGCGGCGGATCTGGCCTGACAGTGGGTCTTCGTTCACGGTGTCGTCGGAACCAACAGAGTCTCGTCGATCGTCATCGGCATATGCTTCCAATGTCCGCTGCACCTCTGTGATAAAATCACTGCTGACAGCAATCTGTCCGCCGTCTGCCACAGCAGATACTCGAGCGGCTTTGTTGACCATGGGACCGAAATAGTCCATTCTTCGCGTGATTGGGTCCAAGTCGCACACGGGTTGACCCCAGTGTATGCCCATTCTCACAGAAAGACCGCGGTAGATGACGTTCTGATCAGAGTCGAGCTTTTCCTGGCAATGGACCGTCTCCAGGATCTCTTGCGGCCATGGCAGCTCCAACAGATGACTTTGACAGCTGAACGACCACAACAGTGCCGACGTAACGGTCGGGAAAGAAACCATAAAAGCATCGCCTTCGGTCTTGACCTCATAGCCACCGATAATTCGAAGCTGTCGTCGCATCAATTCATTGTGCATCATGATGGCGGACCGCATGGGAACAGGCAGGACCTCCCACAGCGCGGTCGAGTTTTTGATATCAGTGAAGACAATGGCAACTTCTCCAATAGGAGGTTGTGGTTCTTCAAGCCGGGCAAGCCGGGAGTCACCGACAAGTGTTTCACCTTTCCGTCTAGCTTTCCGAGAACTGGGAAAGATGGCACCTTCCTCGAGGCCCAACTCTTTCGCCATGGACAGGCTAGTACCACGAAAGCGGTGATTTCCTCTCTTTCGAAGGTCGGAGATACCGAGCACCATGACCATGATCTTGTCCCTGGCACCAAAGGCCATTGCAAGGTCTCGCAATTTTTGGGCAGCGAGCATCAGATCGTTCTTCTCTGCTCGAGCTGCGTCAACCGCCACATCGACAGTGACATAGTCCCAGAATTCTTTGCTAGCCATGACGATTAGCTCATCCGAGTCGTTGACCTGGCACTTGAACGTGTGAGGCGCAGCGACAACCGACGGCATGTGACTGTAATAGCCAAAAGCCCTGCTGACCTCAAGAGTCTCGTTAAGCTTGCCCTGACGAGAGACATATCCACCAGCTTCTCGAATTCTTTCGCGTTCACTTGGTTCGGCCGGGTCGTGCTTTCTGGTCAGTTGGCGATGTTGGCCATTTGACTGGATCAGAATTGCTTCAATGTCGCCGACATTGGCTACGTGGAGGTCTTGACCATTAATATACAATACCGTAGCCACACCGCCAGAGGTCAGATCATCCGGTCCAAGGATATTCGCAACCATAGAACCACGGTGTCCGCTGATCAGCCTGTGTTCTTTGGTATCGTAGTTGCTGCTCGCAAAATTGGCCATGTCTTTGTTGATAGCGAGGAAACTTCTTCGGAGTGCATCGATTGGCGTGTCACTCGCCAATTCGGCTTTTTTGATCTCTTCATAAAAGACCGCTGCAAAATTCTCGTGCAAATACTTCGCAATTCTAGAACCACCACTCGACATGTTTTGACCGTCAAACATACCAATAAGAATTTCGCCGTCATGGCCACGGAAGTTTGGTTTGAGGAGATCCAGAGTTGAAAGATGCTCGTTCTTACCGAGCGTGTCTGCCATGCCGTACATCAATGTGCCGACCAGCGAGGCCGATGTTCGGACACGACGATCTTCATTGTCGTCCGGGATGGTGTTTGTGAGCAATGTCACGTCCATCAGACCTAAGATTCGGAGGTACTTCAGTGTGTTGAAACTTGTCAGATCAGCCGTGTCATTATTGCGGTTCATAGCGTTGAACTGTGACTGGTTCTGGTGCGCTGCAGGTTTGATTTCCAGGCGTTTATTGGCTGAGAAATTCAGATATTTCAGGTTGGTGTTTCTGTTCCAATTCCAGTCGTACGGCCAGTTTGAGACGTTGTACTTCAACGAGTTGCTTCCGACATCCAGTGTAGATAGCTTATGCACATTGCAAAGTTCGGCAGGCAACACTTGGAAACGATTTCCATTCAAGTGCAGCACTCTCAAATTACTGCTCT
Source organism: Vermiconidia calcicola (assembly GCA_035928285.1). Classification (NCBI taxonomy): domain Eukaryota; kingdom Fungi; phylum Ascomycota; class Dothideomycetes; order Mycosphaerellales; family Extremaceae; genus Vermiconidia; species Vermiconidia calcicola. The sequence continues at coordinate 1,744,542 of JAXLQG010000004.1, read as the reverse complement.
CTTCCAGGTCGTCTGAAGGAAGTGAGGTGAGCTGATTACCAGAGACGTAGAGCTCGCTCAGCTGTGGCCAACGGCGGAGGATGCCTTGCGGAAAGTCGTCGAGTTCATTGTACGATAGGTTCAAGACCCGCAATTCTGGCAAAAGAGCCAACTCACGGAACACGTCATCTTCAAGTCGATTGTCCGCCATGTAGAGATATCGAAGAGACCCAGCAAATGTGTGCTGAAGTCTGGCTTGCGATATATTTGAGTCTTTCCGGGTCGCGGTGCTGATGGAATACTCGGTATTGGTTCTGGAGATGACCGAGGCCTTACGGTAATTCTGGTAGGCTGGGATCGACGTCACTGAGCTCTTCCGGCCGCTGCCTGGGGAACTGCCAATGCTCATCATTCCAGCTGAGGCTTGACTGGGCCGACGGGCCTGGAAATCTTCAAGTTTCCCGAGATCTTCAAAGCTCGGTGAGCTGGGAATACCTGGAGTCGTGGCAGGAGTGTTCTTTTCGGCATCGTTCGGAGGTGGAGCCGCATTCTGTTTGGGGAAGATCTCGAGAACATTAGAGGAAAGGTTCAGAGTTTCCAGCTTCCTGCAATACCAGATCTCTGGGGGCAAACTCTTAACGTTACATTCTCTGAGGTTCAGGAACTTCAGCTCTAAGAGACTCCCAATGGACGGTGGTACAACATTCAGAGGATTTTTGGCCATGCTGAGAAACTCTAGCTTCGACAGGCGTCCGATCTGCGGGGACATATTTGACAGATGATTCTTGTCCAGATTCAGCTTTTGCAGATTCGGCATGAAGCCAAACATGGTCTCCTTGAACTCAACGAGTTTCGCGGAGGCAATGTTAAGGCTCATCAGCGTTGGGACTGGTTGGTCAAGTTCGAATGAGGTGACGGGACAGTGGTCAAGGACTAGGATACGAAGTTTCGGAAAAGAGCCTTTAAATGTGGTGATGTTGTTGTGTCCCACTAGCAATTGTTCCAGGTTAGGCAGTTTGGCGACATTGTCGATGTTTGTGATGCCATTGAACCGCGCGTCGATTTCTTTCAGGTTTGTCAAACCCGCAAAGCTTTCGTTGAAAGCGCCTTTCAAATCATTGTTGGTCACCCACAGCCGCTCCAATGTCGTTAACTGCGAGATTTTGGGCAGAGAAGATAACTTATTAAAACTTATGTCGAGGTCGACCAACGATCTTAGGTTGCAGATATGTTCAGGGAAGATGGTATAATTGTTGGACGACAGATTGAGACTGCGAAGTTGACGGAAGTGAGAGAACGAAGGCGGTAATTGAGATAACCTGTTGTTTGCCAGCTTTAGGCTGACCAGGCTCATCAGCCTGTGCAGTTCTGCCTGGTCTAATTGCTCAAGCCGGTTATTGGACACATCGAGCACGGTCAATCGGCTTGCCCAGGCCAGACCGGGTGGAAGTCTCCAGGCTTCGTTACCGGTAAACTTGATCTCCCGGAGGTTGATGCAGGCTGTGATGAAATCTTTCGGCACTTTGAGCGCAAGATTGCGGGACAAATTGATTGAGATAATCTCGGCGGCCTTGGTGTATAGGATGATAGGTATGGTCACCAACGACTTTGCCTGTAGGTCGACGTGGCTGAACTTTTGCATCTTGTTAAATGTAGGATCGTTGTCAAGACCACTTCCAAAACCCGTCTGTTTTTCATGGGTGAACGTAAATCGAATGAGATAGCTGTTGTCTTCTCGGCCAACATCCTCGATGCGATCACGCTCATCATAGCCTGCCAACTGTAGGAGTTTCTTTTGCATGGCCACAGGTCGTTCTCCCGTTCCCAGCTGCCTGGACAATTGATGTTTGCGCATCAGCAGGTGATAGTTGTCGATAGAGTCGTGCATCACAGACTTCTTCGCGAGAGACTGCAGGACCTCTCCAACCGTCGCGTTTATAGACATGGACAAGGTTGCAAACGTGCCATCAGACCTGAAGACACGCATGAAATATGAAATGCCGTCTTCTTCCTGAATAGCAGGGAGCCCGTCTTCGTTGGCTTCCGGCAACCGGTCGAGTACTTCGTCCTCTTGACCCTTGACCGCCCAGCTATCAGGTGCATCCCAAGCTGGAGCTGGTACTTCTGTAGCTGGTGTGGCAGCGGCAGCGGCAGCGGCAGCCTTGCCCATCCAGATCCCCCCATACGCAGGCGCTTTAGGTAGCTGAGGCTGTGCGATAATGTCTGACATATCATCGAAATTGGTATCTAGGCTAAATACGCCGGCTTGCATAGGTGCTTGCTGAGCTGGGGCTCGAACTTTCTCCGTCGTGTCACTGGCATGGCTTGTCACACGGTGTCTGCCAGGACGCGTGAACCTACTAGATTTGGACGAGTTTGTGTATGCGCGGTCGAGCTTGGGTGAAAAATCAGCGGGCTTGATCGTCGAGGCACTGTCAACCGAAGCAATGCTTGTCTCCCTGTTTCTCTGGTTGTCAATCTGGTCCAAGGTTGCGACGCGCGTTGGCGGCGCTCTACCCTTTTTCGGTTCCTCCGGCGGTCTTGTAGGTTCGACATGACTTCGATTAGGTTCTGGCTGCGGTGCTTGTTTGTCTTTGTGACGAGGCTTCAGTTTGTGGAATATCGATCTCTTTTCCGACTGGCCGGACCCTTCTTTACGAGACAGAGGAGCCGGGCTTGCAGTCCGCGTCAATGTGGAAGATGAGCTCATCGGTGTTCCGTTTTGAGGCGTGTTGCGGAAGTGTCCTAAATTGCCCGTTGATGACTCTCGACTTGTGGCAGGTCTGGCCGGGATTGACGTTGAGGCTTGTTGACCTTTTGGAGGATCTTCCTTGCTCCGTGTATGGCGATGTAGTAGACCGCGCCGATGAGAGGAACTCGTAGAGGTCGGCATGGTCGGCACGGGGGATTCCGCTGGTTGCTCTTGCCGTATGGGCGCTGAACCAAAATTGGAAACGTCCTCAAAATTTTGATATGCCCAAGGGGTCACATCGCTGGAAGGAGGTGGTGCAGGGGTTTTGGGTCGTTCTTCCACGTTGTTCTGTGTCTGCACTGAATTGCTCCGCTGAGCAGGCTTGTCCGATGCCGTACTTTGTGGTCCTGGCTCTTGCAACGTTGTCGTTGACCCCGTTCGTGTCTCTGTCGGGTCTTCGCCAAAGAATCCCTTCAGGCTTTTATGGTACCGTCCATTCACAGCGCTACCTCTCGAGCCTGTGCTATTGGCCGTCATAGCACTGGCAGCGGACGGTCGCCTCGCATTCCCATCATAGTCGTAATCTGACATGTTTGTCCTGGCAGTTTCCGGCCGGGCCGAGAAGGTTTGGGCGTCACGGCCAGGTGTGTCATTGAAATATTCAGACTGATTGAATGAGCGAGAGCCTGCGATCTGTGCCTGAGGATCTTGTTCCCAGGGCGCTATATCGTCCTCATCGTTGGTAGACTGGGTCATCCAGGGCGCGACATCAGAGCTGTCAACGTGCTGGCCAGGTTGCTGAGGCCTCGAGGAGCTAGGGGTGACATTGTTGCCGAAGACAGCCATCTTGACCGTTTCAGCCGAGCTGGGACTGACCTTGGGCTAATGGTCTTGTGACGCCTCGAAGATCGGGACAAGAGAAAGGCGAGGAACAAGCGTTCGTCGGATCTAGGTCAAAGTTAGCGACCAGCCCACGGAGCAAGATACCTCGCAAGCAACGACCACAGGAACCCTTCTCAAGCAGGTGCCAGGCCTGGGAAGACCGGACAATTGAGCCTGCTGATTGATTTGCAAAACAACAGGCCAACCGACAAATCAGCCAGGTCTCTCCAGGCCACGAACAAGAAATGAGGTTCGCGTTGCTCGTGTTTGTGCGGTGGTTCCAACTGAGAAATCGCATACCTTCTCCTCCCACAGCACTGACTGTTCAATTGTTCGACTATCCGTCTTCTTTGCTCGCGTCGCGTCTTCTCAACTCATTGTTCCATCAAGTCAACTGGTTCTTGCGTCTTGCGCTTGGTGTCACTGTACCATGTTCCAGCGCGCACCCGACCAGCTTCGAGATGTCGAGTCGAATCAAACAATTGGATTGTGATCTTGGCCAAGAGCGTGTTTCGCCACTCGAAAGACAAGATGGCCGGTCGTTTATCGGGGTTATGGAGGAATAGGTGAGGATCGATTCTTTTGCATGGCGGCTTATTCACTAGATCAAGTTCGCTGGTGGACAGGCGTTGTACTGTCTCGAACGGGTTCGTGGATCTTTGGAAGCGGAACCGAGGTTGTCTACGTTGCCGACGAACGAGGGCGAGAGAGGTGGTCGACAAGCTCGAATGGATGGAGGCGGATGGGCAGAAAACAGTCGAGTTGGTTGTGAGGATGAAGATGGGCTCGAGCAATACTGTGTATGCACACAGACACACATGGACTGTGGAGATGAAATACACTAGAAGGCATTGTCCGCAGCGATCGTTGAATCAGGAGCCGGCATCTCTCTGACTCTGAGCGCAGGCGGCAAAGTGGCAGTGTAAGTGGCCAGTCCCGGTGGTGGCCCCGTCACCCTCTCGCCCACAGCTTCGCCTATAACTACCAGGTAAACGTACTTGACTGTTCTCCTCATGGCGAATCGGTTTATTACGAGTAGCAGCTTTCCTCTCTCCCCCGCCTTGAGGTGCGCAGTGCGTGGGCTACCCAGTAATAAGTGGCAGTCTTCTGAACTTCGACATCATCAAACATCAAACCCTCTGTTGATCTGGGTGGTCGAGTAATAGCCCGAACCCACTGACCACTCACTGCAACCTGCACGCATACTACTCCGTACTACGGCTATATCAGCCCCAGTCTGTCAATCTGCCTCACCAGTCTCCGGCCATCGTGCGACTATGAAGCAAGATTTCAAAAGCAAGTCAAGACGAGCATCCGAAATCTGGTGTTTGAAAGGGCATCTTCGACTTTCGGACCGATCGGAAGCCTTCAGGCGATCTGCAGATAAATATCGGCCTCCAATGAGTCTGGATGGTATCAGTCCAAGTGAGGCCAAAACGGTCTCAGCATTTTGTCCCCTCCGGTTTGGGATCCATAGCTTGACAGAGATGTGACAGGCTTGAAGTCGAAACATCCGAACAGACCCTCCGCACTCGCTTTTAGAAGGTGACAAATGGTTGAAATATTGAACCCAATATACTCCGTACAGGTGAAATTAAATAGGTATCATAGCACGCTGCATTTCAAAATCTACGCCGACGAAACTCCCCTCCGCTTCTTTCTCTTCATGGTCCCTTTGAACCAGAGCACGTCCTTTCCCGACGTTGTCAACATATCAGGACTGCGAGGGACAGCCTGTGAACTTGGCCGAGGTCTGCTGAAGGTTTCGGCAGACCGTGTCATTGTTGTTATCAACAATTCGGGCCGTTCAAAGGCACCGGTACCACCGCCACTGAAGAAGGTCTTCCACCCACTCTTGCTCCCAATGGCCCCTTGCTTCTTCTGCTTGCGTTCACCTTCGAATGCCCCTGCGGTCGCGAAATCCGGGTTGACCATAGGTCTCCCTCCAGGCGCAGGAGGTGGCCGCGCCTGCCCAGGTGGCCCTAAAGGCCGTGACGAGCCATACGACCATCGTTGCGCCGAACTGGCGGATGCCCAAGAATTAGATCTGGCATGGATAGGTGAGCCAGGAGGCGTGTCGGACATTGTGTTGATGATACCTGCAACGGCGTCGAGCCGAGGATTGGAAGCTGGACTGTCTCCCCGTTTCAAATCCCCACTGTCAACCTGTACAGGCACAAACTTCCCGTCTTTGTTGGTTAGCTTCAATCTGAGAGGCCGGATCGGTTCGTGGGCAAATGAAATGCTAAAGTCCTTTGGCTTCATGCCCGGCTTGACCGTCATTCCGGTAGGCAACTTGAAAAATTCGTCTAGCTGATGTATGCTAGCACGGGAAGCTTCTTTCCCCGAGTCCTTTATGACCTTGATTGGTCTCGGGGGCAATCTGAATGTTTGTTGAGGTGCTTCCAACTCAGCAGGACCGAACTTTTTGTGAGGCGATGGATTCAGTGGTCCGGGCACAATCGCTTCCAGTTCTGCTACGAAGTGCATCCGAGTGCTTGAGGTATCCTTGTGTCCGTTGGTGGGCTTGTCCAGTCGATCCTCAAGCCTTTCTTCCGAATCGGCCCTAGTCGACATGTCTGTCTTATTTTCAATATTGGACTCTCCAAGTTTAGGGGTAGAGCCAACGGCCTCCATCTTGGGCTCCTGAAGCAGTTGTTCTTGATTTGCTTGATTTGCTTCCCCGGCCTTTTGCTCTGCCGCCGCGAAGGATTCCTCTTCCGCAGAAGCTGGGACAACTGAGACAGTAATGATGGATGTATCGACGAGCAGCATCGGATCAGATACCGACCTTGATCTATTGGTTGCACCACCTGTTAAGACAGGGCCAGGTTCACCGAGACTTGACGGTTGCGACCGGGAACGAATCCTTGGCCTTGAAGTGGAAGCTCGATCGTCTTCTAGCATTTCAGTGGGGAGCTCGGCAGGAGGAGATGCCATCGCCATTACAGAAGTATGTGATGTGAAGGCTAGATTTGGTATTGAGGATCGACGCGTTCCTGAGGCTGAACCCACGACAGAGCTGCGAGTCGAAGATCTTGTAGCTCTGGGTGATGTCTTGTTGGAGGTTGTCTCCTTTTTGCTGTTATCCGGCGTGACCACTCCGATCGAAGTACTCATCTCGTGAGAAGAAAAATAATCCGTCTCTGCATGGGAATTGGCTGCGGGGGAGCTGACTGCGTGCACGGGCGTGCCTTTTGCTGTCCTCGATGGCGTCGTCGTCAACAGATCGGACATTTGCGGGGATTTCAGTAGATCACCCAATGCTCTCGGATAATAGAGGCTGGAAATTCGATGGTCCGAATAGTCCTTTGGCTTCAGACCCAGAGTCATACTCAGGCGGTTCTTGATCGATACAGGGGCTTGCCGAAGTAACCCTTCTGGGACATCTGCTGGAAGCTCAATTGGGTTGAGATCGGCTTTCTGATTGAGCACCCCGGCTGGTCCATGTGCAGCTCCGCGGTCCTGCTGTAATCGAGACTCCTCGAGAGCTTTTGCGAGAGAAGATAGAGACTGCTGCTTGGGCTCTGATGTTGCAAAAGTCTTCGAGGCTGTCGAAGGACGTGTGGGATGGCCGGCAGATGAATGTGAAGTGAACCCTTGACTTGACTTGTGGCCACTGTCTGGACGGCTGGAGAGACCCGTCAGCGGAGTGCTATGAGAAGAGTGCTTTGATTTATGTTCCCGTCCGGGCTCTGTGGGCAGAGGCTTCTGGTGTACAATAGAGCCCATCTGTGAGGGTACGTGATTGCTCTTTTGCGAGCTGATATGTCTTTGTTTCTGGGTTCGGGCCTGCTAGTTGTTAAACCCCAGAAAGACTGCAAGGATTGGGAACGCTTACCACAAGCTTTCTACTCACAGCGGCCGCCCTGCGTTGCATCTCTGCAACAACTTCGGCCAGCTTTTTCAGCGAACCAGCCAATTTGTTGCCTTGGAGATGCAATTCGAGGAACGCACGACGCCACCCTTCTGCGTTACCCAACATGGCAACGAGAACAGCCTCATGTTCGGGAGACGCCCTTCTCCATGTCGAATTGAGCTTCGAAAGATATTTCTCGAGGACGTTCGTCGCATCGAAGCCTTTCTGGACATCTTTGAGAGCGTCTTTTGCTGCCCTTTTCGTCCGGCTAACCACGTGGTCGATCTTCTCATTGCCATCCAAAATTGATGCTCTAAACGCACGATCCTCCAACATACGATCGAAAACTTCTCCGTGTGCTAGAGGAAGTTTGAGACAGCGTATTCGTTCGTGGATGTCGCTCTGTGCGAGTTCAAAGTCTTCCGTCGTGCGTTCCAAAAAGCCATCAATGTCGTCGACGTGAGACTGCAGTATTCGCATCACTTCTTCTTCCGATATGGCCATACCTTCTGCCAACAGATGCATTCCGAAGGACATTTGGGCCACCAATTTCCAGAGTGGGTGATATTTTTCTCCCCGCTTTTGCCGCCATCTTCCTGCGATGACTCTTTCGTAGATTGGCGCTTCGAGCAGTATGGTCCTTCGGGTCATGGCGTCCATGGGGACGTCTTGGTCTGTTTGGTCGTCGACCGACTCCACCATTGACTCCTCCAACGGCTTCTGGAGCTGCGGCACCGGGTGGGTTGGAGGACGTACGAGTGTCTCGCCGTCATGGCTGCCTTTTTCGATGGACATCTTCCAAGCTTGCACTCAGCGAGCGTGTGGTTCAGTCGGGGCAGGGCCTCAAGAATCTTCTGCCCAAGCAAAGTATATGCTCTTCCACCTCTTACTCATCTTTGGTACAACACCATCTCTCTTTCTCACTGTGTTAACGATGCGTACTGGCAAAGGCTTGAGCAGCTTGCGTTCCAGCTCAAAGCGTAACTGAGGACGTCCGAAGGCGTGGAGGATGACCGAGCGTTGGGAGAGGGTTCTGTGTTACCCAACGATTTCACCTGCGTTAGACTCGTCTATAAGCTATGATATGGACAGGCTTAGATTGTTCGTAGGTGGGAGTCGCGTCACAACGCAAAGGATTGGGTAGAAGAATTAAGTACAATGTAGCAAAGTATGTGCACAGCAGAGGATAACGCTGGAAGGAAAAAGGCTCTGGTTCAGAGCATCAGCAAGAGCGGATAGGAATTGATGCTGTGCTCGGACTGCCGATCGTTCTCGTGGCCGTCGGACACGGTCAAGCGAGGAGGACAAGGCAGCCAGATGGCAGAGGAGAAGGAGAATGGACGTCTTGGAAAGCAATCACATGTATCGGTAGATCCATCGAGCAACGGCGACATCGCGTGGTCCAGGGTCCATGAATTGAGGCCATGGAGGGTCTGAGGAGCAGGTTACTAGCATCGTTTCAGCCTTCGGCGTGGAACTGCTGCACGGCAGCTTCGCAAGCTCGTGGAGGGAAGTTGCCTGTAGTGAGAGGGAGCAAAGAATGGATTGGACGACGGGGAAATGGTGAAACCAAGCCTGCGTTCGGGTGGCGCCAACGATAGGCTGGGATGCTGGGAATATCCCCGAAGATTCATCATCCAAATCAGATGAGCGGCCTACTATGTAAAGATAGCGAGCATGCGGAGCATTTTGAGGGGAGGCATAATCAGCAAGGTCCTTGGGGCGTCACCTATTCATGACCATACGTAGTAGGAGACAGATGAAAACACATCGACTCTCAAGGAAAGTATTTCAATATGAAGAAGGCGTGTGAGAAGGGAATTGTCCAGCCCATCTCCTGAATGGTGCTTGATATTTACCATAGAACTCCCCACCGTAGGTACTTGTACATGGTAGGCACTAAATAACTTAGGTATGTATGCATCCTGAAGCCCCTGACCCAGAGATCGGAGTTGGCATTGGAACCAAAGCTCTCCGCTCGGCCTGATCCGCCCCCAGTCTAATCAAAGATTGACCTATAATGCACCATCAACCGTCTGTGCATTTCTGTGCTCTTAACTATCAGCGTAACCATACCTAGGTAGTCATAGTGAATACGTGGGCGGACTTGGGCGTTTGCTTCCGATCTGGCTTCTTGAAGATTGGCAGGTCATCCCAGTCGACCAGGTTGTCACCCTTCCACGAGCACGTCAATTCTTTCCAAGACTTTTTGGTCGACGAGCATACTAATTTTATTATTGCCTGTAAACCTCACACAAGCAAGATTCGCTCAGAGTTAGCCCGAACTTTCCATCATGTCACTGGCCGCCTTCCCATTGTCACCAAAGGAGGCTTTGGTGGAGTCTTATCAGGGCCAGTCTCTCCACCAAGTGCCTATGCCTGCGGCAGTCATAGACGTGGCAAAGGTGAAAGCAAACTGTCGTGCCATGCTCGACGCTGTGGAGGCTCATGGGCTCAAGTTTCGAGCTCATGTTAAAACCCACAAAACCTCAGAGGTCACCCGACTGCAAGTCGGTGAGGATTGCAAAGATGTCCGGCTGGTTGCGTCAACCTTGATTGAAATCGACCAGCTGGTACCGCTGCTTCTTGACTACAAGCAGCGCAAAGCGAAAATCAACGTTCTCTATGGTGTGCCTCTGGGTCCTTCGCAAGTCCGTCGACTTGCGAGCATCGCTCGAGCCCTGGGAGAAGGGTCTATCACCGCCATGATCGATCATCCGCAACAGCTGGAGTCTTTGAAGGAGTTCAAGGATCTCGCAGGGTTTCCAGCATGTATTTTTATCAAAACAGATTGCGGGTACCATAGAGCAGGGCTAGGTCCCAGTTCAGCGGAGATGCAGGAACTCGTGGAGCAAGTAAGCCGCGCTGAGCAGGAAGACTCGCTCCTTCTGCTTGGTTTCTATTCACACAACAGTCTCAGCTATGGAGGGTCATCACCGGATGATGCCATGGACGCGCTGAAACAGGAGATCGAGGTCTGTCGCGAGGCTTCCCAACATTTCAAACGCGACCGGCAGTCACCGCTACTTGTGTCGGTGGGTGCCACTCCTACCGTGCTGTCCTTACAGAACGTATTGCCCTCAAAGTCCAGCTCTTCCAATTCCGCCAATGCATTGATAAACTCGCTAGAGCTGACGAAATCGAACCTTGAACTCGAAGTTCACGCCGGAGTGTATCCTATCTTCGATATGCAACAGGTCGCCGCGTCCAGCCGTCAGTTCACCTCTGATCCACATGACACGATCGCTGCATCAGTGTTGACCGAGGTCTGCTCGCTGTATCCGAAGCGTACAGAGCAACCGGAAGCGCTTATTTCGGCAGGAGTTCTCGCTCTGGCCCGAGAGCCTTGCAAAGACTACTCTGGCTGGGGAGTTGTCAGTCCCTGGAACATGCCAACAGCTTACAACATCAGTAAGCAAGATCGCATTGTTGTCGCTCGCATTAGTCAAGAGCACGGAATACTAGCCTTCGAGGAGCAAAAAGCCGTGAGGCAGCTACCTCTGCAGTGTGGGCAAAAGCTTCGCTTGTGGCCGAACCATGCTTGTATCACGTTGGCCATGTTCGGCTGGTATCTCGTGGTCGACTCGAGCAGCGATGCGCCCGACAAGATCATTGATGTCTGGGTGAGATGGCGAGGGTGGTGAAGGCGCAACGAACGAGTACCGAGTAGTCTGGCGATGCCAGGTACAAGTACTTCTCTTGCGTCTTTAGTCCCACAACGGTTGCGGGCGTCGTCTGACAATCAGGCCACTCCATTCGACCACTAACCCTGCAGAGCCGGTACGTCCCGTTTCCCAGGTTGTTCAGGAGAGCCAGGTCGAACAGTGGGCGGAAGTATTCTCCAGGGGATGTTGGTCGATGGAATGCAACAAGTTGCCGCGAAAGGCAATCAGACTTCCGTTCTGAGGACAAAGTCGAAGCTTGACAGCAGGCCCGCCGAAGTCAGAACGGTCCAAACCACAAAGGAGCAGCCGGATGACCGTGATAACCTCGTCAATGCACGGGAGTGGGAAATAATTCCGATTTTGGTCGTGACTCTGATCGTCCCGCCAATGGCATGGCCAGGTATTTCCATCCGCTGTCGGATCTCGATCTCGAAAGAAGACCTCTCGTGAGTAAGTACACGATACGTTAGTACGGGAACAGTTTCACAAACAGGTGTCTGTATCCTGCTCATTGCTCAATTTTGCTTTCATCCATTTGCGAGTACCATTGGACTGCTACTTCGTGCAAATTCACCGTGGAAAAGTGGAACGTGCAGCTTCCAGGAGCCGCAATTCTCCACGAAGCCATGCATGCCTCCCATCGCGACGCAGTTACTATGACTTCTTCCAAATCCTCGCCCCGTGAACGGCTGTCCCGAGCCCATTGCGTCTCCAGGTTGTGGGAAATAAAGATTGGGGAGATAGTACTGTGAAGAGACGTTGAACTCCAGCCAACAGTCTTCTTTGTGTAGAGCCAAATTCCACCATGATCTTCTGTACCCTTAGACTTACATTCGAGTTGCTCATGGACGTCTCTCTCGTCAGGTACTGCGAACATCCTGGATTGGAGACCTCTTTGCATCCAACCGGCTGCTTGTATACTTGGAGTGCTGACGGTGTGTTTTTCCTCTCCTTGGACTTGGAGATTGCAAGTTGATGGTCCGAAGGCTTACCCCGGTGTGTGCGATGAAGAGTTGGCTTGATGCTGAGCTTCCTGCTATTCCGTTTCATATGCCTTGATCGCTCGTCAGCTTTCGGAGTTGCTGGATATGGGCTATGGCAAGTCTTTGTCATGCAGGGAATCGGTGGGTTTGGAGTGCTGAGGAGAAGCTGCCATGGTGAGGCTGACTCTCCTATATCCATATTGCTCAGCAGGCTGTGTCTCGTCGTCGGGATTCCTGTTCACGTTCACAACGGTCTGTTGTCCTGCTGTAGTCAGCTATGCTGGTCATCGACCGAACTGTCGTGATAATGGCATCCGTTCAATACAAAGCTTTCCGTAAGTCGCCGTTCGTGTATCAACGCTTCGCTGGACCAACTCGCCATAGTGTCTTTTGCTCGCCAGCGGCCACGCATCTCGATGCTTCAACGCCCTGCTGTACCTCGTCGCCGTTGTGGCGCAAACGCTTCGCCTTTTCCCAGAATGTTATATCTCTTGCCGCAGACCTCGATCATTCCTTTTGTTTTCTCTCTCTTCAGGTTCGACAGAAAGTCATTCAGGATCACACGCTTTTTCTTCCGTGAAACAAGAACAGTCATTCTTCAAACATCTTCAACACCACAGATTGTTCCTTGTCTTCAGACACAGATCCTCAGTGAACAGACATCATCCATCCTGACTTGTGAGCATTTCAACATCACATCGACTCTGTCATCCTTGATCACAAACCTTTCGACTCACATTCTGCCACACCAGTGAAATTTTCTCTTACGCGGTGTCTTCGACTTCCCCCGCCAAGCTCGATTCTCAACGCAATACTCTCACATTCACTTCACTTCACTTCACCACCATGTCTGCCGACCTCCAGATATCTGAACAGGCTTACGCGTCCTTCGATGACCTCTTCACCGACCTTTCCCTCGATGCCGCTCAGCCTGCCGCACTCCCCGAGGACACCGCCCGAGCAGTGGACGCATATCATTCAATTGTTCGCGCAGATGGCAGTCCTGTCCTCACTGGAGAACCATTTTCAATTGCAGACGTTGACGCTCCTCTCACAATACAAATTTACCTCAACACAAACACAAACACACAATTCCTCTTCCTCAACGCGCCATTAACATTCACAATACCCGCAAGCAGACTCGTAGTCCCAGACAGAGTCATCCTCGATCACCTCTTCCTCCGCGTTCGCTCAGACATCCCTCACCATCTCGACATGGCCACTCACTACGGCACTGTCCACGACGCGGTCGCCGCGTCCATCCCTGCCACTCTCAACGAGATCCTCTCCCACGACACCATCGACTTGAGATGGGCGCGGGACGCCTACTGGACAGGGGCAGCACACATCACGTCCGCCTACCGGCAGTACCAGGGGCTTGAGCCCTTGGTACGAGTCTACCTCTTTGAGGGGGGACTCCTTGCTGGCATCGCGGGTTCCGTCGGCTGCAATCAGGTGCAGCAATGCAACCTGATGATGCTGGCGGCCTCGTTGACAATCGACAAGGCGTTGTACGATAGAATGTGGCGGGAGCTTGCGACGTTGAGGGATGACGCAATCAACTCCGTGCCTGCACGGCCAGTCATCCCTCAAACCCTCATCAACACGACGGTCAGCACGGCTGCCACGCGTCGTAGGACGCTGGAAGCTGCTCTCGCTGGTTGTCGGAGGGCTGGCACTCTGTTAGCAGAGGCCGGGTCGCAGGGCGACATTGACGAGGCGGTTGCCCGCGTCACTGCGGTGCACCGCGGGATCCTGGACCTCCGAGCTGCCATCGATGGCGGGGAGGAGAGCTCTGACTCCTCCGACTCCTCCGATTCCTCGGAATCTTCCTCGTCTGACGAGGAAGACGACGAGGAAGAAGAGGAGGACGAGGACGAAGATATGCCGGACACCCCGGCCGTCAATGTCGCCCCCGTTGCTGCTGCTGCCCCTGCCGTCCCTGCCGCCGCCGCCGCTCCTCCTCCTCCTGGTGCTGCCAATGCCCAGTACAGGCACACCCCGGGTTCCCCGGGCAACCTGGACTGGGTATGCCTCCTGTGCAACAATCACAGGGGCATCAAGCACAAGACCTCGCTTACGAGGCACTTTCTCCTGACGCACCAGTTGGCTGTAAACGTCCAGTAGTGGACGGGCCTCTGGTGCTGTCGGAGTAAAGTCAGGAGGTCCATGGATGGAGGGTGGGGGGAGGGATGAGGCTGTAATCGTCCTCGTGTGACGGGCCTCGGAGGTGGAGGGTGAGAGGCTGGAAGCATCCTGGAGAGGATGGGCCTCGGTGAAGAGAGGGACAGGCTGTAATCATCCTGTAGAGGATGAGCCTTGAGGATGGGCCTCGGTGGAGGGCATGGGGGAAGAGGCTGAAATCATCCCGGCGAGGATGGGCCTAGGGGAGGGGTCGCCGACGGTGGAAGGGTTTTCTTCGTTGGGTGAGCTTCAATATAGGTGACCCTGGGATCAGTAGGCTGTATAGCCGAACAACCAGGCGAGTCCTTGAGGGCGAACTTAGCAAGAGGTCCTTCCTCTCGAGGTGGCTGCCTCATAGGGGGTGGAGGGAGGGAGGGGTCGTCGACGGGGAAGGGGTTTTCTTCGTTGGGTGAGCTTCAATATAGGTGACCCTGGGATCAGTAGGCTGTATAGCCGAACAACCAGGTGAGTCCTTGAGGGCGAACTTAGCAAGAGGTCCCTGCCTTCGAGGCGGCTGCCTCATAGGGGGGTGAGGGAGAAGGCTGCAATCATCCTCTTAAAGGATGGGCCTGGGTGGAGGGAGGAAGGCCGTAATCATCCTGCGAAGGATGGGCCTGGGAAGGGAGGGAGGAAGGCTGTAATCATCCTGCGAAGGATGGGCTGGGGACGGAGGGAGGAAGGCTGCAATCATCCTGGTGAGGATGGGCCTGGGGCATGGAGGGAGGGAGGGAGGGAGGGAGGCCGCAATCATCCTGCGAAGGATGGGCCAGGGAGGAGTGGGTGTTTGATTACTACTGCGACGCAGATATCTGAGTCTCCATGCGTGTCGCGCAGCTGGATGCTGCAGAAAGCTGAGATACCTTGCTTTCAAATGAAACATCCAAAAAACCAATTGTTTCTGTATCTGTTCCTGTTTATGTAACCGTGGCCCGCGAATTTGAAAATGGCATTCTTATTGGCTGCGCGTCATAATCCAAACAAAGTAAGAGCGCCAGCCTTGCGCAGCCTTGCATCAAGACGACAAGGACAAGAGCGCCATCGTGAAATCGAGTATCTCAGGTAAATGACAACATTGACATTGACGCATGATGACGCCCTGACTAACGCCGTGTCCATGTCAGCCTGTAAGGCTCAAATGCGACCGCCATGACCAGTCCACCATGTCAACAAGAGGTCTGCCTTGTGTATCCATCGTCTCATCAAACCCCGACTCCCAAGCACGCCTCGAAGCCTATATTGAGTCCCTGGCGACCACTATGATCACTCCAATCAAGTCAATATATGGCATGAAGCTCTGTATTCCACCGCTCATTAAATGCCCCGGATCTCCTCCTGCGGTCTATTCCACGAACCCTTGAGCTCCTGACGACCATCATGCCCAACTGAACCGAAAACGGCTACACGCAGCGCGCCACTAGGTGCAATCTCAACGGGGGTTGTCCACAGCGAACGCACCCAAGCCCCTATGACACCTGAGGGGACGAGACCGCCTTCGAGGCACACTTGTCGGCTGGCCCTGCTGTTTATATTGACGCAGCAGCAGCAAAAGCAGCAACAGAAGCAGCAGTGGCACCACCAGGTGATACCGCTATGGGCAATGCATAGTGGCAGTAGAGCAGAGCAACAGAGCAACAGAAGCAGCAGTAGCAACAAAGGATCCCAAACATCATCCCGCGAAGCGACGAGGCCAAAAAAGAAGAAGAAACAAGAATGTGGTACTGCGCGATACAACAAATGCCGGTGCTCAGATTCGAACTGAGGTCTCTTCGGTTACTGCCTTGAAGCCGTCCTTTCCAAACCATAGATTTGATGGAGAAGATGGCTTGACCACAACGAAACGTGCTCACCACTGCACTACACCGGCCTTGAGGTGCAACATCGACGACAAGAGAGAGAAGCTTCATGCCCAATTTTCCGCGTGACGGATATTTGAACTGAGAGCCAGGGGGAAGGAGAACGACAGCGGGTCCGCGCCGGGCCCATGGGATATTAGAGCTGAGGCTGTGTCCGTGGGTGAAGCGGAAACCAAGGTCGAGCAAAGGAAGAGAGATGTGTCCGGCGCAGACGCATGATACAGCTAGAACAACGAGGGTATCACACGTATCAGACAGCAAGCAAGCACGGCTAGCCGACGACGACGTAACGGGAACATGCATGGCACACTGGATCTGGCTGGGGAAACCCAGGGTGGAGGACGGGAAGATGCAGGCTACCGTGAGAAACGAGAACGGGGACAAAGAAGACAACGACAGAAGATGACATGTATAGTCCGGCTTCGACATCGTGGATGCACACTGTTCACATCATGTGAATGGTCGTCGCCAACACTGCTCAAACTGACCAAGCAGTCAAGGCATGACTGGCCCACATTGACAATGATACCGCCATTTGTAAATGTTAAATTGGAGAAGATGTCGAACGAGGCGCAAAGTCAGGAGCAAGGTGACTACCCCGAGGCAATGGAGAGATTCATTGACGTGACCCTTAATGGGTCTTCAGCGATACGAGAGCCATGCGATGGAAGAGCTCTAAGCATTGCGAGGCTTGCATCATTTGTCCACATGAGGACTACCATTCGAAACCACCAAGGTAAACGAGGCTAGCCCCACCGAGCCCATGAAGCCCAACAGGCCTTGGCCGAAAACCTCATAGATCAGCTCATTCATACTAGTGATTGTAGCAACCTCAATGCAGTCTCACTTCCCAGCGCCCGCCTTCTTTCCCGGCACCGAACCCGGTGGACGTTTATATTTCCGCTTCTCCTTTCTACTCATCAACCGCTTCTCTCGTGTTCCTTGACCTCCTTCCCAGAACCCACCCGCCGCCTTCCGACGTCGGATGACGCTCCTGCCACAGATGCCACAATCGTCGGACCTGAACCGCTGCTCGCGGCTGCACCAACCACAAACCATGCGGTCAGCATGCTCATTAACATGAGACTCGGCCGCATCATGGCACCGATCGCACTGATATACCCGCCCACAGCACCCGAAGCGGAACCAGCGATAGCTGTGCCTGTAATGCTGGCATGTTCCGTTGTCAGGTAACGACGTCCCTGCAGAGATACCCAGATTCTCCTTCTTCGGCCGGCGCAGAGGCAGTGCTGCGGAATCGTGAGAAACGCGCAGGAATTTGACCTCGGGAATGGTGAAGCTCATCTTCGCGTGGCACGAGCGGCAGACTTGGATTGGTTTGTCGTCACGAACAGATATCATGCCAGGCGGTGTCGGGAAAGTGCTGGAACATGAAGAGCACGTCGGCTGGAAGACGCTTGGAAGGAGGTCGGTGATGGTGCAGCCTGTGATGTCAATAGTGCCAGCCCGGATGGTGTTGGCGTGCAAATGGTTTGGGATGAATGAGATCGTGAAAGGGGTTGTGCATTTT
Organism: Vermiconidia calcicola; assembly: GCA_035928285.1. Taxonomy (NCBI): domain Eukaryota; kingdom Fungi; phylum Ascomycota; class Dothideomycetes; order Mycosphaerellales; family Extremaceae; genus Vermiconidia; species Vermiconidia calcicola. The sequence goes on along the minus strand of JAXLQG010000004.1, from coordinate 1,726,914 downwards.
GAACAGGACTCGGTTCTTGTGCTCACTGTAGACGACTGAGCCGGATTAGTTGCTTTGACGTTGTGAATGTCCAGTGGAGTTTTGCAGCGGAGACATTTCACCGAGAGGGACAGTGAGGTAAGCGTCAGGAGCTCAACGTTGTATAGCTCCAAGCCTGGGAAGGAGAGATGAATGCCTTTTTCGGAAGGGGCTGATGAGGCAGGCAGAGCGGCACCTCCTTCGCTGGTTTGATCCTCTTCTTCTTCGCTGCCTGGTTCTGTGTAATCATCTGATCCATAAGATGAGTCGGAGTCACCCTCAGAGTCTGTGCCTTGATCCCATTCTGGGGGTCTTGTGATAAACTTAAGATGAGGGCGGTCAGGATCGACAACTTTGCCTTCGCCCTCAGAGCCTGCATCTGCATCAGCAAAAATAGCCTTCTCCCGGTCAGACTGTGTGTTCTCTGGAGGTGCTTGAAAAACAGGCAGAGGCGCCGTCTGCCCGGCTGCTTCGGAAGCCATGGAGTGAATGTTCTGGGTCAGATGGTTAATGTGCGCCATCAGCGTCGTTGCAGGGTGTGCTCGAGCATATTTCTCAAAGGCCATTTGAATATTCTCGACTTCAATGCCGCTGACACCTTTTAATTGTACAGTACATGGCTCGAGGTTGTAAAGCTTTGGTACAGCCAATGCGACCTCCTTCAGCTGTTGCAGACCAGATGGAAGTCTGCCTGGTTTTGGGATCTGCACGGGGATGGTGAACAGAGTACCATCTGCATTTTTGGAGAAATTTGGCAGACGTCCCATACGCGCCTCCAATTGCCGAAGATCGGATTGCCTTTTCGCTTGAGCATCGCTCTTTTGTTGCGAAGTCCATGACGGAGTCTCAGGGGCTAGTGATAGAGGAGCTGATACTGGTATGGGATTGAAAGGCAGTCTTTGAGCAGACTCGGGAGCCTTCTCCTTCTGCCCAGCATTGGAAATGATCTTTATGGTTTGTGCCTTTTCCGAAGTCAAGAATCTTTCCAGATTTCTGTCCAGATCATTCATGAGGGCTAACAAGGTCTTCCCGGGGGCCTGATCAAGAAGGCTGTCAAAGCCTCTCTCGACGTTGATTTGATAGCCTCGTGGCATTCCCTCATTGGTAACTCGAATTGAAGGCCTGCCGCTGGAAGGGTATGCAACTGGAATAGTCAAGTCACAATGGAGTCCCTCAAGCTCGAAAGGAAAGTCAGGGTCGGATGGCTTCAGCGTAAGAGATAGTACAGTAGAGCCCTCGAGCTCCTTGCGCGTAGGTGAAAACCGTTTTGTGAGCTGGCCGACCTGAAACTCCCGCGGATTGGTTTGTTGGAGTTGAGATGTTGGCTTCTGGCTTGGTACGGGCTTCGAAAGGGTTGCTTTAGGTCGCTCAGGCAATGTCTGACTCTCGAACGACGACGGCGTATCTGAAGGGTTGGCGGCAATCTGCGTTTGATCCTTCGGCTGAACATGTCGATATGGGCATTGAGACCCAGCACGACAACCTATGAAACAATAGAATGGCTTAGTACTGGAAGAACAGCCCGGGCCAGAAGCGTGCTTGGTTAGGAGCTAGGAATGGAGGACTTGAAAGCGATGTTGCAGGCGACAGAACGCAGCATTGACGCCACGCCCAAAACATGGCAGTCTCAGCGGCTTGCAGCAATGTTCCAATGCAATTGGGGGCACAACTCACCTTTGGAAGTATTGTAGAACCGGCATACTCTCGAAGATTTTTGACTTTGATTCAGTGTAGTACGTGGTGGCTGCTCTGGTGGCGGCGGGATATGTTGACTCACAGCTCCTTCAATGTTCGAAGTGGACGCTGTTGAGGACATATTGTCAAGGTCCGACGCCACGGATGGAGTAGCTGTTGTTGCTGGGTATCACCCACTACTGAGGATTTGGGGGTTTCGAATATTTGATCTATCCTGGAATAACTATCAAAACGAATTGAAGTATCAGGAACGTGTGTGATGATGATGTACCTACGCAAGTGGCGGGAATGAGGCAACAGCCTCGTCGACTAACGCCAAGGCTGCACCCCACATCACGTGAACGGGGCTTCGGCCTCTCAGCCTCGTAGCCTTGTAGAGGTCACGAGCACTTATGTTGCTACATGCTGTGAAATCTTATGTAGGTACACAGTAGAATATCTGGGCGCAGGGTTTGGTTCGACAACGAAGACAGCTGCAAAACCAAGGGATGGCCACGGTAAGAGGCGACATCTGAAATGGAAGCACGCTCTGGCTCGGGACGTCACGCGGTACTCTGACGAACAAGTGAGACCACATGCGGTTGTTCTGGGTCGCTGGCATTCGGGTCTAGTGTCTAAATGGCTGTATTCGAGACATGGCAAGCACCCAAGGCAGAATGGGACTTTAAGCAGGCGACAGTCACGTCCGCAGCCAACAGCATGAATACTTCAACTGGTCAAGTGACTTAATTCTGATGAGCTGGCAATGGTACGAGTAGAAATCAGCCGATCAAATGTCCGGAAGTTGCACTTCGATCGCCGTCCGGTTATGGCGTGCAAGGAAGTTGGTGGTTGGGCAACAGTGTCGGGCAAGCGTTTAGGGCGACAAGTGAGGAAGCGTGGGAAGTCGGACCCGGATTTCTCGAATTGCCATCTCGATTGAATCGAGATCATGACGAGACAGGGCAAAAACAGGCGGAAAAGGGGAGCGAAAGTGGTCAAGTGACGATGTTGCAGCGTTGATCACCTACTCGGGAAGGGGAGTTCTGGGGGCGTTTCGGCTATGATGAAGGCCTTGTGGCGCCTGGACGTGCTGACCTAGGGGGCTTCTATGGTTGCCTTTAGGCGCCACCTAGGTGCTTCATGCTTGTACACAAGGTACTTTGCAGCAAGTTATCCTGGGTTCATTCTGTTATTGACATTGACCGACGCCATCCTCTCGCTGCCATTCCCACGATTCTGCACGATCAATGAGGCTCATGTCTAAGACAAAGCGAAAAGCGAAAAGCGTAAAAGGGGACGTGCGTACGTAGTAGACCGGTTCCGACATCCCTGAACCTCGGGCATCGATCGCATTTGGCTTCTCGTAATGCTGTCAGTGACACCACCACAAGAGGTGAGGCTATCTCAGACGCATGGGACTTAAATCGTAGTGAGCCAGCTGGACAACAACCTGCTTGTGGTCCAGTTGTTTGTCGTCAAATGCGCTGATCTCTCTTTTTCCTGCTCATCAGAAACCCAGAAACCTGCGGTGTAACGGGGGCCATGGTATTGTAAATATCGGCTTGCCATTACATTTGCCAAACCATGAATACCGTGGCACCTTGAATTCCAGAAAATGATTGTGCAACGTGACCGAACTACTGGCTATCTTTGCTCAATAACCGACGAGCCGAGTCACTCTCATCTCATGTTGTGCTTGAGGCTGCCAGGCGCGTAACAAAGGTTGGTGCAGGCTTACCAGGCCCCCATGATGCCCCTATCCTGCTCAAACCAATTCTGACTAGGCCCAGGGAGGCCCCGAGATCTATCTTTGACACCATCAACAAGCAATAAGCAAGTCGCCCCTTTGATAACCCTCTTTCACCGTCAACACCATCCCACGAATCAATGAAACCCGAGTCATGGTGACCCTCTACTCGGCCTGGATTGTACAATCTTTGAGCTGCTTCAACCCTGGGCGAACCTATCAAGGCGCCTACCACGGCCTTAATCACTCTACGTACGGAGTATCGTCTCGGAACCAGGGTGCAGAGACCCAACATCCCAGCCACCCCATCCTTCTACAGGTACTTGCATATTCATCCCACGTGGAACACCAGTACGCCCATCCCCCACTCGGCGCAATCTATCAAACCGTTGCATCGGGATCAGTACTTCCACCCTCTGGGTAGTGGATCGCCCATGTCGGATACTCGTAATGAGAACTTGATATCGCCAGATACTCTCGTGAAAGGACGGTTGTATATCCTCTCATCTCTTGAGCGGGACGAGGCGACATCCGAATCCATTCTCGCAATCCTCGTTCCACATTTGGCTCAGCTCTATCTGAACGTCAGCTGCTCCTGCCGGCGCTTCCCACGGCTGCCTATCACATGTTGGTCGGCTGGGTTTGGTGTTTCCCTACGTATCACGCCACAGTTCAGGTTCGGAGACTCTGAATACTTGTTTCTAGTGCTTTGACGACCAACACATCATCTGCAATCACAACGTTCCAATCAGGAGGCCAGTGCATCTGCGGTGGCCTAGGAGAGCTGCGTTCACAGGTAATCTCTTGCGAGCTCGTCACAGCATTCGAGTGGCTGTTTTGCACATTCAACTAAGCCTCTCGGCCGCGGAAGGGAGCGTCCCGCTCGATCATCATGGGCGCGTCGCCTGATCTGTCATTGGGCCTGCGATAGGTAGGGCTCACCGGCAGACCGCCTGACTGTCGATCCGTGCAAATGAGCACCGTATTCAACGTTTAGCACATCTGATATGCGTTGAACAGAACTCCACGAGGTTTTGATTCCAAGTGTGCATTGCAGGGAATGGTCACAAGGTAGCACAACTGACTTGCAGCACAAGACACTGACGCGTTCAGATGCTTGTGATCCAGGAACTCTGTCTCATGCTGTCGTATTCGCACTGGCCGAGTTTCAAATCGCAAATCCAGGCCGCTCAGTGCTTTGCTCTCACAGTTTCATATACAAGGATGTAGATCGGCGGTCTTACCGACAGTTGTTGTCGGTGTATCTTCATATCAGACCTCTCAGTCACTATCACTTTCTTGTGCAGAACCAACGTTCGTTGTGTGCGGCCCCTGGAAAGTGCCAACTAACCGAGTCCAGGCACCTGCCGGAACTCTACTGTGATAACCTGTATCCCTGGAAGCAGAATGAGAAACAGAAGTCGTGTTCTTCGCGCAAGATGACAATATCAGATGGGAAAATGATCAGACCGTCCTCAACAGCCCCGTATCGATAAGCTTGCTCAGGAAGTTGCTCCTCCTCGACCTGATATGCCCATGTTCCATCCCTGGTTCCTCAGACTCTCACTATACAAGTAGTACTTCGCAAATTGGACGTCGTATCTTTGCTACTTCCTGACAAGCCGGGTACGGAATGACACCTTGCCTGCAACAATGATACCCTATCCAAGCAAGTGCGGTTATCAGGTGTGGTTCGCTATCAAGCCCATACTCCGTACGGAGTACTACGTCGTAGGTCAGTCATGCCATGGTCACCTTCCTTACTGGACTAGCACCGACTGAAGGCCCGTTTTCTGAGGTCCCCCTAGAATCCAATTTCGCTCACCCCAGCATCTTGTTGACTAGCGTTGCAAAGGACAGAGCGATACCAACGTCGGTCATGTCCCACATTCGATAAGGTCGTATCCTCCACGTGTGTAGCGGTGAGCTTGCACCGGTACCGCGGTGCCGGCCCGCTTGTCTGGGTGTCGACTTTCTGAAAGCGGCATGAAGACGGGGATGAGTTGTCGATAGTGTCGTTTGAACCGGTATAATCTGATTTGCTCTGTGCATGGAACTAGGCGGATTGCCCGAACCGGGAGCTTCCACAACCAGGAAGAATGACTCTTTGCACCTGGAAAGTCTTCTTGACAATGAAGCTTCGATTGTCTGAGCCTCGCTAGAGAGACAACCGGCGACGAGGCTTTGGATATTCTCTTAGCAAGCGCTTGCAGAATCACAGCCGGCGGAACTCCCAGGATACGACGAGTCATTCCACCAATGCTCGGACTGAATTCTGCATGCCGTTAGATTTTGATACTTGGGAACTCTGCTTCGGTGTGTGCCACTGCCACCCAGATGGATGACGGCGACGATGACGATGTAGCCTTGCATTTGCGGAGAAGGAATACGTAGTAAACAGCCGATGCACTTGGGACCGTTGTTTCAAAATATGTCCTTACATGTAGGTGCTCCACACGCCGTTGGTAGCGCCTGGGGAGGTTGCAACTCCTCCATCTGAGGCAACTAGAAAGTCAGCTTGTCGTTGCACTAGCGGCTCGAGAAGACGATGAACGGTCACAAGAGCTGGTTACTGCACGATTCGAGTCAGTCAATTCGACATCACCGTTGAGTGCTCCGCGCCTTGAAAGGTAAATGGGGCCCTGCAGGAACAGGCACATTAGTACGTCCGTAAGTGAGTCCGGAAGTGAGTTCCCCCTTCTACCCCGGGAAATCCAGCTTGCGGAGAAAAGGAGCATTATTATTCTCTTCCTTCAACTTTCAACTCACTTGGTGCTTTCATCACCCGCCCCACCACCCGGCATGCCGTCAGGAGTACGCTGCTGATCCCAAGTCGCTGGTGGTGGTGCGTTACTCACTGATGCTAGTTGTAGCTCGGCACTTTCATGACGTCTCGATAGAGCAGCTCGCAACGGGCATGAGGACGGTTTCCCTTCGACCGCGAAAAGGTTTAAGCATATTTCAGCCTCGTCACGAGATGAGGTGTGTCTGCATTATCACCATTGCCCCTGCTCAAGCAGAATCTCCAGGGCTGTGACACCTGTTGTGGGGAAGCAAGCACACTCGGACACCGTGCAGGAGATGGAACGCCCTCAAGTATTGCTGCTGTCCTGACGGTAAATTTCACCCGGAGGCAGATCGGCAGGTAACATGTCGGAACGTTTGGGTAGCAATGGCTGAGACCGTCGGATCAAAACTTGCCGCAGAATGTGGCCGAAGTGATTATCCCAGCGCGAACCTCGGCCAACTGCCGTGCCTCACCAGCATGAGACGGAAGTGAAGAATGCTCAGGAGAGTCTTACCCAGCAGGAAAAAATCGAGGATCTGAACCACTCAGAGGAGCATGTCAAAAGACAAAGTACCTTGGCTCTTCTCATACACTCCACATGGATTACGATGCACAGATTTCAGACTGGAAATCTTACAAAACATGTGTGGTGGCAAGTCAGCACTCTACAGCCACATGACCTGCGGAGGCAACGAACCACAACTTTCAGATCTTGGCTGGCTTCAATGCGTGCGGCAGCTTCTCGGTCATCGCGAATTGCGCAAGGATTTCGACAGTTGAATAAGATCTGTCACATCATTTTGCACTCAGGCAAAAGCTCGAATATGGGGTAAGAATCCTTGCAGGTCTTTTGTTGTACAGTTTACAGTTACACGAGGCAGGTACACCCGCGGAGTACTTGCTGCATCTCGGTGTTTCGAAGCCGAAAGAAGAGCGTAATGCACGCCACTTATCGATTATGGACAAAGGACGTGACTGCGCAAGCATCTCGATGGTGAGACCTTTTCTGTGGAGGAAGGAGGAAGGCCAAAGCATTCAGCCTTGCCTGGCACGCTGGGCACTTACAGTACAGTTGCTCTAGCCCAGAAGCCCACTTGGGTGAGTCTTGAACAAGGACCCTCGACTTGTGTCCAGGATTGCTCCTTTCCATGCTTTTCTGCTATGCCTCGAGACACCAAGAATGGGCACGCGTTTCTTCTGCAAATGCCGGAATTATTGTGGCTATTGCGCATACACAGCCTGCCTGTCTCCTCAAGTGAAGTATTGCATATTCCCCCATCGACCATCCAGACCCGGTGGATTACAGTGTATTAGTACGGAGTACTTACCCCATCAATTGTTCTAGAACTTTGCTCGACGGCAATATCCACAACAACGAGGTCGTTCGTTCTTGGGCAACTGACAAGTCGCACCATAACCCACCTACGTAGAAAATCGACGGGCCAGCGTTTGTCCAGAATAAGGCGAGGCTGGCCCTTAAGAAAGAGCAATTATCGACCCGTGCCGGATTCCATGGGACACATGACAATGGTTTGTTATGTTCCTCATCCCAAAGCGGCTCTCCATGTTATCCAACGTTGCAATCACAAAAGTCTTCAGATGTCAGCACTGATGATTCGTATATGCAGACACGGCACGCGGACCGCAGGCCGTTGGGTTATGTTTATCCTTTTCTCTGTCCGATGACAGCGAGTTTCCTCCGCCCCTTCAATCGATCCATGAGCAGGGGAAACCCCTTGGACCATAACCCTTGGACTATAACAGCTGCCCTCATAGCCTCTTACTACTAGTACTTAGTCGCCTGCTCAGTCAGCAATATCTATTCCCCGAACGGCCTTGACGGCCAGTGATTGCGTCCGCATGACTCCGTATGGAACTTCTCACATGCCTCTCGTGACCTCCATTTGTGCCCATTACTTGCACGATCGATCTGCATTTTTACTCCGTAACTCTGCTTTGGTGCCCGCGCTACGATTGTTGTCGCAACGCCTACCAGTGACCACAGAGTGCCACAGTCATCCTCAAAAACTCCCCTTTCTCGACCGGTCGTGACCGGTCTGGCTGCCAGTAACCCCAGTCTAAAGGATTCCAGATCGTTGATTCCGATTACCTCAGGTAGGTACCCAGAGCCTTCGCTCTCGCCCGTCCTCCGCGTACAATTTAGCCGGTACCTACTCCGTACTGTAAGAGGAACCATCCAGGCCACAGCCATGCATCAACTCCAACCCAAGTCATGTCTATCACCATTCAACTCTTGGAGTCTGCAGCGCGTGTTGTTTCGGCTTTCCTGGTTCCTTGTTCCTTGTTCCCGCTCCTCTTCCGTTCCCGGGCTGACTTACTCCGGGGTTTGTACTAGTACAACCCTTCGCCCGAATGATCATCTTCGCTGCCCATTCCGAGGTGTAACTTAGCTCTAATGGTGTATCCCACTACGTAGTTGAAATGTCAGGCATCAATCCCGTCAAGTCACACGTGTTGACGGGCTGTGATACGGGGTTACGACTACGGAGACGCCGTACTAGCAATTCCCAACGTTTCTCCGCAGTCGCACACACACACATGCACAACGCTTGCGCTGGACTCAGCCTCACTCCAACCAAGACTCCCCCTTTCTATTTCGCCTTGCCTTTTTGCCTCGCCAGCCAAAAACGAAACCCGTGACACGACAGTCCCGCACCGCTAAGTTAAGTTCTCTTCAGCCCATGCCCCCCCGGTCAGGGCGAATGAATAAGTGGCAGATGATCAACTTGAAAAGCAGGCACACTGGTCTCCACAGTGTTGGAACGTTCCAGTCCCGATAGGTGCCATCAGTGCCTACAACTACTCCATATGTACTCCGTAAACACCGGACTGATATGGACTGGTGGCCACGATGGGCCCCCATTCACCCGTGAATTGCCGTTTTCGTCGCCTAAACTCATGCTTCCCTAGGCTACCTGGCTACCTCGCACCAACCTAGCAACTTCAAGTGCTCACGCGCGGCCCTCCATACTTGTGGTACACCCCTACCTTCCTTCTCCAGCGCGGGCAGCGGCACCCGCTACGGCTGGCTAATAGCACAACACAAAGCACGGCTGAATAACGAAAGAGATCACCACTAATAGTCCACGTTGGCACGTACTAGTACAAGTACCATATCCTTAGTCCGCGCGGAATATGCCTGTGGCCAATTACCAGGTCTCGAGAAAGCTCACATGAGCACGTCTCCATGCTTAGGCCTTGAGGTTTGAAGATTTGTGTGAAGCACCCGTAGACGTTTGTTCTGTGGTAGGTACGAGGACAGAACTGCCGTGCCAGTGCGTGGCTTGCGTGCCCTACTGCTCCACAGGAACTCCATATGAAAGCGACATTTTCGGCACCGCCAGCCAATCACGCAACCCCCCATTCAATAAATCGATACAAACAAGAACCCAGGTTAAGACAATTGTCATCTGTTGACACATCCGATTATACTATTGATACAGGGCATACGTACTGCTTCAGAACTAGGAAAAGGGTATGATGGTACGTCGTGATATAGTACAAAGTTCGCATCATGTGATGCCGATGAAGGGACAGACAGCCTTGCCTTTCCCAACCACCCTCAAATGGCTTCGAGGTAGAGGGGAGGCGAAGATGACATGAAAGATCTTTCTCACTTTTGGACCGCTCCCGAGAAACAACCAAGAAGTCCCAGAAATGTGCCAATAAAAAAAGACCGGGATGGGGCGTAGCCTCACCATCCATTTTTCCATTTTCTCCCTGCCATCCGTTGATAAACCAGGTATCAGGGTCATAAACACATACACAGCGTGAACCCGCTAAGAACGCAAGACAACAACCAGAAAATACAAATGCAAGTATATACAAATCCATAGGCCGTAACCACCTCTACCAGCCTTTGGTATGGTATTCCCAAGGATTATCAAAGTAGTGGTTCCAGGAGTTGTTCTTGGACGTCTCCTGCAAGGCTGCTGGTGGGGGAGGTTGAGAAGGTCCCGCAGCTGGCATGGTGTGGGATTGAAGGTTGGCCATGCTTTGAGCATTTCGTCTCTTCAGGAAAGCGTTGGCAGTCTGGGACTTTTGTTGTCTTTCCCAGAGCAAATTCTTCCGGAGAGATTCAGTCAGTTCTGTGGACAACATGTTTCTCCTAGTGGTCCGAGGAGAATGTGCCACGCTCTTCCCAGAAGGGTTTGGAGGAGGAATCTGTATTGGTCGCCGCCCGGACGTCTGCATCATCATCCCGTCATCCTCATCAGGCGAGACGCCCAGGTGCCCGGCCTGTGTCGACCCTGTCCGAGTCCGCTGTAGTGCAGGTTGTGAATACGCGTGGTTGAGCCCGGTCTGGGACTTGTTGAGCGCTAGAGTCAACATGGAGCGACGTGAGACCAAATCAGGACGACTGTCGACGCGTCGGAAAACGTGAGCTTCTTGAACGACCTTACCATCGTCTGAGTTTGAGTCTTCCCAATCGTCACCATCTTCTTCCTCGTCTTCGTCAATGGCCGACTCCATCACCTCATCAGTATCATCCTCGTCATCACTGCTTTCAATGGCGCCTTCATCGTTCTCAGCGTCTTCTTGTATTCTTCGTTCGGCAACGACATCTTTGAACGACGTCCGCTTGGGCTGCATCTGCATCTTCGACTGTGATCCTGTCTTCAGATTTGTCTTGCTCAGGCTTTGCGATAGCGAGCTTTTGGGAGGTGGTGCTTTGTGTGAAAGTACTCTTTGTTCGAATGAGGATTCGTCATCTTCTGAAGAACCGCCGAGGGTGAACATGCCAGCCTTGATAGTGGGATTGTTTTTGGGTATTAGTTTCGATGAAGGCACTGGCTGCACGCCGGTGCTTTGTTGTCGTGAGCGGAAAGATGATGCAGCTGGAGAGAAGCCGTGCACAATTGATCCAGACCGAATCAGACCATCCGAAGAGACCGAGGTGTCCGAGTCACGATGTTCGATTTGACGAGCTGTCGTACTTCTAGTGGCAGTGGTAGTATTGGACAAACACGAGTCTGTCGAGTCATGAAGAGGTCTCGGGTCGGCTTCAGGCTCGACGTGGGGGATGCACGCCGGTTTTGCAAGGTTCGGGAGACTAGCTTCGATAGAGGGCGACAAAGGACATAATTCGGATTTCTCTTGTATCTTGACCATAATCATTTCAAGAGTGTTGGAAGTGAGGTGGCGTGATTTTGAGAGCGAACTGGCGCATTCATCCTGTCCAATTGACCTAGACCGGCTTGAGAGTGGCTTCTCGTGCAGACTGTCGTCGGAAGAGAAGGAATTGGACAAAGACGGCACTCGGGATGTGGCTGGTGGAGAGTCGACTGGCGTTACGCATAGTGATTCTCGAGACCATACTCTCCAACTCATATTTTCATATCTGTGGCCCTCTTTGATTGTTTCTGAGCACTTGCTGAACATGGTCCACATGGCTTTTAGACTGACGGCGTTTGAAGGATCAATCTGGTGCATCTTCAGGGCGTCTAATTGCAAGACTTCGGGGACCGGACACGACGGCATCTTGAGATGCATGTGTCGAGTCGAAGGGAGGGGTTTGAGGCGAGGAGGATCAGCGCAAGGGCAGGAGCGCGCGTTGAAGTAGGAGCAGATCGTGGTATTTGCTTGGGACTTGCAGTGGCCGCAAACGGTGCGATCTGGTGTGATAGGCTTGTGACGCAATCGAGTGGTCGGTTCCGATCAGTTGGGAACAGGTGTTCTAGGGGAACCGGGGCTAGAGAGTCGATAGGAAAATGAAGTCGATGCTTCGAAAGCGGGTAGAGCGTAAAGCGAAAGTGTAGGCCATAGACCTGGTGTTGGTGTGTGGTGTGGTATAATGGATGAAGCAAGTGGGAAGGCGAGGCGCTGGGGAAAAGAACCGGTATAACTAACAAAGGACAAAACCGGGGGCAAGATGCAGGCAAGTGCCAGTGGGCCGGGAAAGGGCCATGACCATGACCATGACCAGGAGGAGCATGAGCATGGGGGCACAGGGCAGGGCACGAAAAAGAACGAGCAGGGGTCCGGCATCGGGTAGTTTTTTTCATGGCAGAGGTCACTTTACTAGCAGCAAACTCTGGGTGCAGGGGAACTGGGGGTGAAAGGATCTGCGAGACACGAGGAGAAAAGGACCAGGCACTCAGACCTGGAAGGGGGCCGCCACCGACGGGCTCGGACGAGTACCAGACACCCATCCAGAGTGGCAGAGTAACCTCCAGCACCCATCTACGAGTACAGTAGGGCCACTACCTAGGCTAGCAACTAAGGGCTAGTAGGTAAAGGCTAGCAGGTAATCGGTTTCTAGACGCCGAACGGACGGGAGTTGGAGGAAAGACGTAACGACGGGAGGTGCGTACAGTAATGTGAATTCAACTTGAAATGACAGGCTCTGTCGCAAGCGGCGACCCGGCTATCGCACGGATTTTGGCTGTTTTGGGCAGAAATGGAACGCTGTTTGGAGCTCCACAAGCCAATAATTCTTCATTCTTCATCCTGCACGCCTAGTGAGCCCACCCAGCACCCCTAGTTAGGTGCCTGGTGCCCCCCCAAAAGTCGGTCAACTCTTCGGTCCAGGCACCGCTACGGATACATGCTCGCAGCCAGGCATCAAGTCACTCACTCGACATACCCTTTGGATTGATTCCTCTGACCGATTCTCTGATCATTGTAACCTCGCAAGAGCAGCTGCAGCTAACGAAACATCGATCCCACGTTGACAGCAGGGAACAGCATGTGGAACACGCGATAAGATCAATGGTCTGGCCGAGCACGCTTACTCGGTATTTGTTGGTCTGTTGGTCACATGCGCCGATTTGTGTTGTGTGTTGTGTTGTCGCTCTTCAGCCACTTATTAGTTACTACCGTCACGTCCAGTGCACTTCCTTCTACAAGGTACTAGGTACCTCGTACTTTCCACCCGTCCAACCTGAGAGAGATCATCACCCCAGTTAGTGGCAATAATGGTCCTGGAAATGCATCCTTGATGCGTTGTCGAAGCAGCTGACTCGAATTGCATAAAGCAAACATCGCCAAAGAATGAAATTGAACGCCTTTGGAAAAGTAAAAAGGTCACCAAGCGAGTGTCATTTCAGGCGGGCATCATTCATCCGTCTTCCCCGTTTGACTAAACGCGTCCACGTGCGATTTCTTTCGCTTCATGGAGTCTCTTTTGTCTGTCTCTTTTCTGTCCAGCTGACAAGCTGCCCCCGGCCACTGAGCCGCTCATCAAACTTCGTCCAAGTTCCCACTCAAATCGGCCTTCGCTGTCTCACTGACATGTGCAACCACACACACTCACACAGTTGAGGTAAACAGGAGTGGCAGGCCACTCGGTTATCGCTGCTTTAGGAGGAATCTGTGCCCCAACGCTCTGGCACCGACGGATCTTGCTCCGAATGCGGTCAACACCCGATCGCAGTTGTGAAACTTATCCATACCTGAGGCTGAGGTAGGTAACTTGCCCCCGGTGTTAGTATTCTCGAGACCATCAAATAATTATATTGATGCTCCAGCAACTACGCAAGCAGTCGAGCACGGCCACTTCAACTTCTCAATCTTTGCTCTGACTTCGGTCAGACCACGGCCACTCCGTGACCAATACCTCCCAAGCCACACCACACCGCACACAGTACTCTTGCTTACTCCCACGCCTTTACATGTATGCATCCCACTGCACTGCCGGTAGTCACAATAGCCGACTGCCCCTGCAAACGTGGCTGAAGGAGCGTGATGGCGTCCATTAGCGAAAATACCAAATTGGAGGTGACGACTTCTGCTTCAATGAGGTTGCTTCGATTGGGTAAATCGCAACGAGCAGAATAATTCTTTCATTCGTCCTTCTATCTCCATGTCTCGTCGCAGCTTACAAGGAACTGGACAGCAGTCACCAGGCCACCCTGCAATATCATCGTATACCGCCCATGATGCCGCCAAAGCCAGCAATGATCGCCTCTGCATTTACGACCTGCCATACGGAGAAGACAGGACAATTCATGTCCCATGCATCTTCAATAGCAGCTTCTCGGAACCGCTCCTGGTCGGACCTTTACTTTTGCGCTACCAACCCAAGAACGCCAGTTGGATCTCCCCCTCCGGAAGCCCAAGCCTATGCATTAGCCTGTCTGTCATGATCGTTTATTGACGCTTTTAATTGCAGTGGCTGGCACGCCAACAGCTACTTACGATCAAGTGCCCCGGGCGGAATGGGTTTGCCATATGCCGGGCGGGGCTCCAGTCAAGGGGCTTCACTGGCTCGCCAGGTATGCATCTAACGGCTGGACAAGGGGTGGCCACCACCATCTCGAACCCATGCAGTGGGATTATTATTTCACGGGGTCAGCATCATTTATCCCGAAGTGATCAGCATACATCTCCGGATATGCCTCCCACCAAGATGATCTAAGTTACTTGCCTTCACCATTTTGTGTGCTACCGTTGCTTTCTCGGGACACCATAACATTGTGGGGGATATCCGCTACAATGGGATTCTTCTCGATGGGAATATACCGATGGTTGAATACTTCCGGTCTGCTTCGATACGACAGCCATGGAGCCCCCTTCTGTCGGTACTGTACTAGAGATGTCTTTGAGGCTCACACCGCAGACAGCTGTCATCCCTTGACACATCTTTTACAATCCCTGCGATGCATGCTCCAAGAACTATCCGAACTTTTCTGTGTCTCAACAAAATTCGTCAACGGACATGGACATCCTTGAACGTCGCATTCAATCACCACGTCAAATTTCCGTCACTGTGGTCGCGACAACCACGGAGACACGATCGCATTCCGCATTACTACCGCTGTCAAACCTGCCTGACTTGATCTCGCCATTGGCAAACCTGATCAGCCTCGTCATGTTATGTTCGTCGTCCGGTAATGCATTCCACCTGAAGTCTCCAGGAGTAACACTTCGATATAACAAGGAGGCAAGAACCCGATGCCCTGCACATACCATCAATTTGACGTACATGTATGTACACGGCGGGCTTGACCTGAAGGTAGGATCTGGAGACTCCTCGGTTCCCCAGATGCAGCCAGACGATCCTTGCACAATACTCGTACCACGAGATTCCCAACCATATGCAATATGTTTCGACCATCACTGGGGTTGCTTCACAAGCTGAATCATTGGATCCCTTCAAAATGACCTTGGTGGTCAACATCGTGCATATACACCCAATTTACGTCACAAGGTCAATTTCGAGGTGCGTCGATCGTCATCAACAATGACCAGATAGTTAGATACCTCGTGGGTGCCTCGTACTCGAGCTGCGGCAAAAGTATTCGATACGATTCGGCAACTGCCGAGTATTGCACTGAAAGACATTACATACTCTTTACATCCCCAGGACCTCAGGTCATCGGTCCGGAGTCGTGTTTGCGGCCTCAACAGACCTTGTTCATGGCTTCTCTAGCCAGTACCTTTTGTTCGAGCGTCATATTTGTTGATGCCAATATACTGGCCCGTTCAGAAACGTTCTTGGCTCGCATCGGGACAAACATGAAGCATCGTCCTATGCGAGGGCTCAATTGTAATCATGGGCGCATCCTGGGCACAGCTCGATTTGCCCCGTTGAATTTCTGGTTACTGAGGGACAATGCTCAAACATTCGAACATCATAGCTTCGACTACTTGTCACTGACAGCCCTCTGGGCAGTCAAGGATTAATTCTGAGTAGGAAGCACTATGGTTCTGCGGGCTCCGAGAGAGGGAGACAGAGAGCCGTTCTCGCTCACGCTCGTCGGCTCGAAGAGCGAGACGTGATCCCACCCTTCGTATCAGCCAAGGTCATAGTGTGTCGAAGATCACCGTACTCTCGTGTTGCGGCAACTGGGCATACTGACTCGACGCACGGACTCAATGCTGACCACATTCCTTCCTGTCATTATGCAGTTCAAGCCTCGCCTCTTGATACGAATTAAAGCCAACTTACCTGTTCCTTCAACAGCCGCCTTTGGGTCTCTGGATATCGCAGGATCTGAAAGCTTCGGTAGTGCCTAGCCGCATCACGTTTCGCATGAAAAAAGGACATCAAAACGAAGTGGGAAGGCAGAACAGAATCATACGAGGACTGACGCGATGGTGGCCAACCACCATTCATTGTCCATTTCTATCCCACGTTCGAACTTGGGTATCTTTTTTGTACAGTCATGAAGCTTCGCTCATGCACGCTTTTATCTTTGGCGAACGCCTCGAAATGCTGGTCCTGTTCATCAAGGAGGTCTAAAACTCATTGTCATCATCGCCCGACATGATCACATTGTTGATCTTCAACACCTGCAAACCTGTCAGCAAAGTCGTTTCTTTCTTTCAAGAAAGAAGTCACTTACCATTCGGCATAACTGCGTTGCCAGCAGTAATTGCGACCGCTTTCCGATCAATGGGTCAATAACAAAGTGTTCGCGCATATCTACAAGGTCATCGTTAGCATAGGTCCAACTTGTCTCGGGAAAAGCATACCATTGCTGCCAGTGCTCATGCAATCCACCCCGAGGCGCGAGTTTCCCTCCTTGACTTGTCGTGACTTGATATCGGCCAGGGTCTCAATGGGGCTAAGACCAGAGTTTTCCGCAAGAGCCATTGGGACTGCATCAAGGGCATCGGCGAATGCTCTCATAGCATATTGTTCCAAGCCAGGTGTCTTGTTAGCTGCATCTTCCACAGCAAGGGAACAAGCAATCTCAGCTGCACCACCGCCATAAACGACTCTGTTGTCTCTAACGAGGTTTCGGACCACACAAAGGGCATCGTGTAATGATCTCTTTGCTTCATCAATGATCATCTTGTTGCTTCCTCGGACGAAGACTGTCACTGCACGCGTGTTGGCGCACTCTTCAATGACCAGCATCTTCTCGCGAGTCGTGCCGAACGTCATCTCTCTGACGACGCCAGCCTTGCCGAGCTTTTCACTGCTCAAATCTTCGAACCGGGGGACGATTCTTCCGTTCGTGGCAATGGCTATCAATTCAATTTCGGGTCCGCCAACCCATCGCACGGCTGGTAGTTGATTCTGGAGAAGAAGATGATTCGCTTCGTCGTCGAAACCCCATTGACAGATGACGAGGTTGGCTCCTGTCGCCTTGATCATGTCAATCATTTCGACAAACTTGTTCTGTTCGTATTGTTGCAATTTCTTGAACTCTTCCACTGTAGAGATGTCGAGTTTGTGCTTGGTTTTGGGCTTGGGTGGTTCAAATGCACATGTCAATATGGCAATTTTTGCGTCGCGCACCTCATCCGGCATCTGAGGGTGAGAAAAGTCCTTGTCCACAATGACACCTTTGACAAGCAGGGAATCTTCTATTGAGCCGCCGGCCTTGCCATCGACCTTGATCAGCTCGAAGTCGACGTCTTTTCGTTCCAGGTCCGCGACTGACATGACGGCGTCGACTGCAATCCTTGCAAATTGATCATGTGCTTTGCTGACGATCTTGCTTCCCAAACATGTCTTAGCGACCTTCATCAGGTTTTCTTGCTTCTCTTTTGTGAAGGGTATCTCGTCACTAATCTTGTCGAGGTGTGCCACTGCAAGTTCACATGCTTGATCGTAGCCGTCCGCAATCCGAATAGGATGAATGCCCTTGTCAATGAGATCCGCAGCCTGGTCCAGCAGAGCTGCAGCCAAAACCACCACACCGGTAGTGCCATCACCGATTTCCTCGTCTTGAGACTTTGATAGTTCAACCATCAGTTTCGCAATGGGGTTCGTAAGTTCCATCTCAGACATGATCGTGCGGCCATCGTTTGTTATCTGGATATCACCGTCTGGCGAGATGAGGATTTTGTCCAGTCCTCGAGGTCCCAGCGATGTTCTGACAATGCTGGCCACCGTTCTTGCTGCCACAATATGTTGTTTCACTGCGTCTGTGCCATGTGTTCGCCTCTTCTTTCCTTGGTCTCGGACAACAATGAATGGTCTCCCGGATTCATCCTTCACGAACTGCGCCTGCGACAGATCTAATTGCATCGCCATGTTTGAACCGAGCCCCAAGTGGCGGTGTAATGTTGGCTAATGTTCTGGCAGTTCCACGGCCGTGGTTACCCTCGGTTCGTTCGGTGTGCGTAGATGCTTTCGGCGCGGGTGAGGGTCTCTGGCGAGCTGGAATTAGGACAGGGGGTTGATTCTGTGTGTGTTCCCTTTTACAGAGAAGACACCAGATGGACGAATGTGTTGTTGAGTTACGGGACTCAATGGGATGGTTACCTGAATTTTTTGGGTCTCCAAATAATGATGGACAGGGACCCGCGGCGCACCACGAGACTGGGCTAAGTGCCAAGATCAGGCTGCGACAGCCTTGCAGCCTCGTGCTTGAGCCCCTGTTTACTCCAGAGCCTTGCCTATGCACTTCTAAATAGAAGACAGCACTATGCAGACCTGCGGCATCCCATTATCACTTATTATGACTCAATAAGTTCTATGCATGGCCTGTCATCTGCTGCACCGCCCCCGAGGACTGGACAAGGGATTGAATACCTAGGGTATGCACTGAATGATGCCACAAGTCTTGCCGTACCCTACGAGATAGGTGCGGCAGTATAAGAGACATATAATGTATTATACTCCTCAATTTTCACTCAACAATCTGGACCAAGCCATCCGCTTCTTGACCACTGATGGTGCAGTGGTTTCAAAGTTAATGGGCGCTGAGGATGAAGGATTGCTTCTCGTAGTATACACTATCAAAAACTAGACCCTCGAAAGAGGTGCCAAGTTTCACTTCCCATCCGTTAACCGTGACCCAGACGAACCACTTGGCCCCAATGGGGACAACCAATGTTCGAAACCTGGTAGGGTGGAATAGGTTTTTGCATGTTTTGCGGGAAGTTTTGAGGCGGTGTTAATATTTTGGAAATAGCCCGTAGAGAGGTGCTCAGGGTTGTGTGGGTGAGGCAGGTGTACACCCGATCGGGGTGTGAGGCTGCGGCAACGAGCCAAAGGCTGTGTGGATTTCGAAGTTGAATAACTACCAGGTAGTTTCCCCTGTCAACATCTTGGAATGTCCCACGAGGTATTCTGGAGCTCTTCAACACCCAGAGCATGGGAATGTGGCATTCTGGTAGTCTGTAAAGCACATATCTTCGTACTGATGCTCTTAATGACTCTCGGGTGCAAGTCGATGGTGTAAGACGGAAGATTCGAAGACCTACTGCGAAACCTCCTTCATCGTACACCAAGTTGGTTTGCCTCTTGGGCACCTGCTGCCCATCTCCCTGCCGCAGATGCTGTACTACTGGTAGAACAGGGCTCAAAGGAGATAGCAGGTCGACAACCGTGATTTCAAGCGGCGTTTGACTCTAACACTCCATCCTCATCATTGACATCAGCCATGCTATGTCGTCGCGTGGAAAGATCGATTGATTAATGCGCCTTGTATTTTTGAGGGCTAGAAAGAGACGAAAGTGCTCTGTCTCTAAGCGCCCCTTGATATCAAACCGAAACGCGAGTAGACGTGATTCTGCGCAGTGCTGCAAACACAAGTTCATCACCTGAATAAAGGCAGCTTGGTACCAGCGTGGTACCAGGTAACTTAGAATGGCACGAGTGGCAATGGGATTTGGGGCAAGAAGGAAGGCGCATTGAAGACGCCGTGAGACGCTAAGGAAGCTGCACGTGACATGGAATAATTGGCGAGGTTGGCCGTGAGCTCGCCAAGCGACAGACGACCTTCGAGCCTTCTCCATCTCCATCCCCATCTCCATCTTCATGTTGAGGGTCATTACATTGACCAGCTGCGCGAGACTTGCTCTCACTTCCACATCAGCTTTCAACAACACTTCATTTGTCACGCGTGTATCATCTTGGGCTTCTCACTCGTTAGTCACCTTATCGTTCTCGTCATACCATCATCACAATGCCTAGAGCTGTAGGCGCAGACGGTATGTCCGGGCCTTGACTTTCCGCTCAGATTCAATTGCGCGCGCTGTCGCAAATTTACTGCAAATTTACTGATTTTATGTCCAGATGAGGTGTTTTCCGAAGACAGCGACATCGGTGACATTAACCATGGCGATGAAAATCCTGCTGACACCGAATCCAAAACCCAACTGAACGGTGAATTGCACGACAACGCGGAGGAAGCTGCTCAAGAAGGATCTTTGCCCGCTCGAGCAGAGAGTGAAGATACGGATGCGAGCAAGCCTGATGGACCAGATGAAGAGTATGTGGTAGAGGCAATACAAACCCACCGCGTCCGAAAGGGTGTTGTGGAGTATCACATTAAATGGGTGGGTTACGCTGAGACTGAGAACACCTGGGAACCTGAAGATCACCTCCTACCGTGAGTCTAACCCTTTTGGCTGCGTAGACTTTGACTTTACAGGCCACTGACAAAACTCCTACAGCCATGCAAGAAAGATTCTGGCAAACTATCATAAGGCTATCGGTGGTGCTCCTGGTGCAACTAGCATCAAACGCAGTCAGTCCAGGCAGTCTCTCAAGGCGCAGTCATCTGCAGATGACACCCCAGAACCGAAAAGAAGAAAGAAAAACGGTGAATCTGCTGCGAGTCCCGAAACAGAGGCCGGCACCTGGACACCAAAGGGTGACAACTGGGAAGCTCAGGTCGATAAGGTCGAGACCATTGAGCGTAACCAGGCTGGGCAACTGACGGCCTTTGTCCTCTTCAAGAACGGCAAGAAGTCGATTGTCTCTATGGAGAAGGTTTACGCCCACTGCCCTCGGCCGATGTTGAAGTTCTACGAGGAGCATCTGAAATTCAAGTATGTCTGACCTTTTTTCTTTAAGCAACACACAGCTAACCGGAGAAAACTAGCTGAAGACCGTCTTGCCGATGAAATGAAGTTGTCGCTTTCTCTCCAACAATTGTACATCATTTTGCGAACTTCCGACTTCTTGGGTTGGGATCTCATGAGATCTTTGTTTTTAGCGTGCTTCGGAGCATGGAGTTCCATGCATGATGCTGGATTGAAAAAGGAGGGTGGACGGGCTTGATTTCTAGCCACCGATACAGCAAGCCGCGAGACAGACGGCGGATCCGCTGAGGAGCTACTTTGGCCAGTGGTGCCATTGAAGCGAGCATGATGGGAAACAGAAGCAGCGAACTTGAGCTTCAAGTTGCGTGAATTCAGAGGCCGTGGGCCAAAAGAGCTTGTCGGAGAGACACTACTCTACGGGCACATAACAAGGAGCTGAGATAGTCAGACCGCCTGACTCGGCTTGAGGGCAGAGATCAGTATCACGATGCAAGCTTCAAGCTACAAAAGCTGGCTCGGTAATGAGAAGAAGCTTCGAATGATCCAATCATTGAAGTGCTTGAATGTGCTCCTTGCATTAAAATTACAGTCATGGGTATCTCATAACATGCTGAATCGTTTCGTCGTCAATTCCCTTTCTTCGTGTTTCTCAATACCGTCCCTATGGCCCAGCACTTGAACCCGTCCGCTCTCCGTCACCGTCATCATGGATGTCAACGCACAGTCTGCCTCATTCCGGCTGCTGAGCCTCCAGAAACTCAATGCGCCGATCATATGCCCTGTGTCCATGTTTGTCGAATATGCGCCGCACATCGTCAGGATTCGTACTGAAGAGCAAACGATCGTCCTCATCGGTCCACACACCTGGCATGTCTTCGGGAACGACGAGCTCAGCCTCGGACACGCCCGCGTAGTCCAATTTGGATGTGGACGTGGACGACGTGCGCCGTCTCTTCCGCCGGAGCTGTTCCAGGAAGCGGTCCACCAGCTCGCTTGCTCGAGAAAACTCACATGACGTGCAGTAGGCCGCTTTGTACAAGATCGGTTCCATGTTGCGGATATTTGGGTATCGAGCCTTTTCCAGCTTCTCCCATTTGTCCATCACCCACTCGCCTCGCTCGGGGTCGTTGTAATCGATGTTTTCCTCGTCAGCATGTGGTGAAGGCACGCGGTTTTCCTGGTGAACGTGGATGTCAGGCTGTACGTCCTGTGCAGCGCCAGCTGCTTGTTTCTTATGTAGCGATTTCTTGCTTGGTGCTGCGGGCCGATGATTGTCTTCGAAAGTATCGGCAGCTTCGGAGCCAAGGATGGTGTCCCAACCACCTTCGGGCTCTGGGATTTCCAGATATGTGGACGTATCCACGTCAATATCGGGATCATCGAACAACGCCTGCGTCGAAAGACGGTCCTGCGCGCGATTTCGCTTTCGTGGTTGCTCTGGAGCTGTTTCCCATTGATCCATTGTGTCTCGACTAGTCTCAAAGGACTGTGAACCTAGCTCTATCGAAGTTTCCCGCACCCTTGAGATCGGTGCCCTTGGATCTGCTTCTTCTTGATCCTCTTCATCGGAGTCATATGCTGAGGTTCCTGAGGAACCACCACGAATTCGTGCAATAGGCGGCTTCGTATCTACCTCGTCGGATTGATAGCTTGACGATCTGGACGACGCATCAGGCCCGGGTACCTCCCATTGTCCTTCACTCATCAAGTTGAGTCGCAGAGGACTTGTCAATTGTTCGTCGTCTGGAGGCCCAATATCTTGTTGTTCTGTATCCTGTAGTTCCAGCTCTTTGAAATCTGGTTGATCATCCTGTGCCACAAATAGTGGAGAGAAACCTTCTGGTTCTGGCGGCAGGGAGCCTTGTGGATGCGACAGGGATGGAGCAAAATGTGGTGAAGATCCTAGCCCATCGCTCTCCGTCGAGAGGTGAATGGAAGGCGGTTCTCGAGGAGGCCCTCTGTCAGTACTAAGGGAAGAGTCTTGTTGGATATCAAGATTGCGAGGATCGTCACGTAGTCGCTGTCTGTGTCGCGCACCGGCCGTGGCAAAGCTGAATGGTGGTGCAGCCGTATTTAATTCAAGATCTCCTGTGTCCTGGTGCTCCTCAGGTGGTGGCTGAGCTTCTTTAGATTGGGCCTCCCCCATCACTAGACCCAGAGAGTGTGAACTGTTTTGAGCTTGACTTTCAATGCTGGATTGATTTGTGCCTTGAGTCGACTGCGACTGCGTAACGCGTCCGGCACTTCGTTTTCTCGCTTCGTTTGGTTCTGGAGGTCGGCTCAATGTAGGGGACTCTGGTTGAAACGAGGGCGATCTGGTTTCGCGTTGTCCTCGCGGAACTTCAGATTCGTTCCTTGCAGCAGGATAAATGTCCGCAGAAGCAAGCTTTGGAGACACTTTGATAGAACTGACAATTGGGGTGATGGCGATTTTTTGAGGTGACAATAATCGTGAAGGAGTTTGAGGCCGCTGCGGCTCAGAGTCTTCTGCTTCACCCAGCGCATTGAGGCCCATGGTAGACGGTCTCGGCACGCCATGGGTTCTCAAAAAGACTGCACATGGCTGGCACAAAGACCTCCCCTTTTTGTCATGATGCCATTCCTCAGCTTCACTGGCGTAGCAGTTGCTACATGTAATCGGTTGTTCTAATGTCTCAGCCGGTCTGTCTTCATGCTGTGGGTCATCATTGTCACTGGAAAGCTTCTCATCCGGTGTGCCGTCGTCTTGCTGCATGAACAAATAAGGCGCAACTTCCTCAATCCTTAAACCTTTCTCCCTGCAATAGTCGGGCAACACTCGATATTCAAACCAATGCTTCCACTCTTGCGCGCTATGGTGCTTGAAATCTTCTGATGAAGCCATATCTCTCCAGACGCGAAGGAACTGCCCAGGGGTCATGGCGGTTAGCACTGGCGCCAGCCTATAAAGTTCCAGAGAATCATCCGTGGAGAACGGCCCTGTTATGCCTTGCAGAAACCGGTTTTCTGACTCTGTAATGGATTCCGTATCCTCATTCTCAGGTTCTCTCCCCTGAACCTCAGGCTCAGAACGCTTCACCGGGCGCTCTCCCAGGGACCTCTCGGTCGATGGCTCAATCGTAGCAGGTTCGACAAACATTCCAGGGGTTGGTTGTCTCGGTCTTTTAGACTTGTGTTGAGGCTCTACTTCGGATGCAGCTTCGGTTTCGTTTCCAGCAATCAGTCGCTTCTTCTTCTTCCCGAGTGACACCGACCTTCTCGGCTGGTCTTGTTCTGGCTCCAAAACTGGTAGCTCGTGAGCTATCTCATCTTGATCAGGCTCTTGATCTGGTCCGTCTATGTGATGCGGCTCTGTTGCATCAGAGTTTGTGATTGATCTCTTCTGATACCGCGTGTTCTTCAACCATCTGTCCCGCCAACTCTGGAAGGTATGTCTTGGATTTTCCTGTTCGATTTGCTTGTAGACCTCGTTGCCCTTGTATGCACCACCTCTCTCCTCAAATGGTTTCATCCAATTCCACAGAAACTGGTCGTCCGCTTCCGTGTATGGCACCCTTCCACTTCTTGGAGCCGTGACCGTGCTTCCTACAGGCCGGGAGACTCTTGTAGAGGCGCCGACTGCATGGGCTGCGAGGTCCTCCAGCTTGCTATTCCGGATGGACAGTTCGACGTATCTGTAAGAGTGTGTGCCCGGAGCCTGGTTCTTTCTCGCATGATCAACAAGCTTGATGTCCGCCTGCTTGTCAAGGTCGACAATGGTGGCCCCGTTGAGTCTGGCATTCTCGATGAGCCAATGCCGCTGCGGAATCGCGTGAGCAAACCACAGTTTCTGGCCGCCGAACAATCCGCGAGGTTCACCGTGGTCTGCGCTTGTCTGTCTCTGAGCGCGCGGCACATCAACATACACGATGTGCGAGGCCATGTCTCCGCGACCTCTACCAGGGCATTATGGTGTCTTGTTTGTCGGGACAGCAAGCATCTGACGAGACAGGTTGTGCAATTCTCGTGAAGCGCAGCGAAGGCGGGTGCGTCGCGCGGTCAGACAAAACTACAGCGCAGTCAAGGAATCGCGAGAGCACGTGATGGCTGTGTGGGAAGGTCTCGGAATTGTGACTGTAAAGCAGCGATCGGGTGCGACAGTCCCGGATCGAGGCACTGACCCCGAGATCCTGCTCGCAAAGCGGAATTCAGCGCGATAGCAGACAGTCACAACAGTATCCGAATGGCCAGGTTGTTTTGCATGTGGGGAGAAGGAAATGGACAAACACAGGCAGATTTGGGGCATGAAATCCACCTCGACAAGTGGAAGTCCCGTCGCTCTCTGCCCTTTGAATTGGCCTCTTTCCGATTCGTGCTGCCGATAGCTCGCTCTCCAGCCGCTGCCAGTTTCTAAGGGCGACCCCACCGTGCTCTTCCTGCCCTTTCTCGTGCCCTGAGCATTGGCAATTCAGGGACTCTTGGGCTCAAAGCTTCCCGACTGGGTGCTCGATACCGACCCGACACAAAGGCAGACCACCGACCACGGATTAATTTATTTGTTCCGTTCTTTACTTCCTCTGCCTACCTGCACCTTACACCTTCTCGCGTCTCTCGACTGCGCTCTACACCTTCACACTCGATCTCGCCTGGTCATCATCTCTCCGCCAGGTCTATCTCACAGCTGCCTCTCTCTACTCACCGCCTCAGCTTCCTGTGCGAATACCAGACACCCTCCGAACTCTTATCAACCATGTCTTCAGAACTCACCTTCGCCGAGGTGCAGAAACACAACACCAAGAAAGATCTCTACCTTGTCATCCACGACAAAGTCTACAACACCTCTTCTTTCGTCGACGAACATCCGTAGGTCCTCCCAAATCTTTCCCGTACCAACACCCACCCTAAGCATCTCGACATCCTTCAAACCCCCACCCTTCAATGCCCCACATTGTTTTTGAAATCAATCTTTCAGTACTTCCTATCAGGAAGATTGGAAAACACAATGACTAATTTTCCTGGTTCTAGTGGCGGTGAAGAAGTCCTCCTCGACGTCGCCGGTCAAGACGCTACCGAAGCCTTCGAAGATGTCGGTCACTCAGACGAAGCCCGTGAAATCCTCACAGGACTTTTGGTTGGAGATCTGAAGCGGGTGGCTGGCGACCCGGCTCCCAAAATTGGTGCTACCGACAAGATTGCTGCTGGACCTGGCGGAAGAGACGCTGGTACTGGTATGGGCGTTGCTATGTATGTCGTCCTGCTTGTTGGCGCCGCAGCTGCATACTTCGGATACACGTACATGCAGAGCCAGGACTCCAAGTAAATTTGCGCAAGCAGGAATAGAGCGAACACACAGTACAAACCGGCCTTGCTGTGGACGAGTCCCTCGGTGGATCTGGCGGTAATGATCAGCAGTCTTTGATTTTTGGTTGGGACAGCTATGCATTAAATGGGCCATGTTGCCATTCCCCAGCCGGCGAGATGAACAGCGTGCATTACACATTTACTAGACGAGAATCCATCTTGCGCCTAGCTACGCAGACAGCAAACCACCAGAGCTACAATCTTCAAGTTCAATCCTTGTGGTACTCGCTAATTCTGACAACATGGGTATAATTGAAGTTCAATGCTCGGCCCACGGTTTTCGTAGTGCTTGGATCTCGCTGTGACCATCTCGCAGGTGAGCAGTACTACACTTTCCAAGTTCAAACAGGCAGAGAATTGCGAGCGTTCTTCACCTGGCAAGAGACAAACATACAAAAAGCCGCCTTCAATTTGCATTGAATTCGTCCCATTAGCAATCTCATGAAGTTGCCACGATACTCTCGCTATCGATTTAATCCACTCCGAACTCTCAGCCCTTTTTCTTCCTTGACTCTCCTACCGGTAGTAACTGTACCTGCCTTCCACACCTCCCACGCCAGGAGCCTGCGGCGCCGCAGCCACACTCGTTGGCCGCTGGTTGTACGCCTGATATTGCTGACCGTGCGGATTGGCATTCGAGTTCGGCGAGAAGACAGGGTACGGCGACGACTGGGCCAGGGGGGTCACTGGACGATCAGGTCCTGCTCCTGGGATTGGTGGCGGCCCATGACTCGGTGCAATTGGTTGCGAAGGTTGCTGACTGTAGTCATACGGCAGCTGTGACGGAGCTGATGGAGGTGGGTAATTTGGATTTGTGGGCGGTTGGTAGGCTTGTTGTTGTTGTGGCTGAGGTGGAGGAATCTGCGTTTGCTGCTGGGGCGGAGGAGGAGACATGCCTTGATTGTGTAGGTCTTCCGTCGAGTAATTTGAGGGTGAGTAGTCCTTGCTATCGTCCGGATATTGCAGTTGCGCGATGTTCGGTGGCTGTACGCTGGGATACTGAGACTGCTGCTGCGGTGGCCGACCGTCGGACGGCGGCGGCGCATTGCTAGGGGGAGGGTATGCCGCGTACTGTTCTGGCTGCGATTGTCGACGAGTGGGCGCCGATGGATATGAAGGGTAGCTGCTGTCTGGTGGAGGTTGAGAGGGTGGCTGATTCGCTGGAGTATGACTTTGTGGAGGTGGCGAGGCTACAGGGTAGGGAGGCTGGAACGGCGTTGGGTTGCCGTACGGTACGGCGTTGTTGGGCGGTTGACCATCTACATGATAGGACTTAGACATGGCTTAGGGTTTCGATTGAGCTCTATTACTCACCAGGAGTGTAGTATCTCTGCGGAGGATACCCCTGCGGTGGTGGGCCTCCTCCGTACCCGAATGCTGCTGGGCCAGGACGGGCATATGCTTGTGCTGATTGAGCCATAGACGTCTCAAGCAGTGCTTCGTAGTCTCGTCGCGCCTTGATGAATTTCTCATTCAATTGTTGGAAGTCATCTGTGAGGCAGTCAGCGGGCTGTTTGTCCAACGGCTAGGTTTCTGCGCAGACCTTTCTTCTGGGTATACTTCCCAATCAACTCGATCAGCTTTGGCCTGATTGACAAGGTGCTGTGGTACAGCTCTGTTATTTCTTCGTTGTCTCTGACATTCACATCGCTGGCGCTCGTGCTCAACAATGCCAGCAGCTTCTCGACGTTCTTGATTTGTCCAAACACTTCGGCTTCCATTTGCGCCTCTTTCTGCAACTCGTCTGGTGTGGGATCTTGTAGTTTCTCAACATAGTTCAACGGAAATATGCCGGTTTGACCTCGGAGTGAGCCTTTCCACCAATCCTTGTACACTGATTCGAGTACTGCAATGACATCGCCCTTGCGAAACTGTAATTCCCCCGGCTCGGAGGGTTGGAAGTCGAATAGCGCTCGCACTCGCGAAACGGTTGCTGCTGTCGTCCCTGAAGGGACTGGCTGATGGGTTGCTGGCTGCGCCGCTGAGGGCGGCTGTGCTGATAGTTCTGCCGCAGGGCCAGAAGGTTGAGTTGTGGATGGAGCTGGCGTTTTGTCTTGGATTGATAATCTGAGGGCCATCTGCAATTCTTCTTCCTCTTTTTGCCTGTCATAGTCTGTGATTTGTCTCTTGCCGGGGGCTTGCGGCGGTTGTAAATTCGGATCTAGCCTCGTCAGTTATCTACGGGCCGCTCTTGCGCGTCCAACTCACTTTGTGCCTTTAACCTCATGAATGCCTGTTCCATGATACCCAGTTCGGCGTTGCTAGAGAAGTCTTTGGACCAAGTCTCCATGCGTTCCAGTATTTTCGACTTGACTTGCTGATGCGTATTCTACCTCCTGTCAGAAGCCACTCTATGGTGGTGTAGAGTGCTTCGCTTACCCTGTCATTTGCCAACCTCAGAAGGGCGTCTGTAAAACTCCTTGAGGCCAGCTCTCTGTGCATCACGATTCCACAATTCTGTGCAAGCGAATTCGCAAGCTCAAGTGTGTACAGCTGAACGTTGGCGTTGCGATGAGCCAGTCGCTTTATCATACCAGCCACTACATCTTTCGCTCCACTGTCACTTGCTGATACTTTGTCGCACACGTCGAGGATAAATTCCCAGTTCTCGGAGGTCAGGTTCTCGTCAGTCGCCTTAGCTATAGTAGTGTCAGTCGAGTTAACAGTAGGGCTGCCATGAAGCTTACCGACAGCATCGTCAAATGTGTTCTGCTGTGCCCGGAACATGGTGCGCGAAACACTATAGCAGACTGCTCGAGGTCGTGGGAATGGGTAAAGGGACGTTATATACAAAAAGAAGAAAGGATTCGCTTGGGACGTGTTCAGAGAACGATTCTCGTGCTTGTTGTTGGCCGCAGCCTAATGTACTTGACTTGGAGAGTGACGCAAGGCAAAGGCGGGTGAAGAAGGTTCCACACTGGCCATTATCACGCCGAAGCTAAGAACTGGACACAGCCACACAGCCACACGGCCTCTCTACTAATAAGCGAACCACGAATGCCAGAGACAAGGAATAACAATGTGAAGGTCTGGGAAAAGACAAGCTCTCTCATATTCGAAGCTATCTCGTTTGTGTTTCTTGTCTCCCTTTCTGTTACACATCGAGGTACAAGATCCCACCCATCTTACGCAGTGTAGACCTCTAGATATCGCATTGCAATCTTTCTGTGCTTTGCGCTAAACCCCGATCACGGAACAGCCCATACCATATCCGATATTCGACCAAGAACTCCATGGCCATCGTTCAATCATAATGCCCCTCCTTAGAAGACCGTAGAAAAGGAGATCTGCTCCAATATCCTCCGGGTATGTGAGCAGAAAGGAGGCTGCAGAACACATTTTGAGCCGTAAAATCGTGAAAAAGTGTAGCACACCGAGCAAAGTCTCTTCCTGTAACTAGCTTCATGTTGTACACAGGATTCATTCGGACGTATCAAGGCGTGTTCGGCGCCTGTGAAGACATCAAGGAAGTCGAAGATCCCGTCCGTATGGGCGGATATTTGGTTGTATCCCGCCTGTACATGCCAATAATAGGTGTGTTGCATTAATTGTACAAAGGAACCAAAAGTGGCAGCTATTAGTTGCCTCGATTGGCCTTTTCTGCAGCTCTGCTTTCTCGAGCTGATTGCACAAGCGGAGCGAGGCTGATAAGTGGTGCACAGTTATTCATGAAAGGATGCTGCGAAACGTGTTAGAGAGATACCTGAACGACGATTTGTTCACTTACATGAAGCAGATCATGAGCACTCGCTCGCTTTTCGGGCTCCACCCTCAAGGCGAAATGCAGGAAGTCGCGCAAGATTGGTGACAAGTCGCCCTCGTTCTTGATCTTAGGTGTCCCGTACTTAGCGATGAGATACAAAGCTCGTAGAGGTGACTCGGTAAGGTAAGGGGGTTCTCCTTCGATCATTTCGATAGCCATAATACCCAGACTCCAGATGTCAACCTTGCGACCATACTCTTTTCTTGTGACGACTTCTGGTGCCATCCAGTATGGAGTTCCCACCATAGTGGTCCGTTTGTTCTGACTGTCGTTGATTTGTGCACAGAAGCCGAAATCGGTCAGTTTGATTTCGCCTCTTTCAGAGAGCAAGATGTTGTCAGATTTGATGTCCCGATGGATCACGTTCTTGGAGTGTAGGTGTTGGAGGCCGTATAATGTCTAAGACAATTAGTATAGTGTCAAGTTGGATCCTAGCATGCCACTTACTTCTCTGCAGACAGCGGCAATCTGCGCCTCACTCATGACATTGAAGGTCACAACATCGGTAAGGCTACCACCCTGCATGTATTCCATCACAACCCAGAGGTCGCCTTCGTGCAGGTAGCTGTCGATGAAGTTGACAATGTTCTTGTGCTTGCTGTCTTTCATGACGATGATTTCGTTAATGATGAGGTCTTTCTTGGGCTGCTGTTCCAGATTCATCTGCTTGATGGCAACACATCTCCTCGTGGCCACCTCATATGCGGTGAACACGCCTCCTGAAGCACCTTGTCCAATCTTGTTGAGGCTATTGTATTTCATGGTGGGATCACCGGGGGTGCAGATAGCCTGTAACCGAGCGGTGACATCGATAATATTGCTTTGCTGTCGTTTTGCTCGAGGTCGAGGGCCCGGCACTGGGCCGACCTTGGCCAGCTGTGCCTGACCTTGTAGGTTCGGTGACTCCCCAGCCGCAGCAAACTGGGTTTGAGGAATATGTGGACTGTACTTCTGAGGGAGTATTTTGGGTGGGACCTCCGGAGCTCCAGTCGCAACTTGACGTTGACTTCGGCTCCGGTCAAGCTGCTTGCTCTGAATGGCTTGCTGTGCTACCGCCATCGCCTGCTCTTGCTGTTGCTGATATTGGGCAGGTGACTGGATCGCCGGCTGCGCCTGCGGCCGTGGAGGGGAAGACTGGGGAGCTTTGGTAGAATTGGAACGACTGAATGCTTCATCTTGCGAAATCTGCGGTGAGGAGTTCGGTATTGTCCCGGCTGCAGTTTGAAATTTTGGAGACTGCTCGTAAGACCGAACCGGCAGATCATGCTTGAAGGGGGGAGGCGGCGCTGGCCGAGCTGGTGCCAAATCCCTAAGATTGTGTGTAGGAGGTTTTGGAGCTGGTCGGTTGGGCATCATCATTGCAGGAGATTGGCCTGGCTTGCTACCCATTGCAACGGCTGAAGGGCCCCTTGGTATCGGTGGTGCGGCTCGAGGATTTTCGAAGCTGCCTTCATGATTTTGAGGGAATCGAGGGCTTGCAGGCGGCGAGATGACACCAGCAATAGGCGAATAAGCAGCCGGATTGGTGCCGATATTAGGTGTTGTCATTGTTGGACTGTGGTAGCTGTTGTTACTGCTCTGTGACGAATCCGATAGTTTCGCATGGTCGAATTTCTGCCAAACTCCATCATCCATTCCGCCAAAATTGCTCTTGTAGGTTTCCACGATGTTCATCATCATCTGGGGATTTTGATCCTGCTCATTCTTGGAGATACCACTATCTGATAGTATTCGCTGCCAATCCGCAGGAAGTCCCTATGGTCAAGGAATTAGCCGCGAGACACAAGTACTAGATTATGCTCCTACCGTAAATTGTCCAGTCTGGTTGTCATAGCCGACATGAATCATGTGCATAGGGTTCTCCGGGGCAGAGATCTTGATACTTCTTGGTGATCCTAGCATGTTGTTGACGAAGCTTGAAAACCCGCTCTTCTTTCGAAATGGCCCTGGTGGCTTTGTGCCATCACCCGAGAAGCGCTTAGGACTGAGGATACCATTTTCTGATTTGGGCGGAGTGACTTCCATCATGGCAAGGCCGGAAGAAGCCGATGTCTGTGACAGTCCGCCCGAAGGGGTGCGCGATTCGGGGCTTGTGTAGTTGCGAGTAAGTTGTGGAGGTTGTGAGGTCTGCATCATGGCATTTTGTTCTCTGTTTGTTCCCGTCACTTGGAATGAAGAGAGAAGACCCGAAGCGTCGAAAGGCGCGCCTAACAAATCGTTGTGACGCTCATCTGAGGTTTGCGGGGTGGGAGGATAGTGTTGCGGTGGTAGGTATGTGTCGCCAGTGGCAGGTGCGAAGAAGCCGTTGGCGGGAATTATGGGAGATGGACTGGCGCTGATCTGTTCGAGAGAAGAAGTAGATCCGTAGACGCCGGATTGAGATCGATAGTGGAAGTCGCGGGCGGACTGTGAGGCTACTTGCGTGCGCGGGTATGGAGATGGAGCTGATGGTGCTCGCTGGAGAGCGGCCGATGACTGCGGTTTTCGCAGTGAAGGGATCTTAGAGGGAAAGGCAGAGGGCGGAGGATTCTTGGTGAGGGTTGCTCGACGTCGTTTAGTTGAAGCAGAGGTGTCAGGATGAATGTCGGAGTTCATGTTTTGAACTGGCAGGTCGTTGAAGTTGGCAAGAAGCGGGCAACTGAGCCAACCAGGCCTCTGACTCGCGCTCGGTGGGCGAGAATGAGGCACACAGCGCTTAACCAGGAACAGATGCGCGGACCATGTAGTGGTCAAGGGTATTCAGCGATGTGGGCAGGAGCAAGCATCGTCAAGATCCTGGTTAAGAGTGACCTGCGTGTGTAAGGTTAAGATGTTGTGGGTGATGTGAAGAATGAGAGGAGTCTGGTTGATTTGATTTGATCTGCTTTGCGTTGCGGCCCAGAGAGCGGATCACAGCACACAGCACAGCCTGGGAGGCTTCTCAACCAGGCACAACCCCGGTAACACTTCAACTTCCCACGCCTCTAACGTACATACTACCATATACGTAGTGAATGCTTCTTATTTAACAACTGTTTCGGTCTATAGGGTCTCACGCTGTTGTGGCTGCTGCTTGTCAGTCCAGCAGCCAAACCCAAGCAAACATACACAAAGTCTCAGCTACGATAAACAAACAGAGCCACTTTTTCCGCATGCTTCTCTCCTCCTTCACATGGAGTCCTCCGTATGGTACTCGTACAGAGCACCATAGTTAGGTAAGTAGCCTGATCCACAGCATGATCCTGGCCTGGCCTGGCCTGGCGACTCCTGGCCTGCTCTGGTAAGTATTTGCCAAGATGCGTCTATATTTCGTTGTCGACGACAGTGTCGGTGACAACAATCACCAAGCCCCCAGCTGTTGTCACCAGGATGCTGTCACTGACCACCTGCCTATCCGCGGCTGTGCTGTGATGCTAGATGCTAGATGCACCAGGTCCCCTACCTAACAGCACTTGTCACCGCCCCCGGTCGCAAGCATCCCCACTATCCGCTGAATGGTCGCCTCTATATTGCCATCCATTCAATCGATAACAAGCATCTCTGAATATCGAAATTTCCCCGATGATCATACTGTTAGGCATGATCTTCAGCCGATCACAAAATGGGCACGCCGAGTTTGACAGATAGGCACTGCCACCTCCACGTGTACCACAACGTCCAAGTCAACTCTAAAGGCACGCGCAATGTATGATTGACGTCTATTTTTGAGCTGCTGTAAACACTGATGATAGCAATCCTCCATGCTCGAACATTTGCACAGATACTTCAATTAATCTAGAAGGTCCACAGTGGGCAAACATGGGTGACCTGAAACAATTGAGGCGCCGTCACCACCCCAGTCTCGCCAGTCACGTCTTCTCCAATAATAGTCCGGATTCGTTGCTACTGGTAAAGCATTTCCGGGTATGCTCACCAGGGACATCCGCTGCAAGGGACTCCCATCAATTGGACACCGAGAGCTACGATTACTGTCCCGCCGTCGGGTTGGACTTCTTTCGCAGAGCCAGGTGCACCACCATTCAAAGCAGAGAATCCTCTGCCCATTTCCGGTGGGGTTGTGGCGCCGCAGAATCTTCTCATTGCATCCATACAAGCCCTACTTTCCACCTTCGTCTAATACAAAACAATTTACACCATCACAGGATGCCGGACATCCAAGACTGGGATCCCTTGCTGAGCACTGATGGAATCTTACATAATGCCGAATCTCATACATTTCTCTCTGTTCGTTTCATCCCAGGGCTTCTTCATCTGGATACACAAACCCCGACAGGTCCAAGGATAACAATTCCACAACTTCAGACTTTACCAAATTGTCACACGTTTCGGATGTCGTGAAAGGATGTACCGTGTAATCTAACATACCATAGGAGCCTGCAGCTTGCACAAGCGGCTACGACTTTGATGTTGCTTTGTAGCCTTAGCTATGAGCCCATGCACAAGGGAGTCCGACTTCATTAGATGACCTCATGAATCGACTTCATGAGCTGAGCGAAGTATTCTGCACAAGCGAGCGGTGCTGCCGCCAAAATTCTCCTTCATTGTGCTCCCATGAGTCTCTAATACGACTTGCCTGCGAGATTGAACCTGTACAATCCTGTGCTGTGCCCCTGAACTCTGAGGTAAGAAAGCTCGCATGAGCAAGTGCAGAATGGAGCTGGCATACGGCATTGTGCACACGACTTATTGTTCTTCAAAAGTTTGCCAGCCAGATTGTGAATTGAAGACGTGGCACCATCTAACAAGGATCGCTAGTTACAATTTCTTGGGATGAACCCGACACACGCTTTGATGTGGCACCTTTCTGGCTATTCAAGATGACTATCAATATGAAAGATCTGATGTCCCCTCCACCACGCGGAACGGCCCGGGCTTTCTGGGGAGCTGGTTGTCGCTGGCGTGATGGCGGCGATACGGCAAGAGAATATCTGGTCGGAAGGGCGCGTCCTCGCTACCAGAATGTCCCATCTCGCGGTTGGCAGGCTATCACTTGACTCTGATCACTACCCACCAGACATCACGTATCTCACCGAGGCCATGACCAACTCACCAACCGATACTCCGATCCAGTCGCAAATGACCTGCACAGGCAAGAAAAGAACCTCAAATGGAGAACAAATCCATGATTGTGCCATGGTCACCGCGAGTGAGGCTTTCGAACATTTTGCTCTGAAGAATGGTGGCAAAGACCACCAAATTATCTACACTTGCATGAATCCGAGATCCTCTCTCTTATTTCTAACCGGTCTTTTCTCTTAGAATCTATCCTATCCACACGACGCCATCGCTCGTTCTACTCTCACAAACCAGGGGATGAAAAATGTTTAGCTGGACGCCTTCGCGGCAATCGCCCGACCCCCAAAGCCCCAAGAAATCTGGTTCGCAAGTTGAATTTCCGTACCCAACTCCTCCGCGAAAGTCCATACTGTAACGCAAATCATTAGCACACTGGGTTGATAACGATGGGGGACGAAGGAGGGAGAAATGGGGAACACTTACCAAGACCAGGGTTCTTCTGGAAGTAGCGGCCGACGAACACTGCATCCACGCCAGACTGCGCGATCTCCTCGGCCTGCGGCCCGTTCGTAATGGTGCCGACAGCTGTTACCAACAACTTATCACCGACCTCCTGCTTGACAGCCTTCGAGAACGGCACTTGATACCCCGGCCCACCCGAGATCTTCTGTGCGGGATGGAGACCGCCTGAACTGGTATCCAGCAGATCGACACCGAGTTCGGCCAAAATCGGCGCAAGCTTCACTGTCTCCTCGATCGTCCAGCTCTCAGGGAACTCATCCTGGCCCTTAAGCCAGTCATCCGCGCTGATTCTCAAGAACAACGGCATATCCTTGGGGATGACCGCACGCACGGCCTCGACAATTTCCCTTGTCAAGCGAGTTCTGTTCTCGAACGATCCGCCATACTGATCTGTCCGCTTGTTGCTGACTGGGCTCAAAAACTCGTGCAGCAGGTAGCCATGAGCGTTGTGGATCTCAATAACATCGAATCCGGCCTCTACGGCGCGCTTCGACGCGGAGACGAAAGCGTCCTTGATCCGTTGGATGCCTTCAATCGTCAAGGCGTTCGGGTGTGGGAACGTTGGTGAGAAGGCAATTGCGCTCGGCGCGAGTGTCTCGTCTGGCCATCCGTTCGCTTCCTTGAGGGCAGTGTCGCCCAGGCTCAGCCACGGGGCCACGGTGCTGCCCTTGCGACCGGCGTGGCCGAGCTGGATACCGATCTTCTGGCTTTGGCTGTGGGCAAACTCAACGATGCGCTTCAAGGGTGCAATCTGACCGTCTTCCCAGAGACCGCCGTCCTCAGGGGTAATGCGGCCTTCGGGGGTGACGGAGTTAGCTTCGACGAGAGTAAAGCCAGGACCGCGTTGGATGATTCCTCCCAGATGGGTAAGGTGCCAGTCGGTCAGGTAGCCGTTTTGCGCCGAGTATTGACACAGTGGCGAAAGCCAGATGCGGTTCTGGAAAGTGACGCCGCGTATTGTCAGAGGTTGGAAGATCTTAGGGATAGCACGACCATTGGGTTGGTCTTTCTTTGCTGTTCCGGCTGGAGGGGTTTGCGCCGGAGTGAAGTATGAGATGCCTTTGGCGGCTTGGTTGACAATCAGGGGCCTTTCTTCAACGGATCCCATGGTGGATAGATATTGCAAAGATCGGCCACGACAGGGCGGATTGGGAAGAGCAAGGTTGGATCGCGAAGGAGAGTTGTAATTGAGGACTGCTGGTTGGCGTGATGGATGCAAAGATGTTCTGAACCTCTAAGTTAGTGGGGGCTCGAGTGCATTTATAGGTATCATTGTATCATTTTATCGTTTTTCTCAGGAAAGCCCAAGAAGCCTTATCTCAGCAGCACGGATGGACAACCCAATATGTTCGAGCCGTCGAGGCTTTGAAATCATAGATCCTTTTCCACAGACAACCACCCAATCATCTTAAGCAGAGGCATGCACCAAGCATGGTGGTGGCCATTGGCATTATGCAAGTTGTGGTTCCAGGCTCCACGAGACGTCAATTACTCCGAATTACTGAGTTGAGGGATGCAGCTCTCCGAGTTCGGGAGCCAGACTTTACTTCCATCTCGAGAATGACGCGATACTATGAGATTCTTTTCGAGAAAACGGAAAATCCTTCGAGCACTGCCACTTAAGGTAACCTTACGGATACTGTGTAGGTGCTTAGTATTATTAAGCTCGTAGGGAATTGGAATGCAAGGAATGTCTTTGAAATCTTGGACTTTTTGCCGGAATTGCGTCTCGCCAATCACTTCGTCCTTCAGCAACACCAGCAACTCATTTTGCCGAATCTTGTCCGGACGAATGCTTTCGAATGACGACAGAACCAGAGAGTGAAAAGGGTCATCGCCAGCTGGTCTTTTCTGCCACTTCCACGCACTTCTACAGTGTTCGTGGTGTTCGTGAAATGTTCTACCGCTGTCGCAGCTGCGTCTGACCATCCACCATTTTCTCAAGTACGAAGCGCCCATTCGTACCAGCGGTTGGCCACGTTAGAATGTCCCGGAGGCAGACACTGGTCAAGAATAGTGCATTCGGGCATCACGGCTCATTTCCTCTGCTCAGCAGGATTGTTGGTCCAAGAAAAATATCAAATGAACAACTGTCTATCATCTCATAAACGCTATTGTAGGACTCAAATCGCTCGCAGCCTGGCTCTGATAATTCAGTATAGTCAAATCGTAAAATCTCGTTAAACCGTACAAACCCATGAATGTCAGCGCCAAGGTCCCAAACGCATGGCCGTCAATCAGACATTCCCAATAACCACCATATATCGAAGTTTACCATCTTTGCTGGTCTTCGCGGCGTCAATGCCAATGCCGTCATCCAGCTGCATCTGGCTACTCTTCCAGCCCCAGCTCTTACTCACATCGAATCGATCTGGGGCGCTTTCGTATATGCTGAGAAGCCGACCGGCCTTGCTAGGCGAATATATCTTGAAATACGTTCGAATCGTTGCTCGCGAGTCCATGTAGGGCGGCATGGTTGAAACATTGTATTTCCTGTTCCTGCGCACCAGCTCCTCATCTTCTTCATCCTCGTCCAACATCTGCGCGCCTGAGACCAAGGACTCTCCAGTAAACGCTCCTGCGCTACTAGACGTTTGGGATGTCTTGCTGTTTGATGATGATCCACCCAGCCGACGGTTGGCTGCGGTGGCGTCGACATCGCCAGAACGGACATTGGCAGAATCGAACTCACCAGACACGAAAGTGTCATCCTCACGGTCGGCGTCTGATGCTCGGGCGGCTTCGTTGGCACGCCAGATTTGGTTCCGCCGCTCGTTCTTACGAAGCAGCATTTCACGCTCAAGTTGTCCAATCCGATCATCGACAGTAGCGGGTATAAACTGAGCCAAAGGATCATCGTTTGGATCCTTATCTTTGGCACGGTGCAAATAGATGCCCAGCTGTTGGCTTTTGGAATTGTTGACTCGTTGGATGTATAGATTCCACAAGCTTCCAGCATACCAGACGGTCTGCGAATATACTCGTTTCTTCTCTTTGAGTGATCTCGGATTCGGAAACTCGGCTGAGAAGCGGAACGGCGGATAGTAGCTGAACCGTGGCGCTTCTTCCGGCGAGTAGCTTCTTGACGGTGGTCTCCCATTCTCAATCACATTTTGGCCGGCGAAATCGAGCGCCCATGCAACATCAGTCGGTTCAAGACTTGCCGACAGTCTGGCTGCGTTTGTGCTCCAGTCGGCGCCAACCGTCGAGTTTGACGCTACACATGCTTCGCGTGTCCCGCCCATGACACAGGACACATCATGGCCCGGAATCCAGAACTTTCTGGGCTTACCATTACCGTCCCAGGAGCCCGACTCCATTTCCTGACCGGCCTCGCTCCTGTCATCTTGCTCCCTTCCTTTTCCCTTGACCATGACCGAGTCTTGTTCAGCAAGTACCACTTCATAATCATCTGCGACTTCACTCAAGCCGAGTTCGATGTCACCATCTCTGGAATTGAGCACCTTTTGCCGTAGCTCCATCGACATCCACAAAGCATCCGAGATTACTTTTTCTGGAAGTATCGGTACTCCGAGGATATCCCGGTGCGTGCGAATTTGCTGCAATTGCTCAAAACGTAGATGCACGTAATGGATGCCTTCATCAAGCAGCACCAATAGCGGAGCAATTTCAGTCGCTGTATACAATCCAATCCAGGCTTCATCTTTCTCGGACACATATCGGTTGTGACCTGCTACGCTGTATGGTGCATCAAATCGTACGGCAAAGAAGCGAAGACTTTTCGGTTTCGGGTGAAGGTATCGTCCACCAGGCGAAACTAGGCCAGTCGCAATCGCCTTGGCCCTGAGACGACGATTGAGCAACTTTGTTGCCAGGTACCACCTGTCCCATTCACCAGGGACGAAGAACGGATCACCACCGACGATCTCGCGGATGATCTCGGCGGGTATCTCGTCCCAATACTCATAGGGCATCTCCCATCCCTCTCTGCACAGCATAGCTTTGGCCGAAGAAAGAATCCGATCGCCAGACTTGCCGTAGTAGTTGTTAGTCACAAGTTTGATCAAGTCGGCAAGTGTAGAAGGTTGCATCTGACGAAGAACAGACTCCACGCACGAATCGACCAGGTCAGGCATGTCGAGCCAACAAGCGGTCGCAAACAAACCAATTGCTTCTTCCTCTTCCTGCATTGGAAACTGTGTACCATAAATCCTCTTTAGGGCAAGCTCGAATGCCGCTTTCGTGATGTTTGAATCAAATTCTTCTGGCCGAATGGTCATTTCCTTCGCACTGCTCTCTGCCCAAGAACCAGAGAACGCCGACGCGAAGAAGGGGACGCGGTCAAGGAGCAGTTTGTGGAGCCTATATGCCCGTCCAAAAGCGTGAATGGTCATATCAGAGTGGCGCCCTTGCTCAAAACCGTAATGAAAAAGGTGTCCAGTCAGAGTCGTGGTGTCGCTCAGGCCGCGAACAACACCTGGCATGGGACGCATATACGAGGGACCCCTAGAAACCCCTGGGGAGGGTGCGTCGCCCGGAACAAATAGACGAGATACGGTGGCAGGAGTACTTGCAGAGCCAAAATCGAAAATACTGGTGGTTGTGTTTGTGGTAGGATCGTCGACATCCTTCTCCGGGTTGATCAAAGGTTGTCTGCTATGTAAGCTTGGAGGCAATGACGAAGCAGCATCGCCAGGACGACCATTGCTTCGCCGACTGCCACCCGCGTTGGTCAGAGCAGCCAATGGCCCAGCATTGCCGGATGACACTGCAGCACTGAGGGAGGCCAAGGCAGTGTTTGCCGAGATGGAAGCAGTAGGCGGACCGGACACGAATATAGACCGCAAGGGAGGCTCGAATGAAGCGGTTGGAATGCCCTGGTCCCCGTGGGTAGCGGGCAAAACTTGACTCGCAGAAGCTGTTCTCCTTTGGGACAGAGGTCTCGAGGTTGGGGCACTGCTCGTGGCCTGCTGAAGTGGTGACCTGACGATGCCCGAGCCGGATGCGTCGACATGGTATTGCGTTGATTGTGAGGGCGATGTTACGCTGTTCTGTTCAGTCCATGCCGTCCTACGGATTTCCGGACTGGAAGCGGAAGGCTCATAACCACCAAAGAGTCCTTCCAGTTCATCTCTGGGAGCACTCCAATCAGGCAGTCCGTCTTGATCCATTCAAACATTCAGGGTCTGGTTCGAGGACGGAAAGCGAGAACGCTTTATACGGCTGGTCTCTGTTTCATGGCCAATGAGTTGACACGTAGTGCGGAGGTCAGCTCAATGGCTCGGGAATGATATTGCAAGTTCGTAGAGGCTATGATTCCAAAATCGAGCAACAATGGACTCTGGAGAAGAGTTTGAGGGTGTGAGAATCCTTTGAGAGTGATTGAGAGGTTCAGTAGTCGATCACAGTTTGTTTGACGGATTGACATCAATGTTGGAAGTTGGCAGCTGATCATCGGATCATCCCCCATGATCATGATGCCCCGTTTGACGCAAGGCGGCCGTCACGGAACATTTTTGGTGTGGCTGCCCTTGTTGCTTATCGATAACAGACCGTGCAGACCTCTTCCTCCTCGGTGACATGTCGAGATGTCAAGAAGTCTTTTCGCGTCGCAGGTCCTCGAGTCCCTTGCTTCAATGAGGACCTCCTCAAAGTGCACCATCTGAGGAGAGTGTGTCTCTAAAGCGCTTCTTCACTGTCCACCACGTGCTGCCATAACATCATGGCCATCAGTTTGTCTAACATATTCCCAATTCAACATGAATGGGCAGATGCTACCTCATCAAATGAACGATGACAATTTTCAGATTCACCTAGGACCTCTACATCCCATCGAACCTCCAAATGAGCCTGTACGAAGACGGACTATTTCTAAGGGACAGGGATTCGCTACACAAGGAATGTTGGGAAGACTGTCTCCCTGCGATCAGAGTCCACCGGGGAGGATGACGGCGGACTCAAGATTCGACATACACGGCATGGATGGCGCCAGCGAAGATATAGAAACGAAAGAGCCCTCGATCAACATGCATCCTTACGCCGCAGCCAACGGACACATCCCCTTGCCTGGTACTGAAGGCGGACCGCAAAAGTCGCTTTCGAATGCCGATGCACGCGAGCTCACGACGCCAGGGCTCGTCTCCAGAAGGATCCCCTCCATCGCAAAGCCTGATGATTCCGAAGGCCTAAACTCGCCATCCAGGACAGAGAACGTGCTCAAATTGTCGAGCGAGAAACTGCAGGACCTCACTGCATCTCCAGAGTCGCTACCCCTTCGAGCTATTGATTCGATGGTGCAAGAGCATGCTATTAGCCCTGGTGGAATGGTTCCAGCTCAAGAATCGGAAATCCTAGGGGGCAATATTCTCATGCCAGCCCCGCGTATCACTTCTCCTGCTCCTCTGCCGACAGAAGAAGGGGATTCGAGGAGACCGCGGAATCTCACGATCGAAACTGGCAGCCGACACAGACAATCTTCCACCGGCCCCAGCTTGAGACCTGGGCTCGTTCAGCGAGCCATCTCGACGCCGAATTCAATCAGAAGTCCTATGTCACCGCACAAGCCCGAGCGTGTGCGCCCAACTCTCGTGGTTCCTGATGCTTCGTCACGCTTTGAGAGCACCGACGGTAGGAGGTATTCCTCCTCTGGACGTCCATTGCCTTCTCCGATGCCAAGTTCGATTCCTCTACCACCTTTGTCATTACCCACCTATCTGCAGCTTGAGCTATCTTCACAGCGACCATCGCAGTTGTACATTCATCGATCAGCTAGCAACGACTTTCCCTACGAGTCTTCCCGTGCAAAGATTGAAAGACTCATGAACTTCCTCTTACTTCCTCCGCACCTTGAGAGTGTTCTCTGGTTTGGAACCCTGGCATGCCTCGATTCCTGGCTATACATTTTCACGATCTTGCCGCTACGGCTTTTGAAGTCGTTCTACATCCTTGCAACGTCCTTGGCTACCAACTTCACAAGTGAAGTCCACTTTGTATCCAATTTCATTTACAATGGTGCCGGTAGAATGTGGAGGAGGCGGCGAAGCAGTCTTCCGCCCAATTCGACTCGAAAGGTCTCAGAGCCCAGCGCGTCGGAATACAGAACTACGCAGAGCAACAATCGCAGACAGGGGCGCCGTCACCACCGGACAAAATCGGTCCCTTCGACGTTGCTACCGGCGGACAAAGCGGACATCTTGCGAGGCCTCCTTATTCTGAGCACTTGCCTAATTCTGCTCCGACTCGACGCCAGCAGGATGTATCACTGGGTTAGGGGGCAGGCTGCGATTAAACTCTACGTCATCTACAACATACTAGAAGTCTGCGACAGACTCTTCTCTGCAATAGGGCAGGATGTCCTTGAATGCCTGTTCTCCCGAGAAGCCCTCGAGCGCAAGCCTGACGGTCACAGCAAAGTTTTGCGACCATTTTGGCTATTCATGCTTGCCCTCGTCTACACCGTCATTCATTCCACTGCGCTCTTCTACCAAGTTATCACCCTCAACGTTGCCGTCAATTCGTACTCTAACGCACTGATAACCCTCCTAATGTCGAACCAATTTGTTGAGATCAAGGGCACCGTCTTCAAGAAATTTGAAAAAGAAAACCTGTTCCAGCTGACTTGCGCCGATGTAGTCGAGCGATTTCAGCTGTGGCACATGCTTGTCATTATCGCTGCCCGCAATATCGTGGAGACTGG
This sequence comes from Vermiconidia calcicola, assembly GCA_035928285.1. Classification (NCBI taxonomy): domain Eukaryota; kingdom Fungi; phylum Ascomycota; class Dothideomycetes; order Mycosphaerellales; family Extremaceae; genus Vermiconidia; species Vermiconidia calcicola. Next base: position 1,683,734 of record JAXLQG010000004.1, on the reverse strand, counting down.
CGGCCTGAGTTCTGGTCTGAGCGTTTTCATGAGCGCTTCTTCCGCCACGGCGTCCGCGCCATCCTCGAGCAACAGCAGCGTACCCTTGACAACAGCACTTCCTCCCCGATCTGCGAGTTCGATCCTACCCAGCTCTTTCACTCTCTTGCCTGCGGTGGTGGACTCGATCACATCGTATGCGCCCGCTGTCAGTCAGGTGCTCGGGCCTTTCCTTGTTGTTTTGGGATCCGAAATGCTGGTCGACTGGTTGAAACACGCCTACATTAACAAGTTCAACAACACACGCCCTGCTATCTACGATCGATTTCTTGACGTTCTAGCCAAGGACTACTACACCAATGCTTTTGGCGATCAGAACCTGACAAAGCGGTTGGGCCTGCCAGTCATTCCGTTGAGCTGTCTCTTCATCCGAGCGAGCGTACAAACGTATCAGATGTTCATGGCGGCTTGGGTACCTTCGAGTGCACCCAGTTCGTCAACGAGCCTGGCAAGCATACATGAAGATTATTCAGTGGCGCGCTCGGCCTTGCCTCTGACTACAAGCGCCGCGATTTCAAGAACTGTTGACGACATCATCAGGTCTATACCGACTTTCATCACCAAATCCAGCATTGTCACTCACATGACGACAGTCCTCATGGTCCTTCTCCTCTTTTTAATCTTGCTGGCGTGCAAACTCGTTCTCGGGATGCTTTTACTGGCCTTCGCAAGGTCGCGATATCATTCTATGAAATTGCGGGAGAAGAGTGCAATACATCATGTGGAAGGTGGCCGTCGCGTTGGCGGCTGGGGAGTGGTAGAAGTGGATGAAGACAAAAGACGTTGGATTTATGAGGATGACCCTGCTGGCCTGCGTACCTTGCGAGAACGAGAGGAGAGGGATCGGCAGAAGCAGCAAAAGGACAAGGACAAGGACAAGGACAAAGAGCATGGAGTTGAGGCCTTTGACAAAGTCAAGCGTTATGAAATGGTAGCTAAGCGGATATGGTAATATGCTCGTAGAGTAGAAACCGAATTTAGCCAGCGAGCCAGTCAGTGTCAGGTTGGACCAGTCCTCGGCTCCCGGCAAGAGCATTCGACTACTTAATTCCTACGGTCTTGTAAAAGGAAACGCTCGCACGGGTTCCTGCATGAGTCGATCTCACAGAGTTAAGAGGCGCGAATGAGAGGTCGGGCAGTGAAGCTAGGCATGTTTGAGGATCTTGCCAGGGGTCCGGCACGGGGCTCATGGGGCTCACCAGGCCCTGGCTAAGGCATTATAGGCATAGTCTAGGCCCTTCTTGTTTGAGATTCGCGGCCTCCTTTGGCTCCGCGACCCACAGCTGCTTGTTTTCGGCCACCTCACTGCAGCTCCAATTCGATCCGCTGCTCCCGTTCTCTCACACCTTACTCCGTACTCCTGGTCTTCTTCAATCGGCCATTCTCAGTACTCAATCACTCCCTCGACAATCGTTGCTTCAAGACGTTCGCTATTCGATACTTCCGGACATTAATTCCCTTATTCATTCGTTCTGCCACTCCTTGTATCGGAGGCATTGTTCTCATTCAGTGAGCTTGGTCCACTCCGAGCCCTGTCCCTTCGTTTGGCCCAGCCTTCCTTGTCCTGCGCTTTGTCCATCTGCAGTCACCCACGCGCCAAGGTGATGACTGCTCCTTGAAGGAGACATTCCTGCATCCTCGCCAGTTGTACAACGTTGAAGAAGGTCATCTTATTTGCCAACAATCGAGTGTGATCAACTGTGTCACGTAGGCAGTTCGCCTGCAAGCGATGAAATAAAAGCCATTCAAGAGCAGGTTCCGAACTCGAGGCAATTGAGCTGGACTCTTGTCTCTGACCGACGGCTGAGCCGTGCAACAACACCTACCACCAAACCTTCAACCACCTGCGTCAACACACAGTACCGGCCACGCAACTTGGCCTTCCTCTCATTTAAACCTCAAACGAGCGCTGCCAGGTTGCAGCTCGCATTGCAGATCGTCCTCAAAATCCACCCTCACCTTCATTATGGGTTGCTGCGGTGGTGAGAGAGAAAAGTTCGGTGACCTGAATGCAGAACAAAAATGGGACTACATCGTAGGTGCTCGCAGTCGTCGACAGGAAATCGGGTGGGCTAACAGCGTTTACAGAACCTCGACGACTTTAAATCTTCCTCGTGCTGGACACCCTTCGCGTATGGCTACCTACTCGTTATGTTGGTTGTCTCCCTCTCCGTCTACGCGGTCGATACCTTTACCGCCATCCAGCTTCTGGCATTCGACCGATGGGCCGGCCAGATTAAACCCGAAATTCCCTTGAACATCTCACGATGGATCTTCGCGGGATGTATCATACTTTCCTTTGTTCTCCTCGCCTACCGGTGGCTGCGCGCAATCAGAGTCATGCGGCAAGGCGGAGTGGCTAGAAACTACCTCGACCCGTTAGCGGTGCGAGTACAGTCGATCAGATGGGGACGAGCAAGAGGATGGAAACGTTTCCTGGTGTTTGCAGAATTGACAAAGAGTCGAAAAGGTGCCGACTACGTGGCACTTTTCACCTACTTCTCCTTCGAAGCATGGCTACGAATTGTCTTTGCCGAAGGTCCACGGCAGGCGGTCAACGCAATCACCTTGTATTCGGTCTTGAAGCTCAAGCTGATTCCCGTTGGCGAACATGCTCCCGACGACGGCCACTCACCGGTGGTGCAGTTCTTCGTCAACATTGGCATCTTGGCAGACTCAAACCACCTACAAGCCGTTGTCCTCTTCGGCATGCTGTGGACACTTGTCATTTGGGTCATCTCGATGATCAGCTTTATTGTGTCTGTCATCTTGTACCTGCTCTTCCTTTGGCATCATATCCCAAGTGGAGATGGAGGCTTGACCGGGTACTGCCGAAAAAAAATTAATCGACGGATGGAGAGAGTTGTGAGAGCCAAGGTGGACAAAGCCTTAAAGAAAGAGAATCAACGTCGAGCTCGACAAGAGGCTATAGCTGCTCGCGAAGGACTGGATATTAAGAAGCAGCCTACGCTACCAAACCTCAGCACTGATACAGTCGACGCCTTCCCAGGCTTGTCTCGACAGACGACCATGACCACTCTCCCAGAATACTCCTCCCGACCGGGAACGGGCACGAGTAGCAACGAATCACTCCCTACGCTGCCAAATATCTCTACCAGACCACCAATGCCGAAGCGTACCGTGACCCATGGCTCGGAAGCTTCATGGGACAGTTATACCTCGAGCGCGCCTTTGATAGGCTCTGCAGGAGAGATGGGAATGACACCAGATCGAGCACAAGATCCGAATGGTCCTTGGTATGGCAAGCCCTTGCCTAATCGAAGCTTCACCGGTCTCTCCCAGTTTTCTCAACGATCCTTCAGTCCGGCTCTGCCTCGACCGGGTACAGCACAAGGAGATCGAAGCTTGCCCGGCTCTTACCAAATGGATCCCCTTCCCCGTTCAGGCTCGAGCATGTCGAACAACTCTCGCCCAGGCTACTCTTCGAGTAATTCTGGTGCACTTCCCTATCCTGATGACCGCAGCTCCACATCATCAAAACCACCATCGTGGTCAGGACCGAATGCAGACAGTCCTATGGACAGTATGGGTCGTCGTACGCCAGCTGCAGTCGGTCCATCTTTCCCTAGTATTTCTGAAGAGAGAGGTCGAATGTCTCCTTTACCCGGACCTCAATTCAGGTCTCAGACTCCTACCAGAGGTCCAGAACGAACATATACGCCCAGTGGTCCTCCTCCACGAGCGATGACTGCAGGAAACGCACCTGGTGACAGATCTTTTACGCCCAATGGTTTCCCTCCCCGAGCGATGACCCCATCAGGAGGACCAACCTTGCCACGATTACAAAATCCATCCCCTGCAGGATACATTCCATATTCGGCAGAACCGCGTACGATGACACCTGCATCTTCAAATCTCCCAAGTGCTACATATCGTAGTTTCAACGAGCAGACAAGGAGTTATTCACCTTTTAGACCACAACCACAAGGGTCTGCACAATATCCACAAGGGAGAGCACCGCCTCAACGACACGATAGTGGTGTGGATGATATCTTGGATCATTACTGACTGATCAATTGATGTTGCAAATTGTCCTTTTTGGCGCATGACCACGAACTTAATGATGATAGTAGCTAGCGAACTTGTGTATCAAGAGTGCCACAATACAATGCTGCAAACAGTTTTTTTCTACCTTGGTAACTTCTGAGATTGTACCGTAGGGCGGTCGAAGTGGCCTGATATGTATGATGCGTACCCTGATTTGGTGCTCGACTACTGTATGCGCTCCGATTGGTCGATCCGTAAAGTGTACCTTCGATGCATGGTCGCTCGTGAACTTTTCAACCTTCCTTAATCCTCGGTGGCACACCTCTGATATTAAGATGCTGGCCACCTCAGGCTTCGCTCGGGCCCTGCATGATGCGGCCCCCGGTCTGTCGAAGCGGTTCTTCGACTGCAGCAACCGTCGGAGCGTCACCATACTGAGCCGGGTACAATCTCTTGCTTCGAAGTCCAATGCACGAACTGCCTGTACGATACAGACTCGAGATGTTCGTTCCAAGTGGACCAGGTCGACTCGAAAACATGCGCCACGGTTAGTCTGTCAGTCACCGATCCAGACGAATGCACAGAATCGCCTCGCACGTACCTTCTCGGCGTCTACAATATCAAGAGCTACACAGACCGCAAGCGATTCTACGCAGTCTAGTACAGGCAATGAAGAGACTGGAAACAAGAGCCAGAAAAAGAACTCATTCTTCCCAGACACATCATCGAATGTCGTCGCATATTGGCTCCTCGGCAGTGCCGCCAGCGTTTTTGGCATCGTCGTCTTCGGCGGGCTCACGCGGCTCACTGAATCAGGGTACATCCTCCCCTTGGGATTTTGTGTTTCCCATCTTCCGTCAATATACGGTCACGTCTACACGTCCTGGCTAACGCAAGAGTAGGTTGAGCATAACAGAATGGAAACCTGTCACGGGCTCCCTTCCACCCATGTCCGAGGCCGATTGGGAGTCCGAGTTCGCCAAATACCGGTCCTCTCCCGAGTTCAAGATGCTCAATTCGCGCATGACGCTGGAAGAATTCAAAAGCATATACTGGATGGAATGGATTCACCGGCTCTGGGGAAGGTTCATTGGCCTGTCTTTTGTCCTGCCAGCCGCATATTTTGTCGCTCGAAGACAGGTCTCTCGGTCCATGGCCGTTAGATTACTCGGCATCGCCGGACTGATCGGTTTCCAAGGGTTTATAGGCTGGTGGATGGTCAAATCAGGATTGAAGGACGACCTGTTCGCGCCCGGAAGTCACCCCCGTGTGTCGCAGTACAGACTTACGGCGCACTTGGGCGCGGCGTTTGTGTGTTATCTCGCGATGCTGTGGAACGGCTTGGACATACTGCGTACGAACAAAGTGATTCGAACGGCCTCGGCAGCACCGGAAAAGGCAGCGAGTATTCTGGGCGTGCTCAGGAACCCCGCCTTGAAGCCGTTCAAAAGATCGGTGGTATTACTAGCCGGCCTGGTGTTTGTGACAGCTATGTCAGGCGGTCTCGTCGCAGGGCTGGATGCTGGCTTGATATATAATGAGTTTCCCTACATGGGCTTGGGACTTACGCCGCCGAGAAATGAACTGTGGGATAAATTCTACAGTCGGGCAGAGGACGGGAGTGACCTGTGGTGGCGCAATATGCTGGAGAACCCGAGCCTGGTGCAGTTGGACCACCGCATTCTCGCGACGACAACGTTCACGGCTGTCATGGCGCTGTGGGCGTTTAGCAGGACTGCGGCTATGCAGAAGGTCCTGCCTGCAGCGGCGAAGAAGGGCGTGCATGGGGTCGTCGGGTTCGTGTGGCTACAGGTGATTCTGGGGATCAGCACGCTGTTGTACCTTGTGCCGACACACCTGGCGAGCGCGCATCAGGCGGGCAGTCTGGCTCTTTTGACGTGGACGGTCGTGCTGGGGAGTCGGATTTGGTTTCCTGCGCAAGCGGCAAGGATACTGGCGCGACGGGCGCAGGCAGGTGTTGCGGCCAGTGCGCAGGGCGCAGCGCAGGTGAAGGCAATGAGCGGGATGGCGAAACAGAGCCAGGCCCAGATGGGTAGTACCGGGACGGTGCTGGCGGCGAGTGTGATGCCTGCTGTTGCGGCGATGGGGTTGATGTTCAGGGAAGAGGCCGAGAGTGGGTTGAGGGAACAGCTGCTGGCTAGAAGAGGGTGAGCAGGTTCGGGGCTCAGACGGTGGGCAGTTAGTGACTGATCGCGCCGGTCGTTGTAACAACATATCATGCATGTATAGACGCACACTGGGCGAGCAGCTGTACCAAATAGTACATGCCTCATGCCTGTGGCACGGTTAATCGGGCTAACAAGCTCAACTCAACTGTTCTGGAAGACGCCACGCGACGTGTATCTGCTATTTTGCTTTCTTCATGACGCCTGACCTTCTTCTACTTGAGCTCTCTCTATCTCTCTCTTTACGTCAATATTCGTCGCAGCTGTAACTATCATGAACAGCCTCCAGTCATGCACAGGGAGCCCCAGTACGGTTCTCATGCCATGTCTTGTCTCATCTACCCATTGCGCCAGTTGCATGGCTTTTTCTTGAAAGCGCCCATAGCGTAGTTCCCCTGCTTTCAGGTCGTTGGGGAATATCAGTCTTGCTCTTGTCCTCTCCTCAAGTAGTAGTGCTCGCAATTCGTCTCACACAAAAATGAGCCGATCAATGACCCACGCTCACGTCCTCTTCAGGCATAGGCTCAATGCCAACGACCTCGGCAGCCAACTGCCTCTGATTTCCAGGATTCTTCTCCTCCTTCATAAAAGGGAACGCCAGAACCTCGCGGATCGTGTAGTTGTCCGTCAAGAACATGACCATCCGGTCAATGCCCATGCCCCAGCCTCCTGTGGGCGGCAAACCGAACTCCAAGGAGGTGCAGAAATTCTCGTCGACCATCTGCGCCTCGTCGTCACCCTGTGCCTTTTGGCGGGCTTGTTCCTCGAATCGCAAACGCTGGTCGAAGGGGTCGTTCAACTCGGTGTACGCATTCACAATCTCCTTCTTGCACACAAAGGCCTCGAAACGCTCGCAGATGCCCGCCTGTGAGCGGTGGTACTTGGCCAGTGGGGACATCATCTGCGGATGGCCCGTGATGAAAGTCGGGTTGATGCACTTTTCCTCGATGAATTCGCCGACCAGCTTGTCGAGCATGCGCGCGTTGGTCTCGGGAGGCGAGCAGACGACGTTGCACTTCTTCAAAAGCCGTTTGAAGAACTCGTTGGTTTCGGCTGTGTGCAATTGATCGCCGGGAGGGAATTTCTCGCCTGTGGCTTCCTCCAGTGCGGGGATCATGTCGATTCGCTTCCATGGCGCGGACCAGTCGACATCGTAGGTCTCTCCGGTCTGCGTGTGGAAGGTCGTCTTGTGTCCGCCCGTGACTTCCTTGACGAGGCCGGAGACCAGCTCTTCGGTGCGGTCCATGACGTCGTAGACGTCGGCGTAGGCCTCGTAGAATTCGCAAGTGGTGAATTCGGGGTTGTGGGTCAGGTCGGCACCTTCGTTACGGAATTGCTTGCCCAGTTCGTAGACCCGCTCGATGCCGCCGACGACGAGCATCTTGAGGTACAATTCGGGTGCGATACGCATGAACATGTCTGTGTCGTATTCGTTGATATGTGTGACGAAGGGCTTGGCCGTAGCGCCGCCCGCGATCGAGTTCATCATGGGCGTCTCGACCTCGATGAAGCCGTTGGAGTCGAAGTAATTTCGAATGTAGGAGACGATTTTGGCTCTGGTGAGGAGGATCTTGCGTGAGCGGTCGTTGATGATCAAGTCAAGGTACCGCTGGCGGAAGCGAGTTTCGACGTCCTGCAGACCGAAATGCTCGGACGGAATTTGGTGAAGACATGGTGTGAGGAGGATGACTTCCTGTGCGAAGACGGAGAGTTCGCCTTCGTTGGGCCGGTTCTTGGGTGCCGTTCGACCTGGGTAGCCCACGATGCCGATGATGTCGCCGCGGCGGAGGTGTTCATGTTGGGCCTCGAAGCTGACATCGCCCTTGGCTTCTTGTGCTTGACACATGATCTGGACCTTGGTGCCGCCTCCGCGGATGTCGTAGAAGACCAGCTTCGAGCCCGACGCCCGCTTGGTGTAGACTCGGCCTGCAACCCGGATCTCGATGTCCTTCTTTTGCTCGCCGGGCTTGAAGCCGCCATACTCTTCGACAAACTTGCGTACGTCGGTGTTGACCTTGAACTTGTGTGGGTATGGGTTGGGGTTCTTGGTCTCTCGCATTCGATTGACTCGTCCGCTTCGGATCTCGAAATATTGCTAGCGGGAGGGAGTTAGTAGGGGTGTGCGAAATCGGCTGGATGAGTTGCTCATATACTGACATTCGGGTTCAGGTTGCTTTCGTCCATTTCTGCGTTGGCAGCCTTTTTCTCCGGCTTGGGAGGTGCAGCTGCGGCCTTTTCCTTCTTCTTTTCTTCGGCTTGCCTCTGCTTCTGTCTCTTCTTCAGTTCAGATTTGGAGACTCGTTCCCCCGTGACCTCGTCAAGGTGCAGGTTGGCAGTGTCCTGCGCAAGGGAGGTATTGGCGTCCGCCATGCTTTATAGACGTAGTCGTTCGAAGATGTGGGATGACTCAGAGGGAGTAGAGCGGGATTGCAATGCAGTCATATACAATTTCATTGACTCATTGAGCAGTGGGTGAATTTGTTTGACCTGGGGTGTGGCCCAAGTTTTTGACTCATGATTTTTTTGTGGTGCGGCTGCAGCGAAAGATTACATGACTCAGGGGACAATATCGCAAAAACATCTGAGAGCTCGTTGCGGGCCAAATCTGTGTTACAAGTACATATGTGCATTTGTCTAGCTTCTAGTTTCCCCGTCGACGGACCTGCTCCTAGTGGGCTGCTGCTGCTGCTTCACAGCATCTTGAAAGCAGTAGAAATACACAAAGCCCATAGACCACCCTGCATCAGCCAGCCAGGAGCACCATACATCCTCGAACCTCCATTCTCCTTCTGGCCCTGAACGTAACCATACGCATACAAGGCTCTGAAGAGTAGCCAGCCCGCTCCAAGTGCCGCTGTCGCCGAGGGATACTCCAAGCCTGCAAAAAGCATATACATCATGGTCTGAGGCATATTTTCCAAAAGGTTGGCATGGGCTCGTTGGGCGCAGTTGAATTTGTATGCTGCCGGTTTCTCCTTCGCCTGTTGTGGGGTGGCATATGGATTGGGATATGGGACACCGGCCGCTTTTCGCAGACCTGTGACAACGTTGCCCTGGGCGAACGCCAGAATCGGTGTCAATCCGAGTGCGACGAGCACAACGTAGCTTTGTATCGTGTTAGGAGTTTCCTGGAATTGACTTGGCGCAAGCAGAACTTACCCATAGTTCTCGGGGACCGTCATTGTGTAGGCCATCTTCTCTTCCGTGCTGAAGTAGTAGATGATGAAGAAGTAGTGTCAAATGTTAAGGAAGGGTGCGTGAGAACAGAAAACCAGCTTTTGAAGGAGGGTTTTGTTTGGAACCTTCTTCAGAGATCCAGTGTCTCGCCGACGGTCTCGGATGAATTTCTCCCCCGAGACGGCAATCTGTTTTGCGGCATAACCTTCACCCACCTCTTCATTAATACCCTCTCTCTCTCTCTCTCTCTCTCGATCAAGATTTCTTGCGGGTTATTGTGATAGGTATAGGCCAGAGCTGGATGGTTTCTCACATGAGGTCCGTCCAAACTTACCTGTCGCTGAGCAGTCATTCTTTCCATTGCAAGACAGCCATCTGTGGAATCGTTGTTGAATCAAGCAGGCCTGGTAAGACCCAGTACCTCATCAGAAAAAGCAAGTGACATAAGTAGCAGAGCAAGTTCGGGGCATGGAAGCCCAATTATATATCAACAGGGCCCAGATGAGACCGGCCTCAATAGGTTTTGGTCTCTGTCGTGATTGATTACTGAACGCAGTAGTTACTTGATCTGGGAAGGATTGCGTGATAGGACGCCTGAATTAATCACCATAATTTCATCCAATCCGATAATCTCCTCTATTTGAGCTCTCTGGAAAAGCACCTGTTGTCACAAAGTTACAGATGGCAATTTTTCTCTATCGCCCTTGACCTGCGTACCGGCCTGTGATACGCCCCATCTAGCGATCGCTCTGCATAGTGCCCAAGGCCTCAATCACATGATTACTTCGTTAGAAACGTCACGTTTCAACTCCTTGTATGGCAAGCAGATGCAGTTCTGAACTCGGACTTCATCTCCGACACCACATTCCTTGCCCAGGATCGTGATGGCTTGAACCTTGACACCATTCTTGATGATGCTGGTAGTGTGACTGCTGACTGGAGTTGGAGTGCCTTCGACTCTAGCCCATGCTCCGACGCGGCTGTTCCAGCCGATAATGGCATAGAGAACACACGCATCGTGCTTGATCTCTGCCTCCTCGAGCACAATCGCCTCTTTGATACGGACGCCTGCTCCAATAACAGCCTTCGGGCCGATGGAGACGTTGGGTCCCAATTTGGCAGTAGGGTCAACAGTGGCAGTCGGGTGGATGAAGACAGGAGGCACAATGTTGGCAGATGGCATTGCAATTTCTTCCGCCTGAGATTGGAAAGCTTTTGCGAGGTAGAGTGCGTTGGCTGGGACAGCCGATCCAGCGGTTTTGATTTGACGCCAGAAGTCCTTGGTCTCGTGGACGAAGAAGCGGTTGCTGTCAGCAAGATCAGACAAGATGTCCTGCTCAAGACGAAGGACCTCGTTCCTCTCGCCATCCTCTTCCGGGTCGGCAATGAAGGAGGACTCCATGTTCTCGGACGAAGGGTAAGAGATCATTCTCGGTCGCTCGGTCTTGCGCTTGATGGCTGTTCTGATGGACGGGAAGATGCATTCGGTGGCAAAGAGGTAGACGCCACAATTGATCAGGTTGGAGATGTGGCTTTCCGGCTTCTCGACATAGTGCAGTACACGTTTGGTGTGAGCGTCAGAGACGATGCAACCGAAGTTTGTAGCAGCATCGTTACCGACCCGCGTGCCAAGAATGACAGCCTCAGCATCCTTCTCCTCAAAGAGACGGAGCATGGCATCAAGGGGGAATGAACAGCAGACATCAGAGTTGAGCACAAAGAACCGATCTGGCTTCCCCTTGAGAATGGCATCACGGAAGTGGTAGAGACCTCCAGCGGTGCCAAGAGCCTGGTACTCGCGGAGATACTGGATCTTGATGTGAGAGAACTCTTTTGAGGAATCTTTGATGAAGTCGCGGAAGACACTCTCGTCGTAGTAACCTATGAGGATAACCTCCTTGATGTCTGGGACTTTGGAGACGGCCTTCAGACAGTGCCAAATGATCGGGTGGCCGGCGACATCGAACAGAGGCTATTGGGTGGGCTTTTGTTAAAACCGGAGCGATTGATTGTAGTGTAGTTCGGCTTACCTTTGGGACATCCAAGCTCAATGGCCTGAAACGAGTTCCTCTAGATGGACCTCCAACCTTTTGGACTCAGCAGATATTCACTTGGCAAGATGTTGACCATACTGACCAGAATGACGGCTTTGGTCACCGCGTTGGCCCCAGTGGCCTTATTGCGTGATGGAACTTTCAACATCTTTGAATCACCCGGGAATATGTAAGATGCAGACTCTTCGTAAATGAGCGCGACTGCCGATCTAGACAAGCTCCGAGCGCTTGATTGAACAAGAAATGACGGTCAGGTGAAGATTGTGAATAACCTTGAAGACAGCTGAGGCCACGGTTCACATTCATCACATTCACCGCCGAAAGACATCAAAAGACCCTTCGAGGCCGTCAACTCCCCTGCCAAGGCGCTATACCTTATCGGTCTTCCGTCACGACTTCCCCTGAACTTCTGCAGGCGGTGCGGCTTTTGTTCGCTTCTGGTGGCTTAACTATTAATTTGGTCCTTTGTTCTGACATCTGTCCAGCCAGCCCTCGTTGCAGTTGCACGTGGGTCTATCATACTCAGCGACTCACGTAAAATAATATCGTCCCAGACAAGAATTCCAGAGTGGCTTCCAGAGTATCGAAACCACAGCCCGGGCTACGATCAGGTCCCACATAAGAGCACTGTGTTCATACCTACGTACAGTACAATGCAAGATCTCACATTCTCAACTTAGTCGTTACACGTCCACACCGAAACCCGAACATCTCTCTACACCCTCTCCTTTTGAATGTCGTCCTGCCCAAGCTCTCTAATCACGCCGGTCTGAGCCACACTGCCCGTCATCGCCGCCATACCCACCTCTTTGATAAACCCAAGCGAACTCACCTCCTTCTTCCAATATACGATATACTTACTCTGCACCTCGATCAAACTCATCCTCGGATCCTTCCAGGTGCCATCGTGCACGCCATCTTTCAAATCCCCAAACCACGCGCTCACACCACTGCTATAAAGCTCCTTGATGCGCGGGTCGTCATTGCTCGCAGTCGTCGCGGTGCCCGAGATGCTGATCCAATCCTGCGTCTTGCTGTCTTGGAACGTAATCTGGACTTCCTTGTTCGATTCCAAGTCCTCGAATTTCTTGCTGTGCTTGTTGGCCAGGTACAGAATGTCGGGCCCGGACCGTTTGGCTACGGCCATGGACCGTCCCACGGGACCAACTCCATTGCGGTATGTGGAAAAGATGCTGATTTTCTTGCCGTCGATGAGCTCGTAAAGTTCTTTGAATTGCTCATCCTTGGGCGTGGCGTTATCGTATTGTTTGGCCACGGATGGGTCGGTTTTGCTGTTGACTTCTTCGGCTCGGAGTTTTTCAGGCATCTTGAGTGATGGGCTGGATGTGATTGCGCGGGCTTGACTGGGATAGAACTTGAGCAGAGCTCGAGAAGATGATGTGACTGATGGTCGGCTTAGGGTGGTCGATCTACAAAGAGTCGTGCGTATAATCGAAGTTTTTAGAATGGTGGTCATTGTAGCAAAAAGATGTTCACCAAGTCGACGGTGTGGGAATCGGTCGGTTTATAGTGATTCAGTCGATGAAGTCATGCTTGCCTTGACTTACCTCACATTTCAGATGGTGTACGAACGGATTAGAGTATCTGCAGCCGCGTGGTGCACGAACGTGCAAGCAATGACTCGTACATATTCCTGGACTTTGAAATCGACGTGTGACATAGCGGAGATTCCATTTCGTGGTCACCTTGATGCCTGCGTCGAGAACTACATCTGCCTCTTACTGGAACTTAACTGGTTGATCTAGGGCAAGTCGTGACGACAGAAAAAAAGTGTCTCCAAAATCTCAGAAACACCAAGCCAGTGGAACACGACGCCAAGTCAACCTCGGAACCGGGTCTTGATGAGGCCGAGAAAGAAGCACAGAAGAAATAGAAGAATGGCGATCGCCAGATTTCACATGTGCAGGCGTAAACGTCGCGCGCAAAGTAATTTTGATATAATCCTAGCAAGGCTGTAGACACAAATCCATCAGAGACGAAGCCTAACTATAGCTGAACAACCGGGACTTGGCTCACAATGGTGCCGTCTAAGTACTAAGCACAGTTCGCTGATCCAGGTACTGATACAACCATCATACGTCGTTCATTCATATATATCCCCTCAGGTCAACCCAACCCCAGAACTTATCGTCCTCCAATTTGTTTCTTAGACATCGGCGGGATCCAGCAAACAGCCAGATTCATAGCAATGGAAATGACTCCGATGATCCAGAACGGCTTTGCGTAGCTGGTTGGGTTGTAGCGGAAGATAATGGCAAAGATGATGCCGCCGAGGTTTCCGCAAGCACCGGTCATGCCAGAAACAACGCCGTTGGAATGGGGGTTGACGTGGGGCACCAAGGCGAAGTTGGCGCCGTTGCCTCCTTCAAGGAAGAATGCCATACCAGCAATCAACCCGAACATGGTGTTTTGGTTGTGCGGGTTAAGCACACCAATGACAATCAGGAAAACACCTGTAATAACACCGAGGGTATGCATCCAGACCTTTTTCATCCAGACGATGTGGAACTTCCTGTACAGTAAGTCGGCGATGATGCCACCCATAGGTCGGTAGACCGCATTGAGCAGGCCGAACATGGCAGCCCATTGTCCAGAGGTGGTCTGTCCCAATGACTTGAAGTTCTTTTGGTAGTAGGTACCGAGAATGCTGTTGATGGACAACTCGGCGCCGAAGCTGCAGAAGTAGCAGAAGGCGCAGACGAGTGTCTGCGGTGAGAACATGACGGCAAAGACCTGCTTGGCGGTTGGCTTCTGGACGATCTCACCGCGTGCGGTGTCGAGCATTTGCTGCTCGGTCATTTGAGCTTCGTGGTCGGCATAACGCGAGGCTTTACGCTCTCCCGTGGCGTCGTATTGCATCTTCTCGTGTGCATCCATGCTTGATGGTGATGCTGAGCCACCAGACGTGGCAGGCTTGTCCATGATTCCTGCCGTTGGTGCGTCCACCAATGTAGCGTTGACACCGTGTGCTGCAAGGTTTGTCTGAGCGACAGTGTGACGCTCACTCCATTTGCCGCTGGGAGTATCCTGGCAAAGGAAGAGAATGCAGAGAGCCACGAAAACAATGACGATGCCCGGGACAACGAAGGCAACACGCCAAGCAGTGTGAGGAGTCAACCCTCGGTTCAACAAAGAGTCGTATATCGATGGCATGAGGAAGTACGTCACACCACCTCCAGCATTACCGAAGCCTGCAGCGACGGCATTTGCGGTACCGACAACATTCTTGTCGAAGAACTGTTGTATGGTCAGTAAGTTTGTGGATGATGGGTTCACTTTGTGCACTTACTCCAGTCGACCACACCTGACACGGCACGAAGCTGCCACCCAGTACACCGATGAAGAACCGGAGAGCGAAGAGTTCACCTTTGTTATACGCTGTGCCGGATAGGAAGGTAGGAATGGCGCCGAGAAGGAGGCATCCAACGAACGTGTATCGAGGTCCGAACCTGTCGCAGGCCGGTCCAGCAATCAGACGGACCAGCAGTGTGGCGGTGAGTGCAATGATGTTGGAGTTGGACACATCAATCTTGGTCAACTTGAGATCCTTTTGGATGGTGTCATGCAACTAGTCCATGTCAGTCTATGCCGCTGCATCGAGATGACCTTTTGTGACGTACCAGTGGTGGAAAAGCATACCATGACCAGAAGGCCACGAAGAAGCCGAACCACGAGAAGAAGAACACGCGGCCATAAACGTTAACGAGGTTGAAGAATGGAATGGACCGAGCCTTCTGGGTGATGGGGTTGACCTCTGGAGCCTTGAAGAGTGTAGCGATGCTGAAGCCCATGGTGAAGGATGCAATCTGTCTTCGTAGGTGGGAGTGGCTGACGGTGGTGTGGGCTTCTGGAGATAGGTCGTCGATGACCTCTTCAAGAAGTTTTCCAAGGTTGATGGTAGTATGTCTGGACCAGGGAGTGAGAAGGATACATATACGCACTTCCAAGCCTCCCCTCAGTCTGGTGTATCACTCTTTTGGGTGTCTACCAGCCCGATATGACGTTGGTATGCTTTCTCCGGGGACGCACCTCAGACTCGCTTGGGGACCAGGCTCGCAGGGTGCGTTTAGACCAGCAAATCCGCGGCAGATCTGCTTCAAGATTCGAAGTCCAATGGACGAATCAAGAAGGGTAGAATCCAAGCTGCTGTCTGATTTGGGTCATGGCGTTGCTGATAACGGAACAAAATATGGGTCTGAATGTTCTTAGCAAGATCCAGTCAATTGTTACTGAGCTCCGAGGCGAAGTATTCCTTCCAGATGGCATCAAATAGCTGGACAAATACTTAAGGTCGCGCCTTCCCAACCCTTGTCCTCGGAACTGTTATACAGTTCCCACGATATTGCTTCTGGTCCAAAGCCTTTTCGACGTTCTGGACCGCGCGACGGGCTGTATAGGAGGCTCTCGTGCTTTCACTGCCGAGTGACCTCGCCAGCATCAGGGTCGAGTGTCTGGTGACGACATGCAACCTTGTCACTGTCGTGAGGTGCTGCAGTGAACGTCGATCTGTATGTCAAAGGTAGATGACCACGGCGGGTGAGGCTGGTCGACCTATCTAAACCTTGAAGCCACTCCAGAGGGTGAATGAGATCGATTGGGTGTGGGGGATAGCAAACGCTGGGGAGGAGAGGTGATCGACCTTGGAAAATTGAATACCAGGCCACCGTCAGCAGAATCCCATGTCTCGGGTCGCCTTGACAGTCGCTGCAAGGAGGTGAAAGCGAAAATTGTGAAGATGTGGTTGGATGAGGTCTTATCTTGCCATGTGCATCTCCGTGCACCTCAGTGGATCCTTCCAAGGTTCTTATCGGTAGTCAACGACTGTCCTCTCTTTTCTGTTTAGCGTCCCTTCACCTCATCCCTGCTGCTGATAAGGCTTTTCATGATAAGACGAGGCTCTGGCTCCAGCTTCATATGGACTTCATATTCTCCGCGGGATCTTGTTTGAGGCATCAAACCTTTGACATCTTCCCGTGGTGAAAACCCCCCGTGTTTATGCTTGGCTGATTTTCTCGAATGAACCTCAGCGCCACTGGTCCAGATCTCTTTCTAGATCTTGTTCCCTCAATGTCGACATTATTTGAGCCCCAATTGCATGCACCGAGGCAGATGTTGCGGCCATAGACTGGTGGTCGATATGGAGGCTGTCGAGATAAGGATGTGACTGTCTTCCGTGATGTGTACGCGGCTAGTCCGGATTTGGACGCTTCTTGGCGGGTGAAAGACAGGCCAGCATCAAGCGACAGCAACATCATCGCCGGTAAATACATCAAGGTTGTCTATGGGTGATCATCGCTCCGGAGTTACGGCTTTCGCCCCACCGAAACTTATACAACGAGGTGAGGAAAGCATAAGGGCGGATGGAATGACATCCTAGGCAACCTTGAATGAGCAGAGACAGGCTAGGAGAGTAGAAGATCGTACACTGGGAAACCGTCACTTGAGATATATACCCATCCATCGATTGAGTTGTTATCTTGAAATTGATGAGGCAGCAATTGCCTCCACAGGTTCCCCAGACTCCCTACTTCCCTTCACACCGTCCCAGCTTGCGCGAAGGCAAGTACAATATGCACAGAGTAAAAGTCAAATGTGCTCCATCCGGCTGTGAAAAATAAGAGCTGAGACCTCCAACGCCGTCGCTAGGTAATCCTTGTGCGTACAGGTAAGTGTTTGATTTGATAATTGTGGTATGGTTGAATGTTAAAGACGTGTGCAAGTCAAGGACGCGGGCACGAGGCCTTCAAGTAGGTAGCTCGTTGGGCAATTGCTTGTGGTCGACTCGAGTTGGCGCGTTGCGTTTCGTCTTCCTTCATTCCACGCCTGCGTAGAGGTCGACAACAATATTGATGGCACTGTAAGACCCTTGTTAGCAACGTGAAGTATCAGTCCATCTGTAGGCATGACTCACGCCACCAGAATTTCTGCCGCAATCAACACGATCACTATTATTCGTCAGCAGCCTCCCACGTAATCCAAAAGGGATCGTCCATACCGATCCATTCGAGAACTTCACCATGTCTTCTACTTCCTTGCTCCCTCAGCACAGCTAATAGATCTGGTCTTGTCAGCGTAACTTTCCCGAGTGCCAAAATACCTGTACTCACCAGCAATGACATCCAATCTCTCCGTTAATAACCCGACTCGCTGCTCAATCTCCAAATAACTTCTGACGGCGGCATATATTGGCTCCAAATGCGGTTCCGCCCACATCAGCTCAGGACTGTCCAGCACACTTCCTTGCAGATGAATATTGATCCTCAAAATGAACAGCTCACCAATCTGCATGTTCAGCTGTCTTCTCGTGAGATTGACACTGCCCGTCTGAGCGATCAACGCCGGAAGTGGACTTGTTGATTCTATCGTTTCGCTGACCAAGTCTTCGAACAAACTCGTCTTGACACTCTGCGACAGAGCGTGGCTGATGGCCAGCTTAGTCATATGATTCCGCGGCTCCCGGAGACTGATAAAGTCGTTGTAGATGCGCGCCTGGTATTCCTTGGTGTAGTAGAAGTTGAAGTTCTCGGTCTGCACACTTTCCGTGGGTAAAGGAGCGTCACTGAACTTCGACATGTCGTGCAGGAACCTCTGTTCTTGTTGCACCGTCATGCCCCAGATCACAACGGTTCCATAATCGAAGATAAAAGCCTCTGGGGTATGGACGGTAGTTGAGAACTCGGAATTTGATCGCTCGTGCAGAATATCAGCTGCTGAATGTCGAAGTTCGGTTGGGGAATGTGTTCTCTCGATAGCCAACTCAGAGGATTCAGTGGTCATACTGGGGTGGCCCATGTCTTGCTGCAAATCGGCGAGTTCCTCTCTTCTCTGCTTCTTGTTATCTTCAATCTCCACTGCGCTGTCAGAATATCTTCTCTCCGATGCAAGCATTCTTGGACTAGCCATGACCCTTGCGAGCCTCTCCTGCACAGGACTGCCACTCCTGCTATCAGACTTGTTCTTATCGTTCTTTTTAAGGTAGTCATAGTCGTACGGACTGTAAAGACACTCATCAAACAGCTTCGGGTTTGCTCCTCTCGTCTTGGATCTTGACTTCATGAATTTCATAATGGCATCCAACCGGTAACCCTGCGCAACGCAGTACGCTGTGACTCGAGGTAACTTGTCTCTGTCCGCCTTTCCTAGTCTTGCTGCATCTCTTCGCGCGGTTGGGTCTTTGATTCTGGTGAATTGCGCATATACATCGCGCCCACTCTCTTCGTCAGGTTCCTCATCTCCCATATCCGGGTTGGGCAGTATTTTCAGCTTCTCGATAGTCTTGGTAGTCCTCTGAGCACCAGGTCGGGCCGCGCCAGTAGTGAAAGGCTGTGTCGTGGGCAATGGCGCGCCATGGCTATTCCTCCTTCGCAATTTCGAGTTTAGAGCACTCAACATAGGCTGCTGTTCACGTTTCGGTTGAGAGGTGCCGCCGAGGGCAGCCGAGGGGCTTTGCGAAGGTCTTAGTGAGCCTGAAGATGTCGCTCCAGACTGTGTGCTGACTACGGATGTCATGGGGTTGAAAGTGACGGTTCGGGCAGGTCGCAGGCCAGGACGTGAAGGAGACTCTGCTCGAGATCGATGCTGCGGGAGGAGCGGAGAGGACTCGCTGAGGGCGGCCGCCATCTTGCAGCTTCGATGAAGAGCTCGTCGGATAAGTGTTCACGGAAGGGAGGGCGGAGAGTCGATCGTCTACAAAAGCAGCCAAAAACGCAGATTGATGGTTGCGTGCAAAGCACCAGGATGTGTAGACTGATCAGGAACTTGAACATGCGGTGGTTACCTCATCGCTTGTGCAAAAGTCGAGCCGCTTGCCGGGTCGATTATTGGCACTTTCTCCACTCCACCTGCACATCTTCAGAGGCACCAAGAGCACCCAACAGGCACATGCGCCCGTTTTCCTTGCCAAGTACCCTATAGCTACCTAGGTACCTATAGGTAGGTAGGGAGCTACTAGGTACGAGTACAGGCGGCACTCGTCTGGCCATGTGCTTTGTACGGGGACCGTCGGGACGATCTTTGAAGATGATCTCTACTCAGTTTCGACAATCCAGAGGAGAAGGTATTGAATCATGCCTCCAGTCCGCAACTATGCTCCCGCAATAAACTAGGGATTGCTAAATATACACAGTTCCGAACCTGCTTTTCCCCAGCGCTCAGATACCCAGAAAGTCATAATCAATAGTAGTACGTCTCATCGGGAGTCCGCCCACGAAGATACTTCGGCTCGCTTCCTCGAACGTAGATATCCTCGAAGAGGATCTTTGGCACTGCATCGGGAACCGGCATCTTCTCCGCCTCAGCCACTTCGGCATCAACCTCCTCCCTGGCCTTCTTATCAATCTGCTTGAGCTCATCTTCCGTGCACACGCCCCAGTCCAGGATCTTCTGTTTGAGTCCTGCAATTGGATCGTTGGTAGACCTCATCCGTTGAATCTCTTCTCTGGTTCGGTAGGTGGTGCCAGGGTCCGACATGGAGTGACCACCGTATCGGTAGGTGACAAATTCATACACCAATGGACCCTTGTCTCCGCCAGTGTACTCCTTACCGTATTGCACGGCAGCCTTAACGGCCAGGACATCCATAGCATTGATCTTCAATCCAGGGATGTATTGGCCTCGCTTGTAGTATTCGGTCGAGGCAGATGATCGAGCAGCTGACGTTCCCATACCGTACTTGTTGTTTTCGCAGGCAAAGATGATTGGCAGATTCCACAGCTTGGCCATGTTGAAAGCCTCAAAGACCTGCCCTTGGTTGGAAGCACCATCACCGTACAGAGCCAAGGTCGCAGTCTTGCTGCCATTGTATTGATGCGCGAAAGCAATGCCGGCGCCCACAGGCACCTGTGCTCCGACGATACCGTTGCCGCCATAGAAGTTGGGAGCGAACATATGCATGGATCCACCTTTGCCGTAAGCGATACCCTCGCGACGACCAAGCAGTTCACCAATGATGGATTTGACTGTGCCGCCTCGCATGAGAGCGAAACCATGGCATCGATAAGCGGTAATGATGGCGTCGTCTCTAGTGATGGCGTGTTCAATACCCACGGCCACAGCTTCTTGACCCGTAGAGAGATGGCAGAAACCTCGAATTTTCTTCTCCTTGTATAAGCGATCCGCAGCCATTTCCATTCGTCTTGGGAGGTCAGCCATAGTGTTTGTAATCTCTGAAGTATCAGACTCACCGGACAGAGACCATGTCGTTGTACATCTGCTTCAGCTCCTTCTTCGTCGTATTCAGGGTGTACGGAGGAGGA
This sequence comes from Vermiconidia calcicola, assembly GCA_035928285.1. Lineage (NCBI taxonomy): Eukaryota > Fungi > Ascomycota > Dothideomycetes > Mycosphaerellales > Extremaceae > Vermiconidia > Vermiconidia calcicola. The sequence goes on along the minus strand of JAXLQG010000004.1, from coordinate 1,662,995 downwards.
TCGAGGTTGTAGGTTTCGAAACTCTCCTCGGAGAGCTTGACTTGGAAGGGCTCATCATCTTTCTGGAGATAGCCGTCAGTTGAATGCCAACCTGCAATCCACTCCGTATAGCTGTACTTACATCCGGCACGTCTTCCTTCTCGGCGTGAGAGCTTGCAGCATCAGTTGTAACTGTTCTGCGAGCAAGCTGGTAAGCTTGTCTCTTTGGTAGCGACTGCAGGCCAAAGCCTCTCAGGCAAGCTCTCGACAACATTCCCGGCGCGGATACGAGGGAGAGCGAAGGAAAGAAAGAGAGGGATGGTGAATGAGAATGCGACCGGACAATTATTGATGGGCGTATCTTTCTTTAGCTTTTGGATGTTGGGAGGCCGAAAGGAGCGCTAGTCTCGCCTGCGGACCTCGAAAATTGTCCATTGATCCCGACGCAAGTAACTCCGGATACTGTCCATTGTCTGACACAATCACTTGTGCCTAAAAAGCACCCACTGGTGGGTGACTGCTCCTGGTCAGACGAGATCTTCTTTCCTCGAAAGGGCGCCGGCGTTCAACCACCAGACCTCACATTTCAGCCTCGTTGTTTCAGCATTGGTGGCGAGGACTACATCATTTTTGCATGCTACTCTTCGGACCTTAGTATTCTGTATGCCATACGTTTTCATCATTGAAGGGTATCACAACATTTGACATGCCTGCACCTTCACCCAGGCCTGTTCGATTTCACTCCAGTTTGCGCCTAGGATCCTCATCATCCGCCCCACCTTCTCTACTCCCTCCACCCATTATGAGACTGTTCTGCAAAGACAACGGACGAGTCTCTATAATTCTTCGCCCCGGTGGCCACTCCCGTGGCAGCCCCCGTGGCCGCCGTTCCTAATAGGCGCCTGGTCCTACCATACCTGGCTGTGCACCGTAACCTCCAACTCCTCCTCCTTGATGCGCCAGTTGTGCTGGTTGATGCATAGTGGCACTAACCTGTGCTCTTCCTTGTCCAGCGTAGTTCGGTAGATCTTGAAACCATGGGTGTCTTAGGGCATCCTGCGCACTTATGCGGTTCTCTGGTCTGAGTTGCAGCAGCTTCCCTAGCAAGTCCAGGCCGAGCTGATCGACCTGCGGCAGGAGGATACTCAGAGATTGCGTGGCAAATGACGGGAAGTTGCTCTTGTATTCAGGTAGCTGGGAAATTCCTGGCCAGGTTCGTTCTGAAGGCGTGCCCATCAGTCTGAATATCTTCTGCAGTTGATCCTCGTTGGTAGTGCCGGGAAATAGAGGACGGCCGGTATACATCTCCGCCATGATGCAACCCGCAGACCAGATGTCGATACTGGTGTTGTAGGTCCGTGATCCCAATAGCACGTCTGGGGCTCGATACCACAGCGTCACCACCTCATTGGAGAATGTGTTCACCGGAATGCCAAATGCTCTTGCCAATCCAAAGTCGGCCAGCTTCAGTTGTCCCTTAGTGTTGATGAGGAGGTTCTGGGGTTTCAGGTCACGGTGGAGAACTCTGTTGTCGTGGCAGAATGCCGTGCCTCTCAGCAAATCTTGCATGAATCGCTTGATCGTGACTGAGTCCAACTGTCCCCTATCACCCCGGGCATCCATGTACTTCTTAAGGTCCTTGTCCATGTATTCAAACACCAGCATCAGTTTATTCTCGGTGTGGATGACATCGTATAATGTGACAATGTTTTCGTGTTTCAGCTCTTTCATCAAACTTATTTCTCGGATTGCTGTGGAGGGAGTGCCTTCTTCCGAGTCGAGATGGATCTCTTTGAGTGCGACAAGTTCGCCAGTCTGTCGGTTTCGACCCTTGTAGACGGTTGCGTATGTCCCTTCACCTAGCTGGCTCGCGTGTCAGCATAAGTCATTGTTTGCATTCACTGGTTGTATACCTTCTCCAATTGCTGGAATGAGCTGGGGTGCTTCCGATCCATGTCTGTGTATGACCGTCGATCTTGGAGCCTCGAAGGCGGGGCGGTACCTGAAGGGAAAAGCACCGAGGTTGGAGAGATGACACGTTCTGCAAGTTGTTGTGCGGTGAGTCTTTGAGGCTGCTGTGTTCGGGAGATCGAGTGCGAGGGTTGCGAAGAAGTGGTGGATGATATTGAAGTTCGATGTGGTATGGACGTGGAGCGAGCAGACATGACAAGGAACGGGTAGAAATGGTAGAGGTCGAAGTAGCCTTGGTAGTGGAGGATCACTGGATGATCTTCACCGTGAACATGAGGCCAGACAAGGTTCCAGCATAGCCACGAGCGGCTAATAAGTAAGGAGCGTGCCAGGGGTGTACAAGTACAAAATGTGTGCCTGGGCTCTGTTTGAAATTTCTGCAACAATAACTCGTAAATGGCATCTGATGGTGTCTTGGGTGAAGCGACAGCGCTTTGAGTGCCCGAAGTGACCACAGTAGGGGTCGACTGAAGCACCTGCCATGCGAGCCATGGCTATGTTGCCCCGCCATTGCCCTGCGCCTGACACCTATAAGACCACTCCGGATGTCCTGCGCCTCGCTTGCTTTGACGCATTCTACGGTTGTACTCGTACCATTGTATACCTAAACTAAGGTACTCGTGGCCTGGTGAGCCCTACGTGGACCCCTTAGCGGCTGCCCTATGATTTCCTGTGAATGGTCTTGAAACGGCCGCCTATCGCAGCCTCGACATTTTTGGTTTCTGTGTTTGGAATTCCCTCTTCACAACCTTGAATGTATCAGTACGCGCCATTGCCCGATTCGACCCCAGTGCTCGAGATCAATTGTATTAAGTTCTAGATTATTTATCCTTCGGTTCGCTGCCAGCAGCCGTCCGTGCAATACTACCCATGTATTCGTGAGATCGTAAGCTTGCGCTTTATCGGCTCTTCACATGACCGTAGCCGGTCTTGTACTATGCATTCGTCAAACTTTTGGTGTAGTAAGTAGCAACATGCCAACTTGAAATCCGGCTCAGGGATCGATCGCTTCAAGGTCATATACTGCATGATTCGTGAGAGGGTGTCGTGCCAAATAGACTTCATATCTGCATTCTTCTCGGGTCAGGTCGTTAGGAGGGTTTTCGCATATCTTCTCAGGAGGCGTCCAGGGCCTAAGGTAATGTGCCATGGCAGTCATCCTTGCGCTTCACTTCACCGGAGTCTGTTCACGCTGTGTGTGATGCGCTGGATGATGCTTGGGCTTGTCTGTGAGCTCCAGCCGTAGCCAGCGTTGCAACGGCGGATTCGCTCATCGTCCGCCGTCTCCCTTCAAAGACAGGGCGTTGTGCATATGCAATCAGCATTTTGAAACTCGAACCTCGGCTCTTGCATTCCCCCAACACATTCTTGTCCGCAAAGATGCTCTTCGCAAGGTTGCCGTCAGAAATCACACTCGCTTCAAAGCAATGTTGCCACCAAGTTCTGGCAGTTCTCGATACGATTTTGCTGATCTTCGCATCAGCGTTGTCGGAGTGATCGGCAATCAGATCATTCAGAGAAAGATTGGTCTCTTTCCTTCCTTGGCCAAAGGCCATCCGAGGCGACGCCGTCGCTTGTCTTGCATCTCCTAATCCAGGTTGAGTAAATCCATCTGAGCCACCGCTAGATCGCGATGAGGAAGACGAGTCGGTCGACCTTGACGGGCGGCCGGCCACAGGTACTCCTACCACGCAACGACTGATGTTGGAAAATCCTCGAGCGCCGAGCATGCTCTGGACATTGTCAATAATAGGCCTCAGGCTGATTTGTCGGTCGGCCGTCGTCATTCTGAATTTCAATTCGCGTACAGCCCGTCGAGTCTGGACTCCCATATTGACAATATCGAGGTCGAGAAGCATGAGCTCAAGGTATCCGCCAGGCAACAAAATTCGTCTGCACTCAGACATGATGTTCTTCATTTTTGCCTCCGCCATAGCGGGTGGGAATCGGACCACAACTGCACAGAAGTAAGCAGAAGGGAAGGGGAACCGCTCGTGGAAGCTGGCTATTTCCGTGCGACGATGATTTCCCGCGACATTCGGTGAGGTCCTTGACCCATTGGAGGCTCTCTTGCTTGCTTTCTCCTTGAGATCATAGACGAATGCTTTTTGTGCTTCGTAATTTACAGCACAATAGATGGCCCAGTCTTCGTTCCCTAGACCGTCGATAACAATTATACGTCGTTCGGGTATAGTGTGGATCTCGTCATGTGCAGGAGAAAACAATACCCTTCCAAAAGAAAGCCACTTGGCGACCATCAACGAGGCATAATGTAGTTCTGACTGGCCAACAGGATCTTTATTTCGTGCAACCACATCTAAGAGATCGACATTCTCCTGATGACTGGGTCCGACATTCATCACGACGGTGTTCTTTGTTGTTGGCAAGAGCTCTAAGGAGGAAGCAGTAGCTGGAATACTCGTGCGGTCAGCCATACTCGCACTATTTCTCTGAGCAGTCTCATAGTCTCTGAGGAAGTCACGGATGGACAGTGGTGATACCGGGTCAAGGGCTGAGACAATCCTCGACCTGCGCAGTCTAATGTCTTCCCCAGCAAGTCGCGTTGGCGTTGAGGGAGGGTCAGCTATAGTCCTAGCTGAATTCAATGTCATAACTGGTTTCCGAACTAGCGGCCTCTGCACACCACGGACCTCAGGTCGTGAGAGCTCGACATTGGCCTTCTTGCTTCTTGCATGTAGAGCTTCCATGAGTGAGGAATTTGCTTGCGATCCTTGAATAGGCCGCGGACCTGCAACTTGCCTTTCAGTGAAGCGGTTGACGCTCCTTGTCCCAGAGGGTGACATGACATGGTCAATGAAATCGTCGTATTCATTCCAGACATCATCTATTGTGGGACTCTGAGGCGTGGATGCATCAGCCGGTCGAGTGTGTCTGGCAATGTACTCTTCGGTATGCAGCCTTGGAATCAGTGGTGGGCCAATAATGCTCAATACGCCCTCAGAGCTGCTGGACGCAGACCTTTCGGAAGCTTGTCTGGAGGGGAAGCGCAGGAATTCTGGCTCTCCAAGCGCAGCAGCAGCAGGTCTTGCATTTCCTAGAGGACTGAAAGTAGTGCTCGGAAGTATGTCTATCCTTGGTTGGAAAGATAAAGTCTGGGTGGGCTCAGCATCTGCCGACTGATCACTGACAATCTCAGGGGCTGAAGTCCTTGCAAAGGGCTGAGAAAATGACGACCGGCTAGGCTTGTGCTCTCTCTCAGCCCTAGGCACCACTTGTGGGATCCTTCCGACTCGAGGAAGCCTGGGCGGTTTCTGACTTGGCTGTTCCGGCTGAAGAGGGGGCTGTTCGTGTGGACTCGGCAGCGGCACTGCCGGTAGCGGGCTCGCAAAGAAGTGGGGTGGTGAGGTCGGTGCTGGTGGCAGGTAAGGCTCCTCGTTGTAGCCTTGCTGCGCATGCTTAGTTTGCATATAGTCAGGCTCATACTCGCGCATCAAAGGACTGATAGCTGGGGATTCAATGACTTGCTCCAGGAAATCCCCAACGTGCTCATTGTGGTTCACTTCGCTTTCAGAATCCATCATAGCATAGTACGGCATGGAACGAGGTGCTGGGACAGTCGAAATGGTAACAGTCATTTCCTCGGGCGATGCGGAAGGTGGAATGAACGTCTTTTGTGACTCCACCTCCGTTTCTTTCCTCCGGAATATGTTCCATCTTAACCTCCGCGTCCTCTTATCCTTTGTTCTAGTGGACCCAGCATCGCCGCGATTGTATTCGGCTGTGGAACTTGGAGTGGATGTCGAGATCGCAACCGCAGAGGCACGTCCCTCGTCTAGACTAGTGACATACAGCGGAACTGAAATCTGATCCGTCCGGATAGATGTTGGTATGTTGAAAGTCTCCGAATCTTTTCCAAATCGTTGAGACCTGCGAACTGCTAAAGTTGGCCGTGGCTCTTGACTGTGGACATGATCGAGCAGGTCTGCAGTATTCCCGAAGATTGATACGTCTGGTGAGGGCATGGCCTCTCGAAGATCAGATCCCAGAGGCTGCAGTGTGCGGTCGAAGACATCGACGCGACTGTCAGATTCACTTCTCAAACTATTTCCTGATCCTCCAATAATCGGTACAGGCTTCATTCGGTTCGAAGCAAACTCGTCCAAATCAGACTGACTGTTCCGATGGTGGCGGCTGCTGCTGCGGCTGGCGCTACCCTTGGAGGAGAACACAGGTGCTCTCCTCGTGCTGCTGACGGACCTCTCGCTTTCACTGTTGTTTGCAGAAGCGGTTTCCTGTGATGCTTTCCGGCCACGGAGTCCGTATCTCCCATAACCTTCGTGGCCTGTACCAGTGGCAGGACCTCTGCGCTGCAGCTTGCGGGGACTTCTTTCAACTTCTTTCGCTGGTGACTTTCCTCGACGGCCAAATATACCCAGACGAGAGAGCTTCCCAAGACGACTTGGCGACTCCGGTACAGTTGGAACCGTCTCGGAGGGCGTGATGGGCTGATGCCCAGATCGAATCAAGTCTCTTTCTCTTGTGTCGGCATCAAGAACGTGCTCGACGATCCCATGGTCTTTCGGCCGCCCAGCCCAGACACGTGCTCGATTGCTATCTGTACCCCAGGGCATCATCACTGGTTGACCTTGCTGAACCCATTGAGCGGCCAACGACTGCTGGAGGTCACCATGTGCCCGTGTGACAGAATCACGAGGGAGGACGTCGGCAATATTGTCCATATCTTTCTGGGTACGCCGGGAAACCGGGCTTCCCTCGGGCTCAGACGAGGGGGGTGTGAGTTGTTGTGGCTTCCGACTCCTGCTGCTACTCCTACTCAGTGATTGCTTGGCAGATGAGGTCCTAGGAGGAGGTGTAGGTGCAGGTGTGCTCAACGGCGTCCTCTTTCTGCTAGGACTCCTCTTTACTTCCTTCGAACTGAGCGCAGAGTTGGCCCTACTTGCGGAGAATGGCTCTGGAAGCGCTGGCACTTCTGGGATGTTCCCACGCTTGGCTTGCCGTACAGGCACAGTCTGTGAGCGTTTTCCAGACGTCTTGACTGGCATGTGCTGTACGACGCTTGGGGATGTTGACGACCATGACGTTGGAGTTGTCATTGTTGTGGATTCACTCCAAGGACTTCTGGAACTGGACAGCCACGTGGACGGACTGTCTATCGAGCTCGTAGAGCTGTTCAGAGGTACTTGCTGCCGTGCCGATGATGCAGCCAGCGCTTGCAGCTCAGGTATCAGTCGAGGCGGCAGGTCTGCATGCCGAGTTGCTGATGTGGTTCTAGGCATGACTATGCCAAAGATTGCGTCGCTCTCGGTGTCTAAGGAGGACAGCGCTCTGCTGGAAACCTCGGGCAGTCGGGCAGTTCGTCCTGGAGGAGGTCCATCGTCTCTTCGACCTTTTCTTCGATCAGAGTCCATTATCAAGGGTACCTCTTGCGACAACGATTGCGGTCCCCAAGTCGACTTGCCCACAGAAGATGGAGCCGCAGCCTTTGACGACGCAGTCGGTCTCAAGGCGGGTGATTTTGTGGTTGATTTAGGGATGGACGTCGGCTTCGAGCGAGTCTTTGTGCTTGAAGATTTCGCCGGCCCCATGGCAAGAGCATCCGACCGGTAACCAGAACTTGTATCTGCCCCTGACCAACTTTGCTCTGACAGACTTCCAGCTTGCCCAGCCGGGGGCAATCTGGAGCCTCGTGGCACAGTAGCATCCTTGGTTCTGGGAAGACCCTGTCGTGTGTCATATGTCTGTGTTCTGTACGACATGTCCTCAATCAACAGAAGTGTTGCTTGCCCGTCCTCCTGATGCAAGCACTCGTGAATAGGATGTAGTCATTCCATTGCCCTCGATTAACATCTGACACTGAGCCCACTTGATCGTATTGTTGTGATATGAAACCGTAAGATGCAGGAATAGTCTGTTTAGCGTAGAAGCTGACACTAGAAGCCGTGAAGCACAGCTATCTGATCTGCTGGTTAAGAACTCCAGGGTCCTTGAGATGTCTCTGGCAAATGTGGTACAGGTCACTGGCACCCGAGACAAGTATGTCAGTAGACTTCAATAATAGGTGTCAAAAGGTCGTGGGCAATAGGCCTGTCATGGCCGGATCAACCCTCTCACGCGCCACAGTCGTTATGCAGGTTGTGGTCGGCGTATCCGAGGCAAAAATAGCTGCCACGAGATTTCGGCACGTGATTCCGAAGCGAAAGACTACCGTCAGCACAGGTGCGACAAGGAGACGCGCGGCACAGGAGAAAACAAAGAGGAATCAAGATGAAGGCAAAGTACTTCCAGGATAATAACCGCCTTCAAAGGATGGCTGCATGGCATGAAGCGGATCTTGCAGGCATCTTAATGGCAAGAGGATGAGAGGGTTAGTTAGTACGAGTCATATTGCGGCACACCAAGCAACCCCAGGGCTTTGCTTCAAGCGTTGATGACTTCGCAGGTCTCCGTGGCTTCAACGGCGGGGGCGCTAAAGGCTCGCGCATAATTCGTATTCCACTGATACACCACGATACCTCTTCAGGCCAGGACGCAAGGCATCTCTGCTTTGCCATTTGGTCACTTGTGTCTCCATAAAGGAAGTCTCCATCGAGGCTACTCCCGTATCCAGCTCGGAGAAGTCACGCCAGTGCAACGCCTGACTTCTGCCATGCTTTACCTGACGTCGCGGGGCCGAATGCTTGGATAGGTCGCAGCAACCATAGTAGTGACCCAGCCTGATGGATTACGAGACTCTCGCTTACCATGACTTGTTGGATGTCATGCGTTGAAAGAGCTCGTCTGACACTTCTCGAAGAGTCATGTGCATGAAAAGCGGTCCAATCCGGGGGACATATGCACGGAAGCCGGCATCATAGGCGGAATCGGTCTGCCAGGCGAGGCCGACACCAGGGCTACTAAGGCAGGTTTCTGGTACCACAGTACAACGAAGAAAGGCACCGAACAAAGAAGCTGGTGGCGAAGTGGCGGGCTCGGCACCGGAGGAAGTCGACGATTTCAGTCAGCCACCATTACTGGTGCATTCGTACTGATGAAGATGGGGGATTTTCACGGCTGCAGGGCTTGTCTGAAGGAACGAGAACTTTGCATCGTTATTCGCAAGTCGAAAAACCTGCTGAGTGCAGGGGATGAGAAAGTGAGAACCAGTCATTGAGGTGGAAAGAGACTTTGGGATTGAGGACTTGCCGTCGGTGGAGTTTGGCGTAAACCTTTCTGGGCGGGCCGGATGCCTGGTGCAGCCCACGCGCTGCGCCTTTTTGGGGGGTCAATGGGGACAGTTTTGCAGGCTTTCTAGGCGTGGCAACTTCTAAGCTGAGGTCTTATGGGCGACTCTCAGCCCTTGAGTGGATGCACAAGAAAAGGCTCGAAAAGGCCCGAGCCAGGTCTGCCGTTGGTCTTTGAAGGATAAAGTGGGCGGACTTCTTAGAGACTTCCATCATCTTCTCCGTGCTACTCGTAAGTTACTTTCTCGCGACATCATTGGGAATACTACTAGTACCTCAGTACGAGCCGTGATTGATCATGCCAAGGTAGCAGGACCGCACAGGCTTGAGAAAGAATTGTCTCATCGAGCCTGTAGCTTCTATGGCTGGCTGCCCACATTCTCCCTATCGGGCCCAATGACTTCCATTGTCGTCTCTCTTTCGCTCGAGCTCGAGCTGAAATGGTATTGATTCGGCTCGGTCTATGGAGTAGAAAGAACATCCGCGTCAGCCACGAAACACTCATTCTCGTGCTGACGGTAAGTGATTGACCATGTCCTCGTCACGTTTTGCATTGTGTTTGCATCACAATCCCGATTCCCCTGGCATAAAGCACGTTCTGCGGCACAGCGAGCACATGCTCATACCTGGACAGCCCGAGCACGCCGACCTATGATGGCAAGGCATCCTCGATTAGCGTAGCGGAATAATACCCCGACTTTCCCATTTGATTGCCATTTTCACGCACTTGCATCCATCGTTTTTCTTGAAACTGGCCGTGGATCGTTCTGTCTGATGCGATTCCTGCCTTTGAGGACGCCGCATATGACAAGGAAAAGGTCTGGTCCGTAGATTCGCTGCAGAGAAGGCGAAGAATAGCAGAAATGGAGAGCACTTGATGAGATCTTTGAGCATGTTAGCTTCGGCTGCTCCGTCAATGACATGAACAAAGGCCAGTGTCATCGCCTATGAGCACCGGCCGGAGTCCATCAATTACCGTTCAGCCGTCGGCCACGCCAGTCGACATCAGTGGTAGTGTTCTTACCCGCTGTATATCGAGCCGCAGCCTTGGTCTAGTGAGGCTCAATGTAGTGCCCCAACAGCAGCCTTGCAGCAACATCCCTGTCGAGCTGAGGTACCACTTCGAACTTTGGACAGCTACATGACTGAATCTGTCAGCCAAGCCATAACAATGTATACATATTAAACGCAAAACCTTGATCCATTTCTACTGAAACGTCAAGAGCTCACAGCTAGATCCAAAGAAAGGCGGGCGGATTCTTTGGCTTGAGCATTTCGCTGCAGCCTGTCATACTTTGGACCTGCAACAGCGCGACGGCGCAAAAGTAACAGAATGCAATCTGATATGTAGATATGTAGTTCGTCAAGAACAGAGCCAGTCTTGACCTTGGACGCTTGCAAAAGAAGATGAGAAGCTGAGAGTTGGTGAGCTGGATCGTCAGACCAAAAGTCAACCTCCAACTTTAGAGCAAGGGATTATTGGTTTTCAAAATTCAGACGTCACCCAGCGAACGCGCTCCATGCACGACCATCAACATCAACGCCAAATTATTGATCTTACTACCAACCATCTACCCTTTTCTCATCGTGCAGCTGTTTTCCTTCGCTGTCGATCCCTTTCCATCTCGTTTCGCGACTTCCAATCAGCTTCCCTTTCCCGCCTCCAATTGCGCAGTGTGCCGTGGACACGACGCTTGAGCAGTCTCAAACATGGTCGACTACGCATCGAAGACAGTGGCACAGTTGCAAGACGTACTGAGGTCGCGGAGCTTGCCGCACTCAGGAAAGAAAGCAGAACTCATTGCAAGACTTGAAGAGTCCGACGTCGTTGCAAGTCAAAAGGAGGAACCTCAAGCAGCTGCAGAAGACGGTGCGTTTGGAGCAAGAAAACCTCCAGTGGCTTTCGCGCCCCAAATTCTCTGTCTAGAAAAGTCCCAAATTACTGACACTGAAACAGCCCCAGCTCCCCCTGCCGAATCTACCACTGCGCCGCCCGCGCAAGTCTCTGAGCCTGCAGCACAGCCCACCGCAGAAACACCTGCTCCTACAGAAACTGCGCCGGCCACCACAGAAGCCGAGACGATCGTCCCCGACGCCGCTAACAATGACGCTGCTGAAGCTGTCGCCGCCTCCTTCGCCTTGAGCCTGCCTTCCTCAGAAGTGGATTCAGAAATGGCCAGACGCAAAGCACGCGCCGAACGCTTCGGCACAGGCGCAGCAGACGCCAATGGCGAGACCGGCGCTGCTGGCACAGATGAAGCGGAAACGGAGGCATCGAAGGCATTGGAACGGGCGAAGCGCTTTGGGACCGGCCAGACCGCGCTGGGCAAGCTAGATGAACCGCTATCATCGGAGACAAAACGGGACTCGAGGAGACGCGGCGGTCGGATGGAAGGCGAAGGCCGCGGAGGAGGCAGATTTCGTGGAAGAGGACGGGACAACTCCCAGAGGAGGCGGCCGGGCGAGAAGCCAACTGGCATCAGCAAGCAGAGCACCCCTTTCTCCTCGGAAGCCGATCGCATGGCTGCGGAAGCAAGGAAGAAGAAATTCGCCAGCACGGCGTGATCTGGGGCTGCGTTGTAATCGTATTGTTTTCTTACGTGCTTCGCTTACAGGGAAAGGAAGAGATCCAGGGGGGGCTATGGGACGGCTACAAAAGTAAAGGATCGATGGGAGGGCAATGGGACTATGTACTCTGAAGGTGGCTGGAATCAATGAAGAATATCGTTTTGCACAGGCTCTTCGACGGTTGTTGATTCGTTGGGCGCATAGGAGGTCTTGATAGTCAGATCTAGAGCAGAGAACTGTGCCTCCAAGTCTCGGTCTTTGCCTGCTGAACGTGAGCTTGCACTTTCAGCATGTACGATTCGAAAAGAACGAAGAACAAGGGATTTTGTCGAACACTTTGCGCATTCTCTGTCACACCAAACCTGCTGTGCATTTCGTTCCATCTCGGCTTCCACATGAAGACTCAGCCTGCTTTGCATCTCGTTCCAACTCGGCTTCCACATGAAGACTCAGCCTGCTTTGCATCTCGTTCCAACTCGGCTTCCATACGAAGACTTGAACCACCCAAACACCCAAACACCCAAACACCCAAACACCCAAACTCCCAAAGACCCAATCCACCCAATCAACCAAGAAACCCATGATCCCAAGCTCCCAGACCTCCCAGACCCATGTCCACAATCCCAGCCCACCCAAATTCCAAATCCCAGATCCCAAATCCCAGACTCCCAAACTCCCAGACACACAACACTCCATCTCTGTGGGCCACATTCATCCCAGTCCAACACGGTGCTATCTGCCTGTCAAAGAAAGTACATACTTGGCCATGTTTGTTTCTTGTTGCTGCCGTTCTTTTTTTTTTGCGGCTTCTTTTGTGTGTTTCTGACTCCCTCTTTTGCGGGGATGGCCTTTCTTTTGGGGGGTTTGTGTGATGTGTGGTGATGGGGGTTGTGATGGGGGACAGCTAGTCTGACTTTCTGAAGTGACTGAGATGGAACGCTGGAGAAAAGCTAGCTAAAGTAATCTGAGATGTTTGTGGCCAGTTGGTTTTTTTCTGACTCCCTCTTTTGCGGGGATGGCCTTTTGTTCTGTTCTGACTGAGAATGAAATGAAATGAAATGAAAAAGAAAAGATGTGTGTTGGACTGAGGTCGAAATGCTCCCTTCCTGTTCCTGCTCCAGGCCATCGCTCCAGGCCATCCTTCCTTCCTGTCAAATCCCAAAATTCCGAAACCACCATCTGTCAACCAACACTCCAAGCCAAATTCCATCACAATCACAATGCCTTCCATGTCCATCTTGCTATTGGAGCTAATCTGATTTGTGGTCATGACTTCGAGGCCAAAGACCTTTTTTTGATGGCCTTCTTTTTGGGCTCATCTTTGTTTGTGTCAGCTATGCTACCATCTTCTCATCACACGCCGATGATGCCGAAGAGGGGGTTTGATGGCCTTCTTTTGGGCTCATCTTGTTTTCGATGACCTTCTTTTTGGGTTCATCTTTTTGTTTTGATGACCTTCTTTTGGGTTCATCTTGTTTGTGTCAGCTATGCTACCGTCTTCTCATCACACGCCGATGATGCCGAAGAGGGGTGGTTGATGGCCTTCTTTTGGGCTCATCTTTTGTTTTGATGACCTTCTTTTTGGGTTCATCTTGTTTTTTTGATGGCCTTCTTTTGGGCTCATCTTGTTTTTTTTGATGACCTTCTTTTTGGGTTCATCTTGTTTTTTGTTTGTGCCAGCTAAGGCATGCTGACCTCTTCTCATCACCTGCTGATGATGTTGGAAGAGGGGTAATCCTCTTCGAGCTCCAAGGTGCGCCTTTTTGCATGAAGGAGGATACGAAAGAAGGGTAAGAGAGATGAGGCGCAAGGGAAATATTTGTAGCCGGTGGCTGGCGTGTGTTCCCAATCGGTCAGCGGTGTAGAGACTGCTGCCGCACCAAAAGAAAACTCTGCAGCGGTGAAGTCTTTGGTGTTGCCGCTGAGAGCAGAGTGAGGTGAGGTTTGAGGAAGATTCTGCCGCTCGTTCTTTCACAACAGGTGGCTAGCATCTCCGACCACTGAATTTCTTAGCGGTGATATGCCCGACTCTTATAGATAAGAACATATTGCATTTTGGAAGACACTTCCACTCCTCACCATGTTGTTTACTCTTGTTCAATGTCCCGTCCAGCTTGAGCCTCGTTTCAGATGGCAGCCTGATCACGTGATGGAAACGTTTTAGCGAAGCAGGGCGGTGGACAGATCGAGGGAGGTTGGGCTGACGATGCTTGGCGATGATGCTCAATGGTGGCCAGGATTGCTTTCGAAGAGAAGGTTTCGTCCTGACCATGATCCATGGCACGGAAAAAGATCAGTCTAGGAGAGCCGGTCAGGAGATGTAGGTTTTTTTTTTTGAAGATATGTCCCATAAGGTCGCTGGCGGATGTGCCGTCCAATCTTGTAACAATCCTGGAATCTCCACGCCGCCGCTGCCAGACTACTACTTCTTCCCCGGCGCTTGTGATTGTTGCTGCATTTGAGCCATCTTCGCTCGAGCACTTCTGCTGCCTCCCAATTTCGGGCCTCTGCTTTCGGTTGCAGTTGATGCTTTGGCTTGCGTTGAGACCTTGCCCTTTTGCTGCCGTTCCGCCATGGCATCCATGAAATTCTGCCGGAACTGCTCTGCCATACGTTCATCAGCGCCACTATCGTCCGAGTATTCATCGCCACTTTTAGCCTCGGCTTGACGTTCTGTTCGTCGTAACAATTCGTTCCCCTCGTAGATGTCCAGTTTGTTCTCCCGCATGAGCTGCTCAACAAGTGCGTCACGAGCGGCGTCGTCACTGTTCCGCCGCTTGCGTGGCCGTGGCCTCATTGGTTTACCGTCGCGGCCGAGACGCGGCCTACGTGGTCTTGGTGGTTTTGGTTCATCTTCCACAGGAGGTAGACCTGCTTTCGCCCTCTCCAGTGCTGCTTGCGTCCGCGCAAGGTTTCTGGCATGAGCTGAAGAACCGAGATCGATTTCCGACAGTTGACGGTTAGAGGACTGCTCTATCTGAGCGGGTGACTTTGGAGGTGCTGCTACGGATCCTTGGGGCGCTTCCGGCGTCGCTCGTGTGCCATGCTGCTGTTGTCTTTGCTGCTCGTCAGAGATGGAAGCCACAAGGGCGCGTTTCTTAGCCATTTCGGAATCTACAAAAGCAACCCTTGCATGGTTAGCATACTACTATTGCGAGTCCAGGGGGCAATTGGATATGTCCTTACATGTGCTGATCCACATCGACGACTTGGCCAGTGCTGCTGACGAAGCGGCCAGAAATATCTATTGGTTTCACTGGTCCTTGATCGGCATTGAACACAGTTGAGATGCCATGGTCTTGCCCATTATCCGGCGTGTCTCTAGTAGTCGAGAAGTGCACGCCTCCGGCGGGTTTCCGGTAATTCTTCCGAGCTCGAATCAAGTCTGAAAGCTCAATTTCATCCTTTTCGTCCCTGTCCTCAACTACCTCCGTGGCTGTGGCCGTGGCCGAGGTCTGGTCAGTGGTCGGCTCTGACGAGTCGGCATGGCGAGGGCGGGCCACTTTTCTACGTTTTGCCGATCGGAACACTGGAATTTCTTCCATGTTTTGCAAATGTCTGGCTTGGAGACTTCACACGATCAGAAGATAACCGCGAAGAGGATTGGTCAGCTTTCAACGGAGAGGAGTTATCATCGCCGAACAGTCAACGCGATATGTGCAGGCGTTGGGAACAATAGGACTCAGAACATGAATGCTGCTGGATCCAAGTAGATGAGAAAAGGACGTCAAGTACGGTCAAGCAGTCGAACAAGCGCTTATGCAGGTAGTCACGTGGGTGGGGCTCATCATTGATCGGATCTGCCACAGCAACTTGAAGTTCAGCTTGTCAAACAAAAACAGTACAAGAGATACATAGTAGTCCTGTCTCGGTCCCTCTACCTGCCTTACTTATCAATTTGCGCCATATGCGACAGGTCAATTAGGCACGACTGTGGGCTGCGGGAAGTCTTGCAGTCTCTCGAATTGACCAGCCCTAATGCCATCTGCCGATTCTAGCACTTTCATACGCAGCCTCGCTTCGAGATATCCATTCTTCACTCGGATCCGTTGCGTAGACTGGGTTCTTCTTATTGCGTCGAGCAATATGTTCTGCCAGTTTGTTGGCGCCTTTTCTGATACCCTGAAACGGAATCTTGCCTGTTACGCCGCTAATGAAAATGCCGGTCAAGGCATTCGGGCTCAGGAATTCCAGGGTGCATAGCTTTTCATCGGACCCTAGCTGAATCTCGCCTTCCCCAGTCTCCTCACCTCTCCAACGGAATCCGAACTTTCGAGTGGTAGAAGACGGAAGAGAGTCATCGGAGATGGAGAATTCCGCTATCGTGGTCTCATCTTCAGCATCTTCCTCAGATTCCTCACCGTCGCTTTCCTCATCGCTAGTGGTGACGCTTTCCTCGCGTTCCTCGTCTTCCACTTCTTTGCCTCGGACAGCTGCGACTCCCTTACTCGATTGGCGACTTCCCGAGGTTCGTAGGGGCACAAAACGCATGACTCCGGTGATCACACTGAAGTCAAATGTGCTGTACATCTGGAGCTGACCATTGGCCCTAGGCAAGGTGACTCGAATGTCGAGGCTACACTCAGCGCCATCTTCACGTCCAAAATGTTCTTCGATATATGGGCATTTGATCTCCCAGTTGCCAGAGACGATCCATTCTCCTTTCGAATTTTTGCTCTGGGACTGGGCCACCTTGAATCGCCTCTTGAAATCCTCTCGAGCCTGGCGCTCCTCTTCTTCCCGTTGACGTTTTGCTCTCTCAGCTTCTCGATTCGATTCCCTCAGCAAATCCAAAAACCTTGAACGAACAGCCTGCTTGGTGAGACCTGCCACAACAAGCCGCTGGCCTCTAGAATGATTGTGCATCTTCTTGATCTCGCAATGGACTTTCAATGCACGGCAGAGCGCTTCCATAACGTTACCCCAATCGCGCACCTCAACAACAATAGTCTCTTCGGCTGAGGGAGGACCCAGAACAAAACTTTCGTACAGAAGTCGCTTCGGCCACGTCTGCGCTTTTTGGTTGGCAGTCGCTTGATTCCAAAACTTCGTCACAGATTCCATGTACTCCCTTCTAAGCTGGTGGTAGACTTCTTTCACACTGTCACTCATTCCTTCCTGGCCGTGACGGCGTATGCGATTTTGCATGTCTTTTCTGCTGCCAGTAACTAGCAGACCTCGAAAGCCACACTGAGCTCTCCACCATTTCGGGTTCCGAGCACTCACGTCCAGCAATGGAGGAAGAAAACTGCTGATGTTGGGTTCGTAGACAGTTTCATCATGGGTGTCATCTTGAAAGCCGGTGCTTGGATTACGTATATCGCGAAGGCGATAAGAGTACTGGCGCTCTGAGATAGACATGCGAACAGCGGGAATCGACGACGGCGGCGCGCCAAATTCCGGCCTGATACCGGCAGCTTCCACGTTCAAGAATGCCAGTAGAAGAATAAAAAAAAGAATTGGCGCTCTTCTGCGGTGTGAACAGTAGGCGCACACGATGATCGAACGTCAGGGTACTTATCAGGCAGGAGTTTTGCCCAGAGTCGAATATAATCTCTGACACAGCTAGCAGTGTGACTTTTGCAACGTCGAAAGCTTCACTGCAATCTTCAACTTTCGTCGTGAATATCCTGCAAGTTTTCGTACGTTCCCAGAACGAGGTTATACGCTGTCGGTGGAGGAAGAGCTCCCCAGGCAACAACTTGGTGGGGAGTACTCCGTACCGCGATCTTGAAACCACGGGCGCGATGAATTCCGTTCTCACTTCTCGGTAATCGACCGCGATTCATGATTACGTTGGCCATCCCGTGTAGCTGACTGTGCAATATCCGCCTGCTACGTAGCGCTGCCGGAGGATACTGCCTCTAAAGGTATGATCATCAGAGACCCCCGTTCTGATGACAGTCCTGCAGCACAATGCAATCGAAACAAAATGAATCGTAGACCTCTAGTTAGGGTAGGCGCCGCGCTCGGCACTCATCTCTCATTCTTGCATTTCGCAAAGCAGCCGAGACAGCCTGGCTGTGATGTTGTTCCAAAATGAAAGTGTTCGATGGAACTATCAGCCTGTGCAAAGCAGTCTTTTCACAGCCGGGGATCCGCATTTGATCAGGAGTCTGATTGTCATGACACTTTGGAAAAGTGTATTGCAAGATCCCAGGGCGCTAACATTAGGGAGACTATGTCGCTCGGGAGTAGTCTCTCTCTATCTCTCTGGCCATAGTATGATAAGCGTTGTCGCGCATAAGCGGGGAGCAAAACTCGTAGGTGACCACGATCACCGACGAGGCTCGTTCGATGTGAAATGCTGCTTTTACACTTCGGCGTAGTGAGCGCATTGACTACTTAGGGCGGCGAAACTGACTTCCTAACGAGGCTGAGGTACGGAGTACGATTTTATTTGTCTTGGCGAGAGTCCTTTGCAACTTGACCCGATGCTCGCGCGATCTCGAAGGACATTCTCCAGCAGTCTAAGTTGACCACAAGCAGTCCGTTCCAGATTGCCATCTTCTTCTCAGCTGTCCTTCCTTCTATACAGACAATGTCTACCCAATTACCCTCCGCAACCTACCGTTGCTGCCAGCTCGCGACTCGAACACAAAAGCGAAGTCTCTCTTCACAATGCCTGCGCCTGTCGACCACAAGCTCCGCCAACCAGCACAGACGGCGAAATGAACAATCTCTATCAAGACATGCAAGAAGATGGCAATCAACGGAGGCAGCAGCAGCACCAACTGATCCTAAGATCTCTGCCATCGTGGATCAAATATCACAATTGACACTGCTGGAGACGGCCGATTTAGTTGCGAGCTTGAAGGTACGCTCCCCGTGCACGATATATATTGCCAGCACACCAAGACCTGCTGTTGCATCGATGCTTGCTATCATCAAAAGTCTATGTGCTATTCAAGCTTGAGCTAATTCTGTTGCCCACAGTCCCGATTAAACATTCCCGATATGGCCTTTGCCGCCCCAGCGGCCGGTCCAGGTGCCGCTGCTCCCGCTGCAGTCGAGGAAGAAGAGGCTGCCCCTGCAGCGGCCGAAAAGACCATGTTCGTCTTGAAGCTACAGTCGTTTGATGCCGGCGCCAAACCGAAGGTCATCAAGGAAGTCAAGAGCATGCTTGGCCTGAGTTTGGTGGACAGCAAGAAGTTCGTAGAAAGCGCGCCAAAGGTCCTGAAGGAGGGCGTGCCCAAAGAGGATGCCGAGAAGATTATCGAGACGATGAAGGCTTTGGGTGCTGTAGTCACCATGGAGTAAAGCTCTGAAGAGCCGATATGACGGAACCAGAAGGACACAAAGAAGGCAATCACCATTGCCGACTCTACGGATGCCGACTTCCTAGCCTCCACGCGGTGAAATGGAGCCAGGCACTATGATGTGCCAGCAGGGGTTGGGAGAAAGACAAGATAGATGTTGTCCTGCATCTGGGGAAGCTGGTCAGCCATCCCCGGACAATCCTCATGCTGCCTGCCTAATAAGCTCTGGGAAGAACGGTGTAACTATATAAACATGTGGAAACAGTTGGGAATGCTTCTGAATGTACAGTTCAATTTGAAATTTCTCTCCAACGAACGCCATGGTCATGAATATTGAGCGAGCGACACGATAATCATCATGTGTCATCGATTCCGAAGGGGTATCTCTATTGTCTCTCGAACCTCGTTCCATTAACTCCACTAACACCCTTTCCTAATTGCGCCGCAACGACGGTCGCCTCCCTTACGCTTCGCGCAACGGTGCCCCTGACCCTTCCTTCCTCCAGCACCAGTAAACCCCCAATTGTACACCCACCAGGCGTACTAACCTTCTCCCGTACCAGGGCCGGGTGTTCACCGGCCAGAACCATTCCCGCCGTCCCACGCATCGTCTGGGCTGCCATCAGTTGCGCCTCAGCCCTTGGGAGACCCATGGCGACAGCTCCGTCAGCGAGACTCTCCATCATCAGCGCGAGGAAGGCCGGACCCGAGCCGCACAAGGCCGTTGAGACGTCCATCATGCTCGGCGGCAGATGTACGACACGGTCTATCCGCGTGAATATCCACTCCACCACTGCCGATAAGTCACTGGGTAGGGGCGGCGAGCTGGTCGCAATCACCGTCATGCTCTCGCGCACTATGGCTGCGGTGTTGGGCATTACTCGGACGAGTCGGCATGCATCCTGGGGTATTTTCGCGGGGTATGACTCGCCGTACAGTGCTTTACCCATCTGTTCAACCGGGACACCTGCGCAGATCGAAATGAGCAACTTGCCGGCGAGTGCGTCCTTTATTCCTTCCTCGCGCAGGATTTCGGACACCATGTACGGTTTACAACCGAGGATGACCACGTCGGCGGCCGTGACGCCCTTGACGTTCTCATTTTGTAAGACAGTCACTTTGGGACGGTAGTTCTGGACGGCGAGCTTGATGCGCTTAGCGGACTCGGGGCGCCGGACGCACGCGATAAAGGTGCTTGGTATGCGGGAAGGAGGGGCATCGGGGGTAGGTGTCGCGGTTCCTGAGTCTGGGTATGCTGGGGAAGGGAGGTTTGATGTTTCGGTTAGAGAGGAGAGGATTCCGGAGAGGATTGCAATGCCTAGGCTCCCTGGGGACTGTTTAGGAGGAGCGTAAAGCGAGAGGAAGTCTTGCGCGACCCACCGCATCCTAGGACTGTGAGAGTCATGCCGCGGTCGCTTTCCAGCCCGTTGGGGACTCTTAGCTCGGCAGCCATGTCGAAGACCTAGATGGGTTCGAAATGTAGCTCGGACGTACCCAGAGCATCAGCCGGAGTAGAAATTGTCGCTCTCTCTGGCCTCTGTCTCATTTACTTCTTGTCACGGCGGGATAGGAATGCGGAGAGAACGAATATTTTTGATACGGCGAAATCCGCTGCAAGGCACACCAATAGGATCCGGCTAAGTCTTTAGCAAGGCTTTAGGCGATCTGCCTTCATTGTCACTTACTATGCAATGTGCATGACTTCCTTTGCGAGTCCATAAAGCAGACCCTTCCCGTTATTGAGGAGTCCCTACCTCTTTTCCCGTATGTGGCGCTTTGTTACGGCACGTCATTCATCTACCAGTTACAGATGATGTAGACAACCTCAGCATCATCCCACGAGCAGTTCACCTCAACAAACATGGCCGACCCATTCGAAGTGCGCATGCGCTTCACGAACCTCCTCACACATCTCTCAGCATCAGCAACCGCTTCTATCAAGACTGCCCACTATGCCCTTAAGCACCGCGACATGGACGAGGATTTGCATTCATGCATCATCGAGAACCTAGAGAGGGGGAATAATATGAACAATCGGGCGAATATCATGTACTTCCTCGAGCACCATGCAGACGTCAACATGAAAGAAGGCGGGCATGAGGCATACGTCGATATGGTCAGACGAGATATCCAGCGTATCGTGGAGGCGGTAGCGCAGAGTGGCGCGAATGTCAAAGTGGTGAGGAGGGTTGTCACAGGCCTAGGAGAAAAGGGAGTACTAAATGCAGAGGTCATGACCGGTATTGAGACAGGCTTGAAGGAGAAAGAAGAAAACATGGGAAGACTGCTCGGCGAGGACGATGGGAAGTCCGAAGGCGACAAGGCTCCTCTTGATGCTGGCGCGGAGGAAGGTCACAGACCGACTCCGAGAACAGCGCACTCTGGCAAACCGAACGGCGTGTCAAAAATGGATAAACGAGCGATCGAGCAGAGGATCGAGGAGGATAGAGAACGAAACAAGCGTCTGCGAGAGAGTGTCTGGGCAATCTCTGGCGATGACGATCAGGAACTGGACAGAATGTGGGAAGAAGGAAGCGAAGTTGGCGACGATGAGCATATCATTGCTGACGAAGAGGCTGATGAGCGCCTTGAATTCGTCCGCTACTACAGATCAACACTGAAGACTTGAAGATCATAGGATCAACCTTCGCCAGTCTGACAGACAGCTTCAAAGCAAATTCGACCTTAATCCGGTCGCTTCAGCCCATCTTGGGTTGAGATCTGCTGTTGGGTGCCATCTCTTCAAGTCCTGATCTGAACGAAAACAAGCACTTGTTTGGGAGGACCGAAGTCTTTTCTCGCAACGACTTTGGACCGCCGAAATCAATGGCACCAATTAATGTGTATCCAACGAAGAGCATCTCAAACTTTTGCCCTTTTGGAGGCAGGAACGACGTCATCCGACTCGTCCTCTTCATCCGACACCACCATCTTCCTCTTACGGGGTGCTGTGGACGCCTCTCCATTGCCATGACCGTTGGCCTCTCTTTCTCGCCTCAAAGCGTACGAGAGTACAAGACCTTCATACTCATCCTCTTGGGCTCGAGCGCTATCCTCGATCTGCGGTATGCGTTCTTCCAGGGGGACCTGCATGAGTATATCTTTGTTCTTCTTCATTATACGCTGTTTCAACAGGAGACGCCACCAGTAGTAACTGCGATCGTCTGCATTCGGAGCTCGAGCGCCTTTGACTTTGAGACTGGTGAGGGATGCACCTCCAGCAGCACGATGTGACAATGGAATCTGAGCTAGCAGGTACATTTCAACCATACGTGCAAATTGTCGGCTTGCGATCTTGTTCTTTGCGCGAATGTCTTTCAAAGTGTCGAGAGGTAGCAGAGTTGCTGTTGGTACCGACTTCAGTCGGCCACGCTCGACAGTTGCGAAAGGGGACGTGTTGATTTTGATGCTTGCAGCCTTGAAATGTGGCTCCAAAACGTCGAAATCGTTCATGTCCCGCAACTTGTCGAACTCTTCACTCGGATCTTCCACTGTCAATTCCAAGATGGTGGCATCGGCCATTACCTCATCATATATCGCTTGGTACAATGCCGAACCGTGGCCTGCGCTTTGGTACGGCGGTGTGATCAAGAATTGAGATATTCGCAGACGAGAGGACAATTTGTTGGGAGTGATCCTTTCTGAAGGCGGAAAGGTGAGAGTGGCAAGGTGCGCATTTGGTTTCTGGAATTTGTAGAAACGATAGGTTGTGGCATAGCCGACAAATGAGTATGGTGATGCGGTCGGAGTTGAAGGTTTTGCTGACTTGTGGTATGTGAGGTATACCCTCCACCGATCCAATGTCCAGTCCACGTCGTCTAGATTGATGAATTGTCCTCCTTCGATAAAGAATACAATCAATATTTGGATGTTGTCGATCAGTGTGCGCATAGGCAAGTCTAGCAAAGATCCGGCCCATACCTCGAAATCTTGGCCACCTCTTTTGTATTTTTTGACGCAAACGCCAGGAGGAGTCCAACTTGTTGCAGTCTGGTCATTCTGAATTGCCTGTTCGAACCCCTGCTCGAATGCGATGGGCGGTAGGAAGTTACTGAAGGTCTTTTTTAGATCGAGCGCGCTTGTTGATCCAACAGTGCTGAATTTCTTCTGGTAGGAGATGTTAATGTGTGGGCGCAGATCATGAGCAGCGAACTTGATCTCGATGTCTAATCCTTTGTAGCCAAAGATTTGCTCGGCTTCGCCGACGATGGGGTATGTGAACTTGGGATGGAAGTCATGTCGAGTGATGAATTTGTTGTCTGGGCCAGGCTGCACAATCGCAACATGGACAGCTTCATTGGCATTGACCGAGACTACCTCAAGTCAGTTAATTTGTCATCATGAGCTTGCCGACGTTGGTACTCACATTCTTCAGAAGGTGCCGCCATGGTAGTGTCTGGGTGCGAGAATGATCTTTGATCACGACTTGCGCATGATCTACGCCATAAAACTCAGGTTGACAATCAGGCAATGCATCGGGGAAAGGATACACTCTTGGCTGTCGGCTACTCCAGTAGCAAATGTCTCACGGGTACTTGGTATGTTGGCTGAATCGCGAATATTGACGGCGTCCTGCGCAGGTGTGAGATCTGCGCGAGGCACTTTACGCGTTTTCGATAGGTGAAGGCCTAGCGCGATTTGGCACCAAGAGCGGCAAGATCTAGCGTTTCTGAACGGTTTGGCGGCTCCATGTCAACGATGCAAGGCTTTGTATCCGTAACCCGTACTTTTGTTCCCTAATGGGATACTTGTTGATACTCCAGACGGCACATTCTCGATGTTATTCGGAAAACACCTGGATGCGCTACTATTGCTATAGCAGGCAGCCAATGCGAGACTTATGACTTCCATGTTATGGGCCCTGATTAGCAACACCCTTCGACCTTGCGGCTCGCGTTTGATTATGTCAAATGTTGGACCTCGCTTCATTACGCGATCATTCAGAACCAGCCGGAACAATGCGGCAAATGGAAGAAGTCTCTGCAGAGAAGCAGCTGTGCCCTCTACGCAAAGTGTGGAATGTTCCCTAGACATTAATTCTGTACTAGTACTTTGACCGACAATGATGTCGATGAGCAACACATGAAAACAAAGAACCCCTGCTCGGCCGTTTTGACCATCCACCTGCCCTTCAAGCACAGTCAATGCCATACAGGAGATAAGGTAGGGTTTAACGACACGGAAACGGCTACTTCCAGCGAGGACTCGTACTTACCTAGGTACAAGTACTCCGTACTTATCAAGGGGCAGTTCACATGGTAGGCTACCAGGCCAGTGCACGCCTGGACTCGGGGCCCCAAGAAATGTGGCACCGCGCCGGCGGAATGGGGTTCAAAGCTATTGGGCCAAAGTTATAACTTCGTTCGGCTAGAGCCTTGAGGCCGGAACTACATGATCTTCAAGCCAATCCTTCGACGAAGCTATTTCATTTCCAAGAGGTCGGGTGCCGGGACTCGTGTTCTCGAATTGCTGAATCAGCCCTCCACGCTGCTCCCAACTTTCGAATCCCTCAAGACCCCGGCTGCCCAAAACCCGAACCCTACCGTCTTTCTCAGACATCACTCTCCATGGAACGGCACGCAGCAGTCACTCTAACATGAAGCCAGGCTCCAATGGTGGCTATTCAAGTGTGCGCCAGCCTCACCGCTATCTGAACATAAACCACCATGTTGATCACTTCGAACGAGGCGCGCTACGATGGTTGGGTGTGCGCAGGGCTCTCTTTGGTCATTTTGATCATTAGAGTCATCACGGCAAGAGTCAGGCACTGCGCGTTCGACATCAGCACCTTGATTTGTATCGTCTCTATGCTTGTTGTCGGAGCTCGCATCGCCGTGAATCAATTTATACTCAGCTACGGAACCGCTAACGACGCCCTCCATGCGAAGTCGCACTATTTCGACTCCCACAATCTCGAGACACTTAAAGTCGGCAGTATTCTTGCTCTAATAGCAAGACTTCTAGACACCACATTTTACTGGCTCCAAACCTCGCTGTTACTGCTGTTCTATTCTCGGATCTTCGAAGTACGGGCCCGTTGGATCACGACACTCATACGTATCTGTTGGATTGCTATCCCTTTCACCTATATCGCAGTGGTACTTGCTACATTCTTGGAGTGTCATCCTTTCAGGCTATATTGGCAAGTCGACCCCGACCCGGGACAATGTGTACGAGCATACATTCAGCTACTTACCCAATGTATCGCCAACATTATGCTGGACCTTAGCTTACTGGCAATATCCTCCCCGCTTATATTGGTCCGCAATCGAACACTCTCTGAGAAGATTAGGCTCGGCTTGTTGTATTGCCTTGGCTTCTTTTGCATCGTTGTAACCTGCGTACGGATCAGCTATATCTACGCTGAGGCATCATACCAGCCAGTACGGAGCTTCTGGGCATCAGTACAGATCTTGGTCTCGACCTTTGTGGCCAATGTCCCTACAATCTATGGCTGCGTTAAATTGATCAACAGGCGGAAGACTGAGCAAGGTGCAAGGCGTGGGAGTCGCCCTGAGGTGTGGCTGCAAGTTCAAGCAAGCAGCGAGAGCAATTCATCCTCCGTCGTCCCGATTTTGAGCCGGCCGTGGATGGGCTCACCCAAGGCTTCAGAGAAAGGGTGGTCACGGTGGATGCCTTGATGTTGACCTCAAGGCCCAAACACATACCTCATACGCACTGGAGGACTACCAAACCGAAGCGACCTGGCTCCCGTGTCGCGACAGTATCGCTCAGACTCGGCTCACACCTCGGCATCCCTGGCCAGGGACAGAGATCTGTTAAACTCAGCGGATGATCGGCGAACAGGGAATGGTGCTGCTTTTCGAGGGCTCATGCCGGCGTCGATCTGACGTACCATGATGTATAATGGCGGCCAGTTGGTTCGAAAGTTTCCAGGTCCTCCTTCCAACGTGAGAGGCGCGAGTTTACATCTGGCAGAAGGCCTTGCTTGCAATTGTGGTGCCTCACGCCACTCGTGAGATACTGGGACGATGGACCTCACGACATCTAGCCTACACGTCTGAGACGGGACTATTGATTGAGGAACAGCCAAATCGCACCCTATACTTCTAAGACCGAGCCAAGCTATCACCTTCGACCATGTCTGGCTGAAGGTTGTCCAACTTGACAGCACGATGCGATTTAGCATTGCCATGAGAGGGATATAATGCTCTGCATTGAGTTGCGGCTGTCTTCGCTGGGTGTGGCCTATCAACCAGGCCGACATGTCAAGGCGAGGAAGGAGACGGGAGTACTCAGAGTCTGATATATCCCAGCACCCTAGCAAAAGACGCATACGGCACGCCGACTCCTATTTCAGTCCAAAGGATGTAGAAGACGAAAACGGAGCCAGGCCATAGGAAGGATTGTTCGATGCGGACTGGTCCCTGGTAGAGGTGTGAAAACTGATTAAAAGCTTCTCCCCAATGTGTTCAAACAATAAGCGGCGCTGAGGCTCGCACGTGGAGGCGGCGATAAGCATTCTTATCTACCGGAAAGGGATGGGATGCGGTGGCTTTTCTGGCGTCCTTTTGACATCTGAACCTGCAGATTCCAGGGGACAAGCATATGTTATTTATTATCTCTACTGTCTCTGCAACCCTTCGCTCATCAACAGCGCTCTCGTCAAGGTCGCTGCACCATGCTATCAATCAAACTCCGTGACCATTACTCTCGCTGACATCGCACCCTACTTTGCCGAAGCTTGTGCCGCCACGGCCACAAGTCCAAGTCATGGACGGCCTATTCACTCTGCTCAGTTTGAGCGCGGTCATGGCCGTGGCCTCGTTCCTTGCCGGCATCCTTCCTCTGTCCCTTTCCTTGTCGACGGCCAGGCTACGAATGATATCAACAATTGGTATGGGTGTTTTAGTGGGGACTTCTCTGGTTGTCATCATCCCCGAGGGCGTGGAAACATTATACAGTGCTTCTGATGTTGGCCATGCGCATTCACACCTGCAAAGAAACGTCTTGCATGCGCGTCGGGAAGGAGTACAATGGTCAAGACCTTATCCTGGCCAGGAAGTCCACGCCGCCCACGCCCGCAGCCCTATTGAAGGCACCAGTCCGTTCAATGTTCCCGGGCCTGTTATGCCTTCCGACTTGGAAGCGCCGCCGCGTACTCCTACAGAACCTGGAGTAGTTGGTATCATGAGCGGGGAGGATGAGAAGATACCTGGATCAGACGATACATCTGAAAACGATGAACATTCCGACAAAAACTCTCAACATGCATGGATCGGAGTGGCGCTCCTCGCAGGGTTTATGCTCATGTATCTAGTTGACAAAGTGCCTCAATATTCTCAGCCAGGAAAACCGAAGACAAGGACACATCACATCGCTTTGAACAATCTGGGTCGCAGGTTCAACTTGACAACCTCTCTGGATCGTGGCGAGGAAGGAGACGTTTTTCTGGGTTCTTCACGAGAATCTGGTATACAGAACCAGAGCTTTGCCACCACCATTGGCTTGGTCATACACGCGGCGGCCGATGGCATAGCCCTAGGGGCCTCGTCTACGGCGACGAACTCCGGATTGAGCCTTGTGATCTTCTTTGCGATCATGATTCACAAAGCTCCGGCGGCGTTCGGGTTGACGTCTGTATTAATCAAGCAAGGGCTTTCCAAAAGAGCAGCGCGAGGACATCTTGTGCTTTTCAGTTTGGC
This sequence comes from Vermiconidia calcicola, assembly GCA_035928285.1. NCBI lineage: Eukaryota > Fungi > Ascomycota > Dothideomycetes > Mycosphaerellales > Extremaceae > Vermiconidia > Vermiconidia calcicola. The sequence goes on along the minus strand of JAXLQG010000004.1, from coordinate 1,635,350 downwards.
TGCACCTGTCGGGGCTATTGTGACCTGGATCTTGGCGAAGGTCCTCGGTGGTGGTCGCACTCACAGCGCGCAGAGTACGACTTGGTGGACTGGGATGCTTCTACTGTTCTCTGCGGGGACTTTCCTCTACGTTGCCATGCACTCGATGCAGGAGGCGTCAAGTTCTCACCATGAGGGCATGAATGGGCAACCAAATGGATATATTGACGGGCGGGAAAATACGCAGACTGAGCAGAAACCATCTTGGAAGGATCTGGCAGCTGCATGCTTTGGGATGATATTACCTCTCTTCCTGCAGGTCGGACATGCGCATTGAAACTTCATGGCTTCGGATCTAGTCCAATGTACCGGGCTGTTTGGCTCTCGAAAGTCTAGGTTACATTATATTTGGTCCTTGGCTCTTCGAAGCAATGTCAAAACGATACCTGATACGATTTGCGCCTGCGATGCTGTAAATTGGGCTCGATCGGCCAGTGATGCTGTGTTACGTCTCTACGAATTCACAGAATAGGCCAATGAACCGGTTCGAGGAGCGGGACTGGTCGACGTCGGTTTGGGCCTCTGTTTGAATCGGTACCTAGTGGTCAGGCAGCGTCGTACCTGGATTTATGGAGAGTGCAACAACGACGCGGAGAAGGACTTACACCTAAGGTACCTTAGGTATACATCAACGCCTGATGGGGAGATCGCCGCCCACTAAGTTACAACTAGTAGGGGCTGGCGCTGAAATGTTGGACATACTTGTAGGATGTCCTGCTTTTTCGAGGGCAGTATCTCTATTGAATCGTGTTCAGATGAGATGAGCTCGGTATGATCTTGTTCGTAGCTGCAGCTAATCTGAATGCCGACCTCAAATGATCCAGAGATCTGGTTCTCAACGTACTCTGGCGATCAACAAGCATAAGGTACCAGGTAGAAAAGAATGGCGTACATAGTGCTCCGTTTTGCGTGCTAGGCATGCACGGCATGGGCTGGTGTACAGGCTTGCATATCCCCATATAATTCAGGCCACTAGGCACTCCGATGTGCCCAGGCCACCCCGGGGCCACCTAAGATACCAACTATCGCTGCAGCCAGATGCATGACTTCCGTGCTCCCACTCTTCTTTCCCGCGGGTCAGCGCCAGTCCGAACCAGCCCATCAAGCCCAAGATAATCTCACTGGTTCACTCTTTCCTCCCCCAACTCGCCCAGCCTATTCATTCCCTCCTCCCAGAAATCAATACCTTACCTTGAACGGACCATTTTGTGCCACTCCAATCCGTGACAGATCCATTGCCTTATATCATTCTTTGAATCCGATCTGCTCCTCACTATTACCAATATCGAAGAAGGCATCCACCTGCTGACGAACATACCGTGGCCTACTATTACATTGCCACCGCCATCTCCTATCCGCCTGCATCTTCACTACTACAACAGTGCATTCTCTGCATCGGCCTAGACCCATGCCAGTGTCATAAGCGCTGCCGCCAACCACAAACGTGCAGCTCAAGGCCCTTTCCCCTGCCCCTCGACGCTGACATGGCTTCATGCAAAACAATTACACATTGAAGAGCAAAGGCTTCCGCTCGTTTGCCTTGAGACTTGTTTCCGGCACGTTCCTTCGCCGTCACTGTCCTTCCGCCTCCCCTGCCAAACTGCGCTGGCGCCAGACATCGCTCGAACAAAGAGATGGATTTGGACGATGACAATCACTCCATGTCTCTCGACAGACCGCTTTCGCCTACTCCCTCGAGATCCGTTTCAATAGATCCCAACCAGCTAGCCAGTCGATCATACAATGCTAGGTCGTCCCCGATGGATCCGGAAAACGATTATCCCTTCTCTCCCTCTCAACCCATACCAATAGATCCATTGCGTTCCTCAAAAACTCGCCATAGTATGTCGCAAGTACGGCCAAAACGACTGTCGACGTCGAATAAAGCCGGCATGCCGCTGAGCATACTGCCTTCCGCTCCAGCCTCTCCGCCTACTCCTGCACCTTCCCCTACGCCATATCAACGTGCCCCCAGTTGGACCTCGGCGGGAGAGAATGAAGATGCCTTTCTCCGAGATGCTAGAGGCCACTTTGCGTGCCTGAATGCCGCAGAAAGAGAAAGATATCTCGCTGAATTGCTGAACATGTGCGACAGTCACCTCCTGAGTTTTGTCCACCATTTTGTTTCGCCCAGGCTGAAAAAAGACCCCTTCGAGCACCTCCCGGATGAGTTATGTCTAAGGGTAAGGATCAACGGTGCATGTTGAATTGGATACAGACTGATTTTGTCGCAGGTCCTGTCCTATATTGATGACCCACTCAGTCTAGCCAGAGCCTCTCAAGTCTCACATAGATGGCACAAACTCCTGAATGATGACATGCTGTGGAAGAGAATGCTTGACAAGCAAAACTGGCGAAAATCGTCCAGCAGCTCGAGCGACGACATTGAACCGCTGTCTCTGCCACAATCTGCTCATGGGCCATACGGCTACAGTCGATCGCCCAAACGGAATCTTGATGGTTCACTTCTCGGCCCCTCAAGCAGTGCGCCCAATCTAAGTCATCCAGGCTCAAGTAGTCTTTCGTCCAGTCCCCGAGCAAGAAAACGGCAATCACAATCTCATTACTCTCACTTCAGACACAAGTACATGATCGAAGCGGCATGGAGAAAAGGTGGCCACAGCATAATCAAGCATATTACACCTGATCAGGGCGTGGTGACTAGTCTACATTTGACCGATAAATACATTGTCGTGGCTATGGATAATGCCAAAATCCACGTTTTCAACACTGTGGGCGAGCACCAAAAGACGCTGAAAGGCCATGTCATGGGCGTATGGGCCATGGTTCCTTGGGACGACATTCTAGTCAGTGGTGGATGTGACCGAGATGTCCGCGTGTGGGACATGTCAACCGGCAGAAGTATTCATACGCTTAGGGGGCATACTTCAACTGTCCGTTGTCTTAAGATGTCGGATGCAAATACCGCTATTTCCGGTTCGAGGGACACGACGTTACGAATATGGGACCTGCCTACGGGTATGTGCAAGAATGTGCTTGTAGGCCATCAAGCAAGTGTACGCTGTCTGGCAATCCATGGAGACCTTGTTGTTTCCGGCAGCTACGACACAACAGCACGCATCTGGAGCATCTCGGAAGGACGATGTCTTCGCACCCTGACCGGCCACTTCAGTCAGATCTATGCCATCGCATTTGATGGAAACCGCATCGCTACTGGAAGTCTTGACACTAGTGTGCGAGTCTGGGATCCGAAAACCGGTATGTGTACTGCAATCCTGCAGGGACACACATCACTCGTTGGGCAACTGCAGATGAGAGGCGACACGCTTGTCACTGGTGGATCTGACGGATCTGTCCGAGTATGGTCTCTGCTGACAAATACTCCGATTCACCGTCTGGCTGCACACGATAATAGTGTTACCAGTTTGCAGTTCGACGACAATCGGATTGTCAGTGGTGGCAGTGATGGACGAGTCAAGATTTGGAGTGTCGAGACGGGTCAACTGGTGCGTGAATTGAGTCAACCTGCGGAAGCTGTCTGGAGAGTCGCGTTTGAGGAAGAGAAGGCTGTCATCATGGCGAGTCGGTCAAATCGTACAGTCATGGAGGTATGTGTTTCCGAATAGGCACAGGCAATTGACATGCTAACTCCGGGTCAGGTATGGTCCTTCTCACCTCCCGAGGATCAGTGGGATCGCCGATCAGAGAGTCCGATCAGTCTCCCTGAACATGTTCCAGCGTCAGCGGAAGAAGACGAGCCGACACAGTTTCACCCAGACATTGGTGACGGAGACGCCGCCATGAGCGACGTATAGTGCATGACGAGTCTGCGCGTCTCTCTGTTTACGGCCACGACTGCAACGACGCCTCTTTAGCTGGTACTCAATTCTGGCATGCAGTATTCTATTCCTGCGGCTTGTCCGTTTCTTGCAAGGAGTCTACCCTGGATTGCAACGCACCTTCACAGTGCCAGACCAAACACCGCCTGTGCACTTGAGTGCTGCCCACAATCATGGATTGGCTCCATCTCGGCGGAGGCGCAAGCACGAGAATCGCATTGGCGCCTGACGTGGTATGTCTATATTGGTACCTTATATTTTGGGCGGCTACAGTACTCAGCATGGAGTCTTGTTTGAATCTGGACGAGGCAATGATCCCTCATAATACCCCTGCAGCCTCTTAGGAGTTTGTTCTGTTGGGCTTTGGCATTTTACATGAAGCATCGGAATTGCGATTTGCATCTTTTTGAAGGGCCCAGTATTGCTTCTGGAGCATGGAGCTTGGTGTTACGAAATCGTTCTTGAGAAGAACAATCGACATTTTGAACGAGTCTAGACCGGCCATGGGCCGTCACGAAGCTGATGCTAGGGCCACGAGCCGCTGCGTATGCTGCGGCATGCCTGGAATCAAAGGATGGTCATGCCGCTGGAAATGATATAGTGTTGTCATCACATTAGGCACCCACCAGGCACACTATCTACATGGGTAGCTATAATAATTAACCTCGGCGCCTTGAACAGGACTGGTTGAACACCAAATTGAGTGTTTGCAGATCCAAGTTGTTCGATTCGCTCTGGAGAGCGCACTTTGCAAGGAGTGGCGACGTGAGTCCACTGTCAGAAGGTGTCTGGTCATTGTGGTAGTACAAAGGAAGACTGCTGATCTACTGGCCGCCACCTTCCTGCCTCAACAACTCACTCACATCCTCATCCAGATTCCTCATTGCCTCTTCACTCGGCCCATGAGTATCGCTTGCAACCGCCGCGTCCGGCTGCCCGAACCCTTCCATTCCCATCTCGCCCAAGTCAGGCACCAACTCCTCTTCTCCATGCGACATTTTACGCCTCTTCGCGCTCAGTCCGTTCGTGCCTTGCCCACTACTTGAGCGCCCACGCGTCAGTGAACCTGAACTTGTAACACTTCCGTACGCAGTTCCATCGAAGGTGTTGGCCAGCAGACTATAATCGGTTCCGGAAAAGCCGGCCAACGCCGCTGCGATCGCTGGATTACTAGCCCGTGGCGACGCAGATGGCTGGTAGGCTGCCTCGTGTTGGGGCTGGGACGGTGACTGGTAAAAGCCGGCATACTCGTCGGCTGGCATCTCACGCTCAGGTGTGAGCTCTTCAATTTCAGGCCTCTCGGACCGGAAACCACTGGGGTCGCTCGTACTGTTGAGGTCTGGCGACAGGATAGCTGCGTTCTCGGTTGGAGACTGCTCGGCAGCTGACAGACCACGAATGATGCCGTCTTCGACCTCGCGCTTCTTGGCTTCGGTGCTGGTCTTCCTGCTTTCGAGCTGGAGGTACGTTTCTTCGTCCTTGGCCAGTGCCGATTTGTTGATATTCAGGATACGCTCCAGGTCAGCAATCAAAGCCTTGCGTGCCTTTACGCTCGCTGAGACGGAGGATTCGGCTGCTGCAAGTGACTTGATCAGGCTGGACAAACGGGCGGCGTATACTGGAGGGCTGGGTAACACCGCTGAGGAGTCGTTCAGTCTTGTGTATTCTGTCTGTGAGGTGTCGATGGCCGGACGGGCTGAGATGATCTCCTTGGTCACTGCGATCTGAAGCGGTCCGAGAGTCTCCAGTTCCTTGGGCATGCCTGTTGATGAGGAGGAGTTGAACAAAGACTGACCCATCAGGGTCTTCTTGCCGCTCGAGCCTTTGGTTTTGTCGACTTCGTCGATGCGCGACTCGATCGCTTCCAAAATGGGTGTTTCGAAGACATTACGCGTGCGCCAGACTTCGACGACACGGCGAATTTTGCTTTGAGTCTCGGGTGGTGATGAGCGGTAGGCCGTTTGGATTGCTTCGGCCATGAGTGGGGCGAAGGCATCGGGAAACTCTGCTCGCTTGCGTGCTCGGGCGTTTTGGACAATGTCGTTGACTAGATAGATGAAGTTGAGACGTTTGGCGGGTGGTGAGTCGCGGAGTCGGGTGAGCCAGTAGTTGGCGATTCGGTCTGCGTGCCTCCTGAAGGTTTCGTTAGAAAAATTGACTCCCCCATGCGTCGTGTAGAGCGAGCCCAAAGCTGCGCACAGAAGCTGAGGTTTTGACGTACTTGTGAAACATGATCCATTGTGAGACTGACACAATACTATCTTGGGTCTCATTTAGGGTTGATAGTTTGGCTTTCAAAGCCTCGTCGCTGAAAGACATATTTGTTCGCAGTCGTTCTTGCAAGAGTCTCTCAAGCTTCACGCGATTGGTGGTTCCGATTGATCGCGAGCGAGGACTCTTTACAGCTTTGGGACAGTCGTAGTCGCAGGCAGGACGAGGGTGTGTAGAGTCTGCAAGCCTGCGGCAGGTGCGGTCACGAGCTCGCGATTAATGCTACAAGCTATATATGAACACTCGCACCAAGTTTTCAAGTATGAGAACAAGGAGTAATTCTTTCGACTCTCAAAAGCTGGCGTGACGCGCGCGATGGACGGTTGTACAATATTTGGGAGTCGATGAAGGAGCTTCGAACGGTCGAGCGTGTCTTGAGGTTTTGATTCAGACGCCAAGAAATGCGGAGCTCACGTGATAAATTGTCGGGCTCACTGGGGAGAAGGGCGGAGTATGTAGGCCACGAATGACCATTCCACATTCCACACTCCTCAGACGGTTGGTCACATCTTCTGGCGGATTCTTGCTATCGGTGATATCTACGGCAATGCCCAAGAAAATGATGACTTCTAGGATGAGGAGTAACCGTCTCAAGGACAGCCTTGCCGAGACTTTTCCTCAGAACATAGACTTCCAAGTCACGTCGTCTGTTGGCGATTTCAGCCCCAAGATCTCCCGTCAAAAGAATTAGCGGCTGACTCAGCGCCTAGCTTTGTCACTTGTAGGTCGGGATCATCCAAGCGCCATGCACTCAATGGATAATAGCAATTGGTTCGACCACTTATGTATCAGTCATCATAGCCGAATCTTGGTGAGATGCGCCGACCGTCTTCAGGCACAAGACAGGCTGCCAGGGAATCACGCACGACAACCTGGTACGAAGCAAAGACATTGGCCCGCATAGCCGTGCACGTGCCGCTGCTTCATTTCAATATCAGGCAGCTCCCGTATTTGCCGTCTGTCCCCATCTATCTCTTCTCAATATTGCTTACCATACCTCGTGTTTGCGCCATCGAAAACAACTGTACTTCAGTGTCGGCGCGAGGGTTCGGATATCCTTTGCATTTGACCGCTTGGGCATCTCTTCGCAGCCTTGATATCGTGTGGCTTGGTCTGCCCCGCTATCGATAGTGGGCATTGAGGGTAACTCAGAAGCCTATCACCGTCGCCTGTTTTACAACTCGTATGAATGCCTGAGCACCCGGGTTCAACGCTAGGATCAACAATGGAGAGGCTACAACCTCCTGAAGACGATGCTGGGGCTGGCGAGAAAGGCCGATCGGCAAACCCGAAAGTGCGGCGCAGAAATCGCATGATCACATCATGCTTGGAGTGTCGCCGTCGCAAATTGAAATGCGACAAACTTCATCCGTGTACCAACTGCAACAAGTTCTCGCGTGATTGTCTCTTTCTGGCTCCCGCCCTGGACTCGGTATCGCAACAGCGCCTCAATGAGATCAAAGAGAAAATGGGCTCGCTCGAAAGAGTTCTTGAGCAGGATGTTGCTCGCAGAGAAGCGAAGTCAACTTCAAGCATTGGCGACAGGTCGCAACGAAGAACGTCGACAGATCTTCCAGGTGGGGAAGAAAGTAGCTCTGATAATGAAGCTGCTGTCCCTGAAGACGAAAAGGGCCTCGAGCCCACACCTCTAGCAGTAATTGACGGAGCTTATGAAGATGATGCCAATGACGATGTTCTGGACCTGGGCATCAAGGTGGGGAAGATGAGGTAACGATATCTCATCATGCGACAGCTCAACACTGACGATTTCAGGCTCACCGAACGGCTTGGAGGCTTTTTCCGGCCGAGAATAGGCGAAGAGGTGACTTTCTGATAACCGGCCACGGAAGTTCATGCTAACACGCCCCAGGTTGCAACTCAGCTGAATGATCCAAGCGCCGACCTTCGCACGGCTGAGGAAAAGCAGTCTGCAGCCCCTCTACTTCCCGATCATGGCTATGATTTCTTGGCTCCTGGACCTACTTATATCGCTCCTGGGTCTGGCTTCTTGTTCGGCGACGTTGGCAGCAAGAGATCCCTGATAAATTTCCTGCCGGCCAAAGGAGCTGCTGATATATTGATCCGAAAGTACTACGAAAACGTCCATTTCCTCGCCCGCGTGGTGCATTGGCCAAGTTTCCAACTGCATTATGATAATTTCTGGACGGCCGTGCTGGCTGGGCTCGAACCGCCGGCATGGCAGCAAGCCATTGTGCTTTCAACACTACTTTCAGCCGTAGCCAGTATGCCAGAAGGAGAGGTGGCGACTATATTTGGAAGGCCGAAAAGCACCATCCTTGGAAATTTTCAAACAGGAACAGAGGTGTCGTTGAGTAAAGCTCAATTCCTCCGAGCCACGAGACTCGAGACGCTCCAAGCTCTGGTCATATACCTTATTCCTATGTGCAGAGACCAGATATCTCGTGCACATTCCGTCATAGTTGGCATGGCCATTAGATTGGCCGAGTGTATGGGGCTACATCGCGATCCACAAGATGTCTACGGTCTCGGTCCTGTCGACTGCCATGTCCGGCGAATGGTTTGGTTCCAGCTGTGCATCTTGGATTTCCGGACTTGCGAAACACAGGGTCCTAGACCTGGGATCAAGCGTGAAGATTACGATACACGATTTCCCCTCAACATCAATGACGCCGATTTGTTGCAGGCCAGTCCTCAAGAAGCCAAGGACAGATGGACAGACATGACCCCATCACGAATCCGCTTCGAATGCATCGAGATGCAGCGCATCATCTGGTTCGATCGTATCCGGTTGGAAAAGAAGAGAGTCTCCTTGACTCACATCCTGGGCAAAATCGAATCATTTCGTCGGGCCATGTCGGCCAAGTACAACCATATGTTTGACCTAGATGTCCCCATCCAGAAATATTCACAGTTGCTTATGACTTTACTGATCCATCGAATGTACGTCATGGTTCTGCACCGATACCTCAACAACGCCAGCAACCGAGTTCCTGAACGACTCAATCTGGTCACAGTACAAAGCGCGGTGCAAGCGTGTGAGAGTGCGGTTGCAATGGAGCGCTTACCGGCCCTGGAGAAGTGGAAATGGTTCAGCGGGGTGCATCAGCAATGGCACATGGCATTTTTACTGCTGACAATCATCTACAATCAGCCGAGTTTGAGAGAAGCAGACCGCGTCTGGAATATTCTCGACTACGTCTTCGAGCCCGATCTGTCGCTATCGCGGACGCAGCGAGCGCGGACTATCATTGCCGCCATCCGGGATCGGACGACGGTGTACGCAGAACTTCGCAAGATCCGGATTCCAACCAGTATGAAAGAACTCCCGCCCAATTTGCCGACCGCAAAAAGCATGGAGCCTACTTCAGTCGAAGCCAGTGGCTGGTCAACGAATGCGTCTGCCTCTTCTGGGGCAGAAGATACTCCCGGATCGGCGGCTTCGAGGCAGGCCCTGCCAGTAGATGCGACACATGCCAGTGAGAGCTCCTGGGGTTTCGATAGTCCGGCCACACTTTATGTGAAGAACTACGAGCCATCGGGAGCAACGCACAGGCGAGAAAGCGGAACCACCGCAGCCAAAATTACAAACCCACACCCACCTCGGCAGCAGTTTCAACAGCAACCGCAGCAGCAGTCACCTTATACGGAGCCGAACCAGACGTCTCCTGGTCAACAAATCGATTTCAACAGCCCGAGCGACTCAGGTACAAACGAGTCCTGGCCGCCGTTGATTACGCCTGATCAGGTGGGCTGGCGAACAGTGCTGGGTCCAGGAAACAACTCATTGCCGCCGATTGTTACGATGCATTCGTTGCCTCCAGTCACAACGACGGCGATTCCTCAAGAAGCTGGCGGCAACCCCTATGGGATTGGGTCTGGCTTTCCAAACGATCAAGTCAACATACCTCAATTTCCGGCAAGCGTTTCTCGAGGGGATTCTATCATGTCGGACATCAATTGGGTAAGTACCTGTAGTCAAGTCAAGTCGTTGTCGTCGCCGTACTAGGCTAACGTTCTTTTCCCAGGCGGAATGGGATCAACTATTTCCCCCGGAGACGACGGCAGGTCTATTTGGAGCTGGAAACGATTTTGGTATGCCACAGTAGGCCACTAGGCCAAGGGATGTACTCCGTACACGGTAATTATTTAGCCTTGGGCGGATGGAGATAGCGTGTGAACGAATACTGCAGTGGTAAACCGAGAACTTATTGGCTGAGTGAGCTGAATGTACATGCTGAATCATCAGGTCCTATGCGTGCCTGCCTCAGTAGGCCCCCTCGGCCCCCCAATATGAACCCCCTATGCCGGTGTGGCCGGACCGATTCAGGCTTCACCAGCGGCATGATGTCACTGGTCGATCAACGGAATCCTCGGCGCAGTCCAATCCAACTTCAGCCAAATCATCCATTTCTGATGCAGTGATGCCATCTTTTCCCTTTCCCGTGCATAGGTACAAGTCTCCGTACCCTTGTGCCTTGTGCCTTGTGCCGCCTTATCAGCCACTGATTTCTCAATGACATGGTTTGTGCATGATTTGCGTCGTGCACGGTTCTGGCGGCTGCCCGCGGCTGGCCTTGAGCCATATCTTGGAGCTACCATGCCACTCACTCATGTCGATCTCGTTCCTGCCTCTACTATTTTGACTTACTCTCGTGTTGTCGCTTGATTCTCCTCTAGGTGATAGAACTGCTTTGATTCTGTTGTGAATGCGTGTTCCGCAGATCCGTTGATACAGGTCTCCTCCCTCGTTCTGTCCCTGCCTTCATTGACCCCGGAAGGTTAATCTCGTCAGCTAAAGGAAAGGTTCCAAGATGCCGTCTACAGCTTCGACTTCGCTGAAGCCTCCTTCTGCGGACACACTGAAATCACAGCCTTTCGGAAAGATTGAGCCCAACTCGGTATGTAGCCACGCTTCGATGCTCGACTGGAGAGAATGTCAAAATTAGTAGCTACAATCAACCGCAGACCATTCACTGACAATTCTATGTATAGACCAAGTACTTCGCGGCATGCATGATCGGTGGCATAATTGCCTGCGGCCCAACCCATACCTCCGTCACACCTCTCGACCTGGTCAAAACCCGCCGACAAGTCGATCCGAAATTGTACACCTCGAATTTCAAGGCCTGGCGTACCATCTACGCCGGTGACGGCCTGCGCGGCGTCTTCTTTGGCTGGGCACCTACCTTCGTTGGCTACTCTTTCCAAGGCCTCGGCAAGTATGGCTTCTACGAGATCTTCAAGCATGAATACGGTGACAACCTGTTCCCTAACACCAACCGTACGCTCGTGTACCTCGGAGCAAGCGCGTCCGCCGAGTTCCTCGCCGACATTTTCCTGTGTCCCTTCGAGTCGATCAAGGTGCGCATGCAGACCACCATACCCCCATACGCCCACAATCTGCGCGAGGGATGGAGCAGGGTCGTCGAGAAAGAAGGAATCTCTGGATTGTACAAGGGCATCGCACCCCTCTGGGCCCGTCAAATCCCGTATACCATGTGCAAATTTGCGACGTTTGAGGAGACGGTGCACCAGATCTACAAAACGCTCGGCAAGCCCAAGGAGAGCTATAACAAGCTGCAACAGACCGGTGTAAGTTTTCTGGGTGGGTATATTGCTGGTATTGCGTGTGCGGTCGTCAGTCACCCTGCCGATGTCATGGTCAGCAAGCTGAATTCGGATCGAAAAGGTAAGCCCCCCTCGCTCTGGATCAAATTGCCGGAATATGAGTTGACTAATATGTGCGTAGCCGGAGAGTCTGCTGGAAAGGCCATAAGCCGAATCTACGGTAACATTGGCTTCGCCGGACTATGGAACGGTCTCCCAGTCAGAATTGTGATGATTGGAACTTTGACAGCGTTCCAATGGCTCATGTACGTTCTTACCTCCCTCTACTGGATCACTGTCACACGGATACTGATGAATGCAATAGTTACGATTCCTTCAAGGTCTACCTCGGCCTGCCGACGACTGGTGGTCATTAGGAAGGGTAGGACCGTAAGAACACAAATCGGAAGGCTATAGCCTTGTGCTGTGCGGTGAGGAGGAAGGTGTTCTTGGCACCGAGCTCAAGGAGAACGCAGGCGGTTTCTTCGGCATCACGATACTATCCCTGCCTTAGTCCCAAGAGGGCAGCGTGGAGTATCTTTCCGCATCTGCCGACCTATTGAGACTCGTCTTGAAGCGTTCGACTCGGCGAGTCGTGAGGAATCGGGGTTTCTACGCCAAGGTCTATCTCGGTCTGCGAATGTCTTAGAACCACGTCCATGGGCGGAAGAAAATATTGAGGAACTTGATATCTCGTTTCGAGGGAAGGGAGAAGCATGACTGCGAGAGCATGCATCTGCGGTTGAACGGAAATGGTAAAGAGCCGATTCGAGTATAGCAAGCTTGATCATTCACCATGGGAGGTTTAGAAGGGATAGGATAGACATAATATTGTTGATATTGATGCTCACTCTCCTTTCCAGAATTTTGTCCAATTACGCGTGTAGCCTGGCGAGATAGTCGCATCGGACGAGGCGCCATATTGACCACGACGAAGACATTATAGGGCTAGCGGAGCGGAAAGAAGTGTTTGCTTCTCAGCTTTCTCGCCCTTCTTAGCCGCTTCCTTCCCCTGCATCGTACTACGAATGTCGACAAGGCAGAAGCACGACGTCAACTACCTAATCAAGATGCAAATCCAGGGTCACGGGTCTTGGGCATCTTGTACTGTTCACCAGTCCTGCGGACAGTTCATAGTGGCCGCGACGGGCACGATCCTGAACGTCGAGCTCTGCTCTGCTTTGCTTCGCTATCGTATACCGTGATCTAAGTCCCGGGTTATACAAACTTCGAATTTCCTATTCTCCGCAGGAAAGATCTCAAGAATCCGGGATATCCAAAGTCGGCCAACCTTCGTTCTGCGCCTAGGGCACGGTGGTGCGTCCTCGCATGGCAGACCGGCTTCACGGGAGAGGTAGAGATCATTGCATGGAATACCCATTCACTGCTTTTCCGAGGCCAGTATGGGAGGACGCAGAAATTTTGAATGCAAATGGGGGTCTCTAGGTACTGACTCAACTTGTCGGTCTCTTGAGAGGATGCGCCTCGGTGTTGAGTACCCACTCGTCCAAGTCAACGAGCGACGGCTCACTGAACATGAGGTAAAAGTACTTCAGCGTCTCAGCCAACCAGAAGCTCTCCATGCGATCACTTTTTTCGGGCATCTGCGACCTCACATCGTAGATGGCAGCGTGCGCAATGGGCGTCTTTGTAGCGGTATTGATCGATTGGAACATTTTCCACGCAACCTCCTGTAACTTGACATCACCCGTGACGCGGTACAGGATGAAAATGGATTCGATGGCCTCGGGACGGAGAATGTATCGGTTATCCCCCTGGTCAACGAAGCCGGGGAATATATGACGCTGCTTGACCAGGGTTTTCCCCAGCTCGACGGGCGTCATATCCTTGTGGCCCGTTGGTGAATGCTTCTTGGAGATCGCTTCGTACCATTTATCATCTGACCATTCGCATTTGCCCGGCGACGCAGGCTCGTTGATGCCGACCTGGCAGGCGGACATGTGGAAGGTCTCGGGCATCAAGCCGGACGGCATGGCGTTGTAAGCCCAGATGCAGCCGTCAACGAGGCGGCGAGCAACTTGCAACTCGTCAGGCCGATTGAAGATCTTTGCGCCGATTGCGACCATGCCACCGACGAAGCAGGCGAGGTGCTGACCTTGTGGATCCAGACTCGATATAGGTATCGTTTCCAAAGTGGTCACTGCGGCGTTGCCGCTGAAAAGAACGTCTTCCCCAGACGGGAGCAATGGTCTGAAGAACAGATATCTCTTCGCGGCTTCGATGGCCTCTTCGTACATATGTCGATATTTTCCGTCACGACCACCAAGCATCATATACTCCTTGGGTAGGTACTCATAGGTCGAGTCTGCCATTCCGCCCATTGTAAAGTGGTTGTAATCAAATGCAAGCGTTTTCGCATTCACAATGGTCGGCCACAGGCCCGGGATTTTGGTCTGGTTCTGGGCAAGGTCCATCTGCTCAGTGATGCTTTGCACAATGTCAAAGTATCTCATGTCGCCGGTAAGTTGGCTCAATCGTGTGAATTCGACGGTCAGACTCCCGATCTCGGCCAGTAGTGTGTTGGTGCTCGGCTCGATCTCACCACCCAGGGCAGTCTTTCTCCAACTCCATCTCGCCATGGGCATGTGGTTAGGTGTATCGAATGCAGAGTAGAGTATTTCGCCGAGCTCTTGCGCCTTCTCGAGCAAGACCGGATACTGTGCGTCGGATAGGTCGTAGGCAGCCAGCAGGCCTCCGAGGTATCGGATCGTCGTCTCGAAGACGTTGATCGTGTCCTCTTGGCTCGTCGTGAAGTCGAGCGTCTTTACCGCCTCGACGCACTTTGCAAAATCGTCCCTCAGATCCATGATCCAGAGCGTGTCCATGGTATCGACCAAGGTTGCGCCCCAACCTCCAAAACTCATACGCGCGGTTCCGCTGAGCGGTCCAACCTCATCTGCGCCCCAAGCATGGTTTTTGTAGCCGCTCCAGGCGTGTATGAAAGCGTCCTTGACGACTCCCAGTCTCGTCTCTCTGGTCTTCTTCGCGTCCGCGGACTCGGGCTGGGCGTGGAAGTCGAATTGGATCCGAGGAATGGTTACAAGGGGCCCAGTGGGCAGTTCGCGGATGGTAGGGACTGGATATTTCTCTGGACGTTTCGTCCAATGTAGCTTTCCATCGGGGGCATTGGCAGGATACTGGAAAGAAGGCTCGCGGGTACTACTGCTGGGTTGTAGGAATAGGTAATACACGGTGCAGGCGATGAAGAACGCTGGGACCAGCCAGAGTCTTCGGATCAGGATCATGGTCGCCGCGCGCCTTGATGAGATCGAGGTCCGTCTAACAAGTTTGTCAAGGTGGACAGCTGGTCACCCTAACATGCAAGTTCTGCTCGTAGATCATCTCCAGTGAACTGGGCACGACTGGGATGCGTCGAGTCAAGACTGCGACGACGATTGCGCTGGCGGCGGCGGCCCCCATATGCAGCAGATCATGCAGGGGTGCCTGAACGCCATCTCGGAAATGACTCGCGTGTTGACAGTCCCATCAGGGCCCCCCGCAGAATCCACTCGCTTTATGTGAAAGCAGTGACATCGCACTTTGTTCGTTTCTGTTTGACGTTACTCGTATACTGTACGCTACGGCTACCGCAAGCAAATGAGGCTGCTGTATACATCTTCCGTTCTCCTCCCCTGATGTCTCGAAAATGCCCGCAACAGCCCTCTTCTTCCTCCCACTCCCTCCGAACCAGCCCTCTCCCTCCTCAGCGCTGATCTCGCACATCTCACGCTCACTCCCTGCGGAGCCCTTACCACCATTCTCCCTCGACCACCGCCTCTTCGTGGACACATCCTCCCTCCTCGCCAGCGCCGACGTCTCCCAGCGCACGTCCACCAGTATCCTGACCCTCTCGCACAGCCCGCAGACAACATTCATCGGCACGGTCCTGCCCAGAAAAGACAAACCATCCCAAGCTCACCCTCCTGCAGAGCAGCAGCAGCAGCCTGTCCCGCCATCACTATCACTCACAGCCATCCCCGCCTCCACCGCCGAAACATTCACTCAGCTCATCGGGACCAAACTGCAACCTCAGTGGGCTCATCGGCAATCTCTTGTCGTCGAGAACGGCACGGCGCTCTCACTGCACAATGGAGAATGGACGATCCGTCTAGGCGATCTCAAGGCCCCGCCTCGTGCGAATCAGCCCGTCAGTATAAGGGGCATGTTATTGGAAATATCGTACAACGCCGAGCCAGACGACCCGACAAACGAAACCACCAATGGTGCAAGTGCAAGTACGAGCGTGAGCAAGGAGGACGAGACACTTGTCCGTAGCGTTGTCGACTCACTGACCGAAGGCACCGGCATATCCATGGCGAATAGTCGAGCCTTCTTTCGCAAGACCCAACGCGAAGAAAACGGCAAAGTTGCTCCGGGCACGGTAGACTGGGAACTCGCCAGGCTTTACATGGACATGCTCCGTGGTTCTAGGGGTTGAAAGGGGCAGGCTCACGCTTCATATGGTGGGAGAAGTGCACTATGAGAACTACACCCAGTGATGGTCCTGTCAGAAAACCCAAGTGGGTGGAACTAACAGGTCCTTCCTCTACCCCAAGCTTGGATATAAAGGGGTGATCACGCTGTGCTTCCACCAGGGATGGCCTTCCATTACCCGACTTGCCAGCTCGAAACACTACGGCTGGGCAAAGGGGTAGCAGAGACAGTATTCCCAGGCCCAAGGAAAACCGAATCACTCCCCGGCCCAGACGGCCAGGCCCTCTCGTCCGGCACGCGAATTCTTTTCACCAAGCTCTCGAGTACAACCACTGTCTTCCCGACTTGCGACGATGGATCTGTCCTGCCCTGCCCTGTCCGGCTTAGTACCGCGCTCCAGGCGGACAACAGGAACGAGAGCAGCAGACCAGGGAATACGCAGTGGGCCATGTTTGGATGTTGGAGACGAACAAGGCACAAGCATCTTACGCCTATCAAGGATGAGGTGTTCAGGAGATCAGAATCCTTCCGACCAAAAGATTTATCTCGCAAGAATTGCACCATCTAGCTTAAGGACCTGATCACAGGAATCAATGAGTATTGAAAATAATACTGTCAAGACTTCACTTCCTATTGGGGTATTTGTACTTCCGTTTTGTTGAATATAATTCGTGGTTTTCAGCCAAAAAGACACGCAACGCTGCTGTTTCCAGGGTTGTTCCAAGCATGAGTATTGAATACAACTAACACTGAATCGCCTCCTCTTTTCGCGCCGGGCCAGGTTTCATGCCTTGCCTGGCTCGTATATATGTTCATGTTCGAACGCCAACAGTAAGCCCAGCTTCCTTGTACCATTTCTCAACGCCTTTGCCATGCCGCTGTATGTAGGTAGGTCACTATCAAAAAACCCGTGACACACACAAAAGGTACCTGTACCTCAGTCCTCGCTGTGAGACGTGGGCGGTACCTTTCGCACAATTCGATTCGTACGATTTGTTCATGAATGAGTGCAGTTCGTTTTCAACGCTGGGACACAATAACCTCCTTTCCTTTTTCGTACAACATCACCATTTCCAACAAGTACGTTGACGGTGCGTGATTTTGCAACCCATGCCGCCTCCTGCCTGCCTGCGATCTTCGCGGGCGTGTTGAGCACATCTTTTCGATGCCGGATGTTTCGTCGTAAAAGTAATCGTTTCAGACAGCCGCTCACAACACAAAAATTCGAACCATATGTCCTTCCCACCGTGATCACGGTGGCTCGGACTCTTTACCAAGTCTCCGCAATGTACTGACCAGAGGCCTTCTTCTCCGACCAAAAACTCTTGGCCTCTTCCTGGTTCAGTTTCCCCTTGGCCATAGCGACATCAATGAGTGCCGCCTCGACACCCTCGCCCATGCCCTTGGAACTTCCACAGACGAAAATCCGTCCGTCAAGAGCATTGATAATAAACCACACCAGGTCAGCTTGGTGCCGGACTTCTTCCTGGACATACCGGCCTTCTCCACGACGCGACTGGACTACTTTCTTGACCTGTTCTTCATGCACACCCCAGTCACCGGAGTAAAGCTCATCCAGTAGACTGTCCCGGATGCCCTGCAGAACCCAGACTTTGTTGGCGCAGTTGGCCGATTTCAAGCGTCGATGGACAAAGCCCCGGAAGGGAGCAATCCCGACACCGGCACCAATCAAGAGCATCGGTCCATCTGTGACAAATTCCCGGGCAAGCGGGTTGGCCATCAGACCTCTGAACATGGGGACTCTGAGGTCAAGATCCTTCGGGTCTTTGCCTGCCTTTTCGGCTTCTAGGACCTGTCGAGCTAGCCTTTCGAGAAATCCAGAGCCAACTCCTGTTCGCAGGCCTGTGGCATAATCTTCGGCTTCGTGAACCGAGACTGCGATCTCGACCAATTTTCGGCATTCCGTGCCATCTCGTTGACAAGAGACCATTGGGTCCTGAGAAAGTGAATAGAATCGTGGCATGAGTTGATTAAGTACGGATAGTAGATAGTTGAGCGGAGGTCTGGTCGAGGGGAAAGCCGTGAGAAGTTGCGGTATGGTCGTGTACGGGCCAGTTCGGAGGTCACAGAAGGCTCCCTGGCCCTGGGCAGAGGACAAGTACGTCAGAATCATCCTCTCGTGCTCATCTTCTGCATATTCAGCCAGAAGTCGGAAGAGCTGTTTAGTCGGAGCGTAGCTCTGAATGTCTGAGCACCATGTCAGAAGTTCTCTCCTGGTAGTGACTAGCTCTCTGGGTGCTTCATCGCCCCAAATGGTCGGCCATCTTCCCGTGGTGGTCTTGAGTAATACTGGCTTGTCCCGTACAAAGCTAGGCACGCCCAGGGCATCGAAGACATTGTTCACCATCTCGGGAGCATTTGGCGCACAAACACCAATAGCTCCGCCAACGACAAAATCGACGTCTCCACCTTCGGTAGGATAATCTGTTACATCAATATCGAAGTGGTATGTTCTTTTTTCGGCACCAGACTTTGTCAGCTCGCGAGCGTGGTATAGAGGAGCCGAATAGACTTGGTAGGGTGGATGTGGCGTCACAAAGTTGGGAGGATGTTTGAGGACTTCGCTCGTCTTTTCCTGGGGCTGAGCGTAGGTGGTGTTTGACGAGCTTGATAAGGACTCAAGCGAAACGGTCTTAGCCGGTAGGTCGACGATGCCTGTCAATTCGCTATCGAGGCTGAGTGCGCCCAGTTTGAGCTTCAGACTTCGATATGCGGCATTGTCTGGCTCTCGGATCGGTCTGGTACCTTCTGCTGCGCCTTTGAACTTCAGCTCTTGTAGCATACAGCATCCACCACCACAGCAAGCCTTTTGTATCATGGAAGTGGCGGTGCCAGCCTCTCCCAGAAATCTTCGTGCATCTTCCGAGTCCTCTGAGACCAGGACCGTTGAGGCCCTTCGCTTCTTAGGCTGAGACTTCGAGTACGTCCGGTCCTGCTGGTCATTGAATGAATCATCTGATAAGTTGTCGGTAGGGGTGGTGGGTGTTGTGTCTATGCTCGAAGCCTCGTTGTCTGAATACGTGCCGGTGGTGGCAGTCGACGTAGGCGATCGACCAAACTGTGCCGTGCTTATTGATACTTTTCTCGTTCGAGTGGGATCTTCAGGTACGGGATTGTTAGGGTGGGAGTGTGCCGTAAGAGGTACTTGGTGGCCAGGAGCCATTGTGTTGAGTGAAGCCATGGTGTGACGGAAAGGTGTGCGGAGGCGAGCAGCTGTAGAGATATGAATATTAGTTGTCTGTAGAAAGAATGATGATGGAAGCCGTTTCCTGAATGCCCGCAACATTGAAGTAAGGCCATTCAGGTGAAGCGCTGAGGAGGATCTGGCAGCATTATGCGAGCGAGTTGATTGAGCTATTTAGAACTTACGTCGTGGTTTGTGTAGTAGATTGCTGATGATGTAACCCCGCAAGGGTTGTGCGGAATTCTGCACGCGTCGATGCACCTTGAATCGGTAATTCCAACCTGGATAGACGTCGCGTCTGTGGGTGTCTTTAGGTCATCGCAGGGTAGAACAAGAGCAACTTCAATCGGAGGGCGACGAGAATGCACCTGAGGCAACGGTTATACTTTGAGAGTAGTTAATCAGATTGATGGAATTGCGGAAAGGGAAAAAGCGCTGGGGGGGGCAAGTCTTTTGGGAGGCTCAAAGAATAAGAATAATGGGGGGAAGTCGGCAAATATCGGTGATCCGTTCAGATGCTTCTGGCTTCTCTTGGTACGAGCACTAAGTTCCAGTACTGGGTGCAGGTGGGCTGTGCTGATAAGATGGACTGATGGGCTGATCCCCATTCCATCACACAGTACCTACCTAGGTAGGTACACAGTATGTTTCATTCACTGCTTCCATGCATCCCGATAATAATGCTTCTATACCTAGGTAATCTTCTCACCCTCATCTATGTATTCCTTCTCGTGCTGACCAGATCTTACATGTCGGTGCCCGAACAGCAGTGTCCTTTCGCTCTTCATTCCGCACTGCTCGCAATCAAGACACATCCTGCATGGTCCCACCATTGGATCCAGCGTGCCATGGATGGACGAGATATGATTAGATCGATAAACGAAATTTTATCTTTCAACTCCACTGTGTGTCTCTGGTTGTTCCGACTTCGCTCTGGCATTATCTGATCTCTGATCTCTAATCTCTGATCTTTCATCTCTCAAGGATGTAGAGGTTACGGCCATCTACTTTGTATCTCATAATTTTGAGCTTTCAGATGTTTCTGTTCGAGTTTCGAATAGGTTCGGATATCTCGTGCAACAGTCGCCTATTTTCGTACAAGTTGTACAACACGCATCGATGAATGACCCCGGCTGTCTCGCCCACCTCCGATGACGGACAAAGTCCGATAGCGTGCCGCAGTGCCGCCGGTGCTCTCCTCGGCTAAGCCCTCGTCTAGAATGGCTTGGTCCTACGTGTGCCAGCCAGTCGATTTGATAAGATGAGGTGAGATTGGATAAGATTAGATGCTTATGTACCGAGTAGCTCCAACGAAGGATGTCGGCAATAAGATTAGGCGAACTCCTATTCTAGCTTGGCCTTGTTCACTGGTCGGTGACTCCTTTTCCTTGACCTCAGCTCGACCACCATCTTGTAAGCAATTACGTGATCTCTCTTCTCGACTTGATATTCGCTGGCCTTAACATCACCCATTCGCTTGAGGCCCCTAATATCTACCCCGCGTGCCGTCTCCAGGAAGTCTTGGAGCAAACCTGTGGCGGGTAGTACTCGTACTAGTAGAGTAGCAAGTAAACTCATGTTTTATTCAATGCTACCCTCTCGAACCGTAATGGCATTGCACCTCTGTCATAATATGCTCCGCGAGATATTTTTGCTTGACTTTTAATGGCTGTCCACGTATCCGTACGAGCTGCGTCGAATGCAGAAGAGTTTGTATTGCAGCTAGCGGTGCCCTGGTGGTGCCTCAACTATATACTACTATGTCCTTGTGAATCAGGCCTCCCAGGGCCTGGGAATGCTCCACAACCGGGCAATAAGCCATGAGGCATGGCAGTAAGTGTTGATCAAGTCCCAGCTTCCCAAGCACTGCTGGTCTGAAGCACAAAAGCGAGTTTGCCTCAAAGTTGCGAGACGCGTTAAGCACACAGCGCTCACCATCGAGCCGTGCTTGAGCTGACTGCTGGTCCGTGATCAATAGTCCATCCTGGTTTTCTTTTCACTGTCCGGCCGTCTATGTTGGCCAGCTACGATCACTCAGAAGAGACATGGAGTTGACTTTTGGTAGACTCAATCATTCCACGACATTACAAGATATCACAAGCGACACTCTATCCCTCAGCTTCGGTACAGTCGAGATTTTCTGCAGGGTGTAGCCTGCATCCAGTTCCAAGGCCTCATCGTGCGCTGAGAACTTGGTTTTTTGGACTGTTTTCCTTCTCAGGGAGAGGACGAATGATGTCGATGGTATTTGCTGGAAAGAAACAACAGCAGAATGAAGTCGGAGAGCCACTGTGACAGAACTTCCCATTGCGCCATGGTTTCAATAGACTTTGCGTATGCCGCCGACTATGGTATCAACGTCCCTTTTAGATGCTTCTAGATGTAGCGCATGACAATGAAAGTATGGGGGAAGTAAGGGCATCTCATCAAGCTCCCGCGGGCATATGGTTGATCCAAGTTTCAGCCGCAAGAATCGGATGATCTGCAATGAGGACTGTAGAAGAGCTTGACGGAGTACGCACTCTCTCCATACCTACCACATACACACCTTCTCCCAAGATCCTAGCCATGAATTTTGAGCTCAAGGCTTCTTGCAGGCATAGGAGCAAAGGTTCACAAGAGACTCAGCCAGTTGCCTGTAGTCAATGGATTCGATATGAATCGATTGTAATGTGCGCGGTAGAGCGGAGGATGGACGCCTGCGCCATTGCGTACTCCGTTTTCTGACAGATTGCGCCATCAAGGGCATATAAAGATGAACTCTATCCTGACAATCTGTCAAGCCCCTTCATGTATGACCATGTATTGTGATAATGACTCCACAGAAATATGGTCCAGGGCCATCTATTGCCTTTATCACCGTTGGGATGAGTGAATAGAGCGGCGGAACCAGCGGGAAAAGGGGTAAGTGAGTTTGATGGATAACTTTATCTGTGCTGGTAAAAGTCTATCAAGAACAAACCCAAAAAGGTCCCTTGACACGACGCCTCCGACAATTCCGAAACTCTGATGAAAGTCTGATGAGGGTTACTTACCATCACACCGGGAAAACCAGGGGGCACCATGGGAAGTTGCGTCGGCTGGTATCACGTTCTGCTTATAGACCGGCTATCTGCTTCCGAGATTTGTCTGGACCACGTATTGATGGACCGAACCTTTGCCCGCAAGGAGAAAGTCGTGCTTCAGGACGGCATATACTCCAGAACGAAATTTCCATCTCGAAATTGGAACCGCGACCATGGTGATGACATAGCTGTTCTGATGACCGTGCAGGTACAATTGTTCCGTGCTCCGTTCTTTCAGTTGCTTTGCATGGGTACTGACTGTGCTGGGGTAGGCCTCCTGGATCAGCACGAGGGAGGTTGTTGAACACAGTCCCCTTCATAGTAAGTTACTGCTTGGTTGAGCATCCGCAGTCGAGATGCCTCTGGAGTCATCCCGAGGCCCGATAAACCGCAGTCACGCGCTAAAGTGAATGTGCTCTCGATTGGACATGCTGGCTCTGTTGCTGCTGGAGCAAGCCAGAGAGTTGGTAAGTCCAAGATTCATTTGGATGTGTTACATCGAAGAATGCGTCAGCTGCATCAGTGGTACTTAATGACTTGTATAACTGCCAAGGTCCCGATTCAGCTCGAAGAGGTTCTGCCCTGGTACTTGTGAAGGAACCCCTGGCTAGGAAATGCTTCTTTTCCGCCCACATGCCAATTTCCGAGGGCAATAACGCCTCGCAGCGGGTCCTGGTGCTCGCCCCTGCTGCCCTTGTCCGGTGCACTTACTCTTCAGCTTAGGCTGGCATTGACGCTCACCTCTGAACAAAGCGTCGGCCTCCGCTGTCTCAGCTGACTTTATTGATGCAGTTCTTTGGAACGTTGCTGCGTTTCAGAAGGCACTTCCAGAAACTTGCTGAAAAAAATTGCAGGACAAGCAAGATTGTCCAGCCCAACTTCCATCTTGAGCGAGCCACGGAGCTTCCCACACTTTGTTTGCTTCGCGTAATGATTTCAATACTCTGTAGATACCCACTATCGGAGCCTCTAACCCCCTAGCAACACCTCTGCATCGACGTGAGCTAGCCTCAGCAGCTAGGTCTTCGTCATATCAGACTCCAACCAGTGCGGCTGAGGTTCAGGAGGCACAAGAAATGGTTGTGTATTCCTGCTGCTTTGCATTGTCGGAAGACAGGCCTCCCGGCCATGTTATCAGCAGAAGACTTCTTTCTCCTTGTGAAGTGGGGGCAGTGCCCACGCTGCAACCGTGCAACAGGATCCGTCGAGGATGTTGGCAGCTTCTGCAACTGTGTGGAAGCAGTGTCAGACATAGCCACTGTTCCCGAATCCCCTAGAAGAAAGTGAGGGTCCCCGCAAAGTTAAAAGATCACTATGTGTCGACCAGGCAAAGTAAGTCAATCAATCGTGTCCATGGCCGAAAGTCGTTAACGGCAGCTAGCTGTAATTTGACACAAGCAGCTTAGTATCCAATGCCATGGGATATCACTCGCTATGAGAACTCTTGAGACTGTTGGCGAGTGCCATACCGTGGTGGTAGAGCTTGAGATCAAATTCCTTGCCAATTGCTGGGTCTGGAGGACCCAAGCAGGGCACTCCAGGTCCCTGAGCTTGGCGATCCGTGCGACTGTCCCGAAGCAATATCTGATCGACGGACCCGGACCGTTAATCCTGACTCGACGATATGCTGTCACCCAGGGCCATCCGACTCAGCCGATCTGCCAACGAGGTGAGATATGAGGCAGCAATGAATGTGGTAAGCTTGTCCAAGGGATACTGTACAGAACGCATGTCAAGTGCCTGCAAGTGGCACCCCACTTGGCTAGCAGCATGAGACGTGTCAAGTGCCAACCGCCAACTGCCAACTGGCACGAGTCGTCCGAGCTTCTGCTATTTGGAGTGGAGCGCAAAAGGGATCCGGAAGTTGATGGACTAGTATCGATGAGCGAGACAGCGTCAAAATTAGCTGCTGTAGTAACCGCTGACAACTCCATAAGCAAGGGTGATTCAGCTCAGAGCTGTTGACTGGACAGTGGCTAGCAAGTCGGCGGATCGACCGAAGTGATCGATGGCCTCGATCTAGACAGTCCATGATGTAGACGGAAAGTTCTCCAAGTAGCATATACATAAGCCCATGTGGTAGATCGACTTTTGGTGCGTTAGACCGGGAGTCTGAAGGGGAACTTGATGACACCTGGGTCGTACGTCCTGGTAGCTGTCAAGCCTGAAAACAAGGAAGCTTGAGAGACCAGGAGAAGTTGATGATGGGGTTGGCAGGAAGCTAAGCCATGGAACATTCCTGCCTCCACAGCCATACAGTACCTAGGCCACAATCTGATCTGTTCTGTTCTTGCCTTTTGTGATGAGCTAGTAGTAACCGAGGTTTCCTGCCAGTGTCGTCTGGACCCGTCCATGTGACGTGTTTTATACTCGAAGCTCATGGCGTCAACGATGATCGACTTCCGACTCCGAGATTGTCGCATTCAGCTTGCTTCGAGGTCGTCCTCATCTGCTTGTCCTTCAATCCCACTACTGTTCATCCGAGACAGCCTGCAGAGCTTCTCTGCTCATGTCGAAATCATTAAGCCGCCAAGGATATAGCATGTCACAGTTCCACAGTTCATCATTGCCTGAGTGCGGTCGTTATGTAGCCATGAAGCAATGTAATTTTCATGAATCCTATTAGACACGGATGAATCCAGGTTCGAGGCATAAGACCAGAGAACTTGGCGGCCGTGGTGGCCTCACCGATACAAGCCCTTCCCACCGTCGATCACTCGACATGAATTGAACGTGGCCATCCGAATGCTGGGAACCATTGAACGACTCGCTGAATCTTCTTTTCGATAATCCACCATTAAGCAATGCAGACCGCTCAGTTCCATTGCATCTCCGCGCCCGCGAATCCGCTTTGACCCATTACACTTATTCTTGCTATGTCTGGTTCATAGTCTTATTGATCCTCCATTTGTACTGTATACTGTTTGCCGCCGAAAAAAAGTTTCGTCGGATCTGACGAAGTTGAGGTGGGTATCGCCGAAAGATACATTGTGACGACCGGGATGCAGCGTAATGAATGACATGCCATATGAAAAATCCGCCAGAAACTCCACGATGCAAGCCATAAGGCACCAAATCCACAAACTACCATGTCCCGTTTCATCTGACAGCCTCAGATTGATGCTGTCGTCGAAGTTGGTCCTGTTCATATGCTGCAGCTGCAGCATTCTGCTCCCTTTCTCGAGCATGTCGCAGAGCGGGTAACTGACGCCTTCTGGCATTAATGAACCAATTGCTGATCTATCAAGTGTTAGTCAAAAAGACGGGTATATGTCAAGGAAGCCCAGATTCACACACCTGAGCAATTGTGAGATTTGTCCGAGCCACTAAAATTTGCTTTTCGTCCTCTGTAGGATACGGGTGTTCGAGGTGATCATGGAACCACGTACGTAAAATATCAGTAATGTGCCTGGGCAGGTTCCCTCTCCGCTTCCTGTTTTGGGCATTTGTGTCCATTGCCACAGTGGGCGACGTCGGATGATGGAGTCCTGTGGGTGAAGATGCATACTCGGCCGTTCCGTATGGGGATGGGTATGCCACTCCAGCACGGTAATCGTACGGAGAAGGTGCATATCTCGTAAAATCTAGGTGCGGATTTTGCCTGTTGACTGGGGGATAGCCCTGACTATATCGATGTGTCGCATCATAGTAAGTAGGTCTGTCGGACCCATATGAGTAGTTGTCCTGTCCACCCTGCGGTCCCGCTGGATTGGCAAAAGATGGATGGTATGTGTTTGCGGTGGGCGAATAAGGAGAATCAAAAGTGCTCATGCGGTCGATGTCCCGAATAGGTGGCAGGCTAGGATTGTCCCTTGGTGGTCCGTACGGCGGCTGTGACTGGTAGGGCATTCGTTGCTGTGTGCTGTAGGGACTAACCAGCTCGGGATACTGCGATGCTGGCGCCCAAGAAGATGTTCGACGCTCGTGGCAGCCAAGTGGGTAGCCTGAATCGACGCTGCGCGCGGACATAGTGTCGAAACCTTCAGTGCTATTTCCAGTCTGCGAGGGATCAGGCGATTGAGGCTCTGACTTTGGTGGCAATGACGGCTCGTGAAAAGTCTTCCTAGTCATAATGTCACATTGGCCGTGGGATAGTGAGTCGCCCGACGGCGACTCGGTGGTCGTGGTATTGAGAGGTGGACCGAGAATCTGCCCTTGATCAGAACCGTCTGCCACAGTGGATTGACCAAAATTACCTCCCGAAACGGTGGCAACTGTTGCTGTTGATGGATAAGCAAGACTTGTGAGGACTCTGGTGGTGGATTCTTTGGGCGATGATTCCTGGACGATTCGAAGGTATTAGAGCCGCAGCCATAGGAGACATATGGATCCATGAATCTTGGAGAGAAAAATAAACAGAGATTTCGGGGCACGGATGTGCTGCCGGTGAGAAATCAAGGGGAATTTAGATAGCGGCACTTCGCAGTGTCAGACCAGGATGGTCTTCCCTCACGCCACGAACTTCTGTGCCACCCAGAGCACGATGGAAGTAGGGCAGTGAAGGGCCAAAGGTCGTGCATGACCGAAATGCCAGCTGTGCATGCTTTGGAAGATGGGTGTCAAGATCTTCGCATGACAGGCGTGACAGTGCCTTGTGAACAGGTGGGAAAGCACGTCGGGCTTGAGAAGCAGTCTCAGTGGAAGGAAGGAGGAAAAAGCAAAGGGTAGTACTCGTACTTACAGAAGAAGTGATACGCTGCCAGGTCGATGCCGGGCCGCTGACAGTTATGGCTTTGGAGCAAGGCTGGCCCGATTAGACTTTGGCGGTGCTGGTTGGCGATGATATCGGGAAGAGGTGATCAATGGAGCGACCAGGAGAGGATGGACTCGAGTTGGCACACAAGATGGACTTGTCACGTCAGATATAGAGGACTCGTCTGTGGATGTTTTAGGTTGGTGTGCGGCGATTGAGTGGCGCCGTGGTGGAGTTGCAAGAATCTGTCTGGACTCAGCCGGCGGCTTTTCTGAGGAGAGGTGAATAGTGAACAATGATGTGCAACAGGCAGGGTTTTCTGGTGAAACTGAGCGAGCATGAGCAGAGGATCGGTGATTCGGGTCGGGTCAGGACCAGGAAGATGGACACCCTGAGCCACGAGCGTTGAAGCAGGGGTGTCGGATGTGTCTGATGGGAGGGAAGTACGAGGCAAGTTTGAGATGCAGGACAAGTGTGGACTGTGTGCTTCACATGACGGCGTACAGAGGCGAGTCAAATTTCCGTATCTGGGCCAGGACGCCAAGTGAGTAGTCGACGTGGATATGATAGGAAAGGTATGGACGAAGCGTCCATGGCAAGACTAGGGCTTGGAGGGTGACGGAAGCGTAGGGACTAAGATAATCGGAACGAGGGGGACGCCTCGATCGTAGGTGGACAGCAGGACGGGGCTCGAGATACGCTGCCAGGGTTACTAAAGGCGGAAGGCTGGGTCTAGTGTGTCCTCGGGGTCCAGGAGAGGGTATGTTGAAGAGGGGGCAAGATGATTGGACCAGGGAAAAGTCTGCTGGACAAGAGCGGATCGTGGAGAAGGCGAAGGCGAAGGAGGGCACAAGGGGAGCATGACTCGAATGGCCAGTGACCAAGGGTCGGAGAGGTCTGGTCGCTGGTATAACCCTTACGATTATTGATGAACTGAGTTTTCCTTACTTTCAAACATGTATCTAAGGACGGTGACGAGATGGTCGAAAGGCAAACTGACAGTCCAGAAGGCACTTGGGGGTGTATTGCTGCCAGTCACTGCCAGATGCGCGGGAGGATTCAGCCGGCCGAGAGCGACAGGACACCGCCGCATGACATAAGGTGGTGCCCAACACCATGCTATTGAGGCTACAGTAAAGGCAAAGTCAAAAATGGAAGCTGTTGATGCTGTTGGAGGAATAATGGAGGATGGATTGGAGGATTGGAGGCGTGGTGGAGATGGGAAAGGAAAGGAAAGGATGGATGGTGCGCGGTAATGGAGTTGAGTTGTTCCTAGGTCTGTGACCCCGGTTCAGCGTACTGTGTACCGCACAGTATCCGTACTACATGTAGTATACATCCGAGAAAATCCATCTTATCGCATGGGACGCAATGCAATGCAAGCATGCAAGGGGAGGGAAAGCGGGAATGATGCAACAAATCGCGCGTTGTGTGTTGTGTACAGTATGCACAGTACTCCGTAGACAGTCGTTCATGACTGGATCATCAATCAATCACGATCAGTCTACTCCGTTCTGTACGAGTAGTCCCTGGTGATGAGAGCATGAGAGCATACGGCAGGGTGTGTGTGTGTGTGTGTGTGTGTGCTGCATGGCATTCTCTTAGTTTTGCATTCAAGATTTAGCTCGTAGTGAGGTGAACTCAGTACGTTAGCTCGTTGGCTAGTTCTCTGTGGAGGAAGCAAGGGTCAATAGGGTCATCGATGGTGGCGTGCAGCTGGTCGACAACTGCAGGCATGTACGGATATGGCATGTCATGTTCCTCGCTTGTCGCCGGATCGACGGTCGTTTGATACGAAAGAGGCAAAGGTTCAAGCAGGGAAACTCGTATCTGTTCGCAGTGTTCGGAGGGGCCATCCTGGGTGTGGGAGACTCGGAGGGCACTCTCTTTTCACCCTTACACAGTACATCTCATGTCGAGGCGGGGTGGGAATAAATGAATCTGTTTACCAAGGTTGTGATGACTGAATACTGACCGCATCACCGGTCACTCCGTAATTCCAAACCACCAGCTGCCTCTACTACTACGCACTGCAAAGTCTAGTCCGACAATATACTTTGTCCGTTCCGAACTTGGGACGTTTTATTTCGGAGCGAGAAACTCTTTCATTATTACGGCGGCCTAACTCCACCACCGTCCACTGTGTGGCTGCATCTAATTGATCTATTGCAGCTTAGTACATAGTATTGTGAAGCTGCTCCATCTTCCAACTGTTTTGGTCGGTAGAATTCGCCCAGTTCTGACCTTCGTATTCCTTCTCATCTACTATCCAAAAGATCATCGGGCCTTGTCACCCTTGCTTTTACGTGCTTTTGACACTGGCACTGGCACCACGGTCCGTGTCTTTTACCCCAGGTTTTGATCTACAGTGATTGCGAATTCTCCTGCCCTTCGCCTTGTTTTTCCGTCTTATTCTCTTTCTCTGTCCCTTGTCCTTTCCTTCAATGCTCATCTCTTTCCGAAGTGCACCGGTAGTAGGGTCCTGCGCGACACCGCATGACGTCGTTGTTGTTATGACTGAGGAGTGGGAGGAAGAAGGCCCCGGTCGCTCATTTCCCTCTTGGTCTGGCTCCAGTCTGCGTTGTCGCCTTCGCCCTTGCTTCCCAATCATGGCCGCCCGAGGTGGACAATGGTTGACGCCACTAGGCGCCAGGCATGCATTCTATGCCCTTGGCGCCATCATGGGCCCTGTTTCCGAGACGGCGTGGACGGCTTTAGTTACTGTGGTATGTTCGCTCACCGTTTGCCAACGTCCCCAAGACCCAATAATCCAACTGGATGCCTCGTACCAGTACTAGTTAGTAGGTAGCGACTACTGGCTTGTGGCACAAGCATCGGCCCTTGACGTGCGCCAGCACTACTCCGTATGCCTGAGGGTTTGCGTGCTAGCTAGCTGTCGCTTGCCGTAGCCTCAACCAAATTCCCGGGACTCTTTCCATGACTGGCTCTTGCCGCCATTAATCCCAAGTTTTCAGGAACCGTGTCGACGGATGGATGCCTTCGTACCTGTTCGTGTTACCCTCTATCTCATGTCACTCAGATCGCTTCAATCATCCGCACCGAGATTTGCTGCTTTTTCTGTCCCACCTATTGCTCTTGGTGTGACATATCCTTGTCTTCTCATTCGCACCTCCTCCAAACGCCGCATCGCTCCATCTCCAAACCCCGACCAGGGGTGGCCTGCTCGCTGTGGATCTGTATCTGACTTGTCAACAGTTATCTGAAAATTTCCCTCCCTTCAGACCGCCTCCTACATGGACAGACCTCGGTGTGCTTTCGGCCGCCGTTGCCCCCCCTGCCTCCCTGCGGCTTCTTCCCGCCACCCTGCAGTGTACTTTACCGAATTTCCCCCCTCGCCGTCCGACGCCCTTGGCTCACGGGTTTGACTTTCCACGATACATGTCAACATGCAAGCATCGCCCTTTTTCCTTCCTTGGGATGGAGCGTGCATACATCCTTGGCTCTCTAGAGCCCTACCACTCGTTCTCATTCGAGACAGAATCAATTCCGGCAGGTGTAACAGCCGAAAAGACCGTACTGAGATCCTCGGGCAATTGTGAAAAAGCTGGCTGGAGAAATATCGTGCCCATCAAGCATCAGACATGGCCCTTACACAACCAACACTTGAAGACTGAGCACACGCTACAGGCACTTGTCCTCCGCAACCGCTCGTCGGATCAGCAAAAGCATTGACCAACACGTGTCGTCCATCCGCCATGCATGGGAGCTCGAAACCACCTTCATCTCGAGACAGGGATCCCTTTCACCAGATCTCTCACCGCATCAGTCACACCACCTGAGCCATCTGATGTTCTCCTGCAAATCTGCGGATGTCTATTGTCGTGGACAGCGGCACTCAGGACCAATGGCTGCCACGGGGTACAATTTCCTCCGTCAGCTAGCCGAAACACGTGGAATGTCGCTCTTGTTGTTGACCACAGAATCCCGTCAAAGAGTATGAAAAATCGCTGTTGTTGTGTCTAGTGTCTCGGGACACCGGACAGCAGAACCTTCTGAGTCTCCGCAGACCTGGACTTCAACTGAACTATACTGATCTGCGACTTGAATCAAAGATTGATCCGCGCAGCCAGAGCGAACCCACGGTCCCTGGTCCGGCATACAGCCCGAATGTGCTCCAGTGCTGGTCGAGAGCGATGCTGATGACTAACTTTCACAAAAGATTGGCCTGCAGAGCCAGGCATCGAAATTAAGCTCTCCAAATGCCAGGTCTACGAACTTCAGCACGCTCCGCATTGATCATCACTCCCACCGTCAAGATTTCAAAGTGAAGCTGAACGACAGTTCTGGCCATCCCGTCAGGAAGTACTCCCAGCGAACGTGTCACTCGAGTCTTGTGCTACCCCAAAAGATCCAGTGTATCCGGCAAGGTTACACGATCCCAGTCTCGCCAAAAGTCCCAGCACCATGGGCTATGCCTTTTCGGCTGCGAATGTCTACATGTCTTGTTCCTCCGCAGGTGTGACCACTTATTAACTCAGCGACGGCCCGCGAGCCGCCACTCGCCCTATGTCAGCATCCGAACCCTAATCGGGGACAATACAAAATCGGTGATGGTCGTGTTTGACTAAAATCCCGGCAAAATCGACCAGGATTGCTGTGCCCGCATGGCCAAGCATATCTCATTGATGATCGTATCCGGGACCGTATCGTCTGAACAGTTCTTGCAGCCCTGTATAGACGATATTGACGCCTGCCTACGGCCGGTCAACAGTCTCGTCCAATCTCGTCCAGTCTCCTTCGAACCTTCTCAGCGTCTTGGGACATCAAATAGCATTCCTGCCCGGCTAGGCCGTGCTGCAGTGCAGGGCATTCATAATACACTCAAGTCACAGGTAGATCTTGGGAGATCACGCCCAATGCGACATGGATATGTACCTATGGTGTACGTGTCATGATGCGAAGCCTGATTCTGTACATGGCCTATCCTCAATATCTACACTAGAATAATAGATAGACCATTTAAGGCGTCCTCTGCGTTGTGCAGCAACATCTACCGGCCGCCACAGCCTAGCTGCGAGCCCGTCTTTCTCTGTCGACAATCCCTTTATCACTTCTCCTCTGAGCCCTTGTCTCCCAGTCAGCCTTCCGTGCCGACTTATCATACCAGAAGGGCTTCGTATATGTCTCGTCAGTCTTGACGTGACGGATCTTCTGCAATATCATCAAATCTTGCAACTTGCTGCTGCGGCCGGCGAATATATCCGGATGTGGAGAGGTACTCCCACCATCGACAACACTACCACTGGCGCTGCCGTTCTCGCTTAGCTCCGCCAGTAACGGAGTCATTTCTTCTTCAGTCGGCTGCTGTAGCATCTTGCTCAGGTTTGCTTTGGTCGTTGGGAAATGCCATCGTTCGGTTTGCGGCGTTGCTCGCGTGCCGGCCTCGTCGTGCTGTTGCTGCCGTGGGACCTTAGCATCCTGCACTTCCTGCTTGAATATCGTGTCATCACTCTCGACCTCGTCACTCGGCTTGGCCAGATCCTCCATCTCCGCACGCCGCTCTGCTCGAAAAGCCGGGCTCCAGAGCAGCCGCCTGGCGACATCCTCGCCTTCGACGGTCTTGACCTGCCACAAAATCCATCTCAAAAGCACCTTGCTCGTGCCGTACTCTCCGAACCCGTGCTCGGCCATCCGCGCAACTCCTGCATGCCACAGTGCTTTCGTGAGTTCCGGCTCTATGGGCGCGCCGTACCGGTGCAAGAAGCGAAAGCACCAGTACACTCTTCTCAGGGCTTGCCGAGGGCTGGTGACGGGCGTAGTTGCGAATGATACGGCGAGATGGTTGACCAAGGCGAGCGCCTTCCCGGGGTAGCCGACCGCAGCAGGAACGTGATGCTCAGGCTCGGTTGATTGATTCTGACTCTCCGAGGGAGAGGGAAGACCATGATCTCGTGATTGTGATCGTGCTCGTTGCTCTACGGTCCGATGCTGACGGATAGTTGTCGACAAAGCGGCCTTGATGGGGATGTTGCATTCGAGCATGCGGCTGAGAATCTCGAAAGATGCTTCGCTCTTTTGGATGAGACGCCGCGAAATGGTGCGGAATTCCACGAGATTGTGATTGAGACATTCTCCCAACTCCGCTAGAGCCTCGCTGAAATGTCGCCGGCTCCGATGCTTGTAGATAGTGTCGTCGAGGAAGAGAGACAAGTCGTATGGCACGCGCTCCTCGAGATGAGAGCGTGCCGATGAAATATCGGGAGCTGACATTCCCGACGCAATGAGTTTGAGCTCACGGAGTAGAACCGACTTGTCCGGCAGAGCCAGAGTCTTTAGGACAGCCTCGGCCCGTTTCAAGAAGCCTCCTTCGATGAAGTTGGGGTTGGAAATTATGCATGTCATCGTCCTGCCAAACAAGTCGAGGGCCCGAAGTCGATCCGGCACAGAATGTGACCGCCGCCAATGCCGGGATAGATGCAAATTCGTCCAAGCGAAGAGCAGGAGACGCTGGTCGCCATTGAAGTCGCCAGGGCTTGATCGATAGACGGTCCAGTCCTTGCTTGTGAGCTGGATGTTCCTTCTGGCAGCGCCCAATGTGTTCAACACACCATTCCAATGATGGAACAGATATTTGTAGGTATTCGTAGGTTTGTCTCGCGCAATTCCGACCAAGTTCTCGGTAGTATGCAGCAGAACCATCCGGACAAAGCTTGCAGGAGCCTGGCCTAGCAGCCCAGCCATTGTCCCGCCCACGTCTTGGCCTGGAGTGTCCTGACAACGATTCCTCAAATACCTTGTGATAAACTGACTGACCATTGGTGCGTCATTCATCGCACCCCAGGCTGTGAGCTCTGACAGGACAGGCGCAAGCGCCGTTCGTAGACCTGAGACGTCGAGATTGACTAACTTTGAGAAGAGCTCTGATAGGAAGGGTCGGCCGAGGTCTGCCATGCGCAGAACTTTCGAACGTTCTAGAGACTGCAGGATGTCCCGAACCAAATAGATCCGTTCTCTCTGTACATTGATGATCGTGTGTCCTCTCTTCCGCAGGGACAGTACGTCTGATGTGGTTATGGTATTGAGAATGGTCCGCAAGTCCTCGATACCGATGAAGCCGAGCTCTGCAGCCTTGGCTATAGAGTCGCGTAAGATCCTCCAGGAGTAGACGTCCCAGGTGAGAGCCAACATGGTAGGGAGAAGCTGAGCAATGAACGAGGTGCCGCGAGGATGAAATCCTGGGTCACTGACATACTCTGCTATTTCTTCCGCGCTGAAGGAAGCCATCAACATATGCCGCCATATAGCTTCGCCTGTAGCTGGATCATGACGCAAATTGACGTTTCCTGATTTCAACCATGCGCGTATGTCTGACAGATTGGAGCATTGGGCCAGCTGTTCAGCCTGGCCACCATGTGTTGATTGTGAGATCCCTTTCCGACAACCTTCAGAACCCTGCAGCTGTTGTGGTGTTTCGTTATTGGGGAATAGCCAAGTGGGCAGGCGAGGAAATGCGGCGTCTATACGTCCACGGTCAGTGCTGGAACCCAAATGTGTAAATTGTCCTGGCTTCAAGTGCAACTTACGCTTCGCGGGCTCTTTGCTCGCGGGAATCTGCCACCAGTTTATATCCTTGCTGCCACCAAAGACCAGCGCAGGGTCGACTGGAGGTGCGCCATGACTGGCATACGCGAGGGAAGTGTTCTTGCGTCTGGCCGCTCGACGCTGAGCTTCCAAGGGTCCTGGGACGTTGCTCCCGTGTCGCTTGTGGTGACAGAATCGGGTAAAAGTGTCTGTGAGAAGGGCGTCGGAGATCCAGATGAAGGGCGACCGTTGATGAGAGACGCAGGTAGCTGCGGTCAACCTCTTCCTCATGACATTTGGGCGACCGAAGTGGTGTCGAGCCTGCACGCAGCTCTAGCAGTGGTTGGTATGTCTGCGGAATGTTACTGTGAACCTGCGAAACCCCAAAATTGGCGCGGAGATTTATCGAGTCATTGTCAGTTCCAGAGCTTCAACAACACGAGTCAGTCGGGAGATCAATGGAAGGTCTCTGCTTCTATCAGACACTCTCTCTTCACCTCATAGGCATTTATTACACCAGACTTGAGGGATCATACAAGTTGTCCTATTATTCGTTCATTCCTATACAAAAATGCCATGAACTAGTCTATTTGGCTCCAATATTTGTACAATTTTCCAGATCCTAGCCGAATGGACCAACCTCCCAATAGACCGTGCAATTATTACATTCCATCCCTCTTGCCCGCGAAAATGCTGTCCGATATATGGCGCATGCTGGCGCCGTCCTGTTCCAAATACTGTTGCTCGTGGTATCGTGCCATGTTCGAGAAAACGCGCCTAGAAAATTAGTACTAACCAAATAATGTTCGGTTTCTGCAGAAGGGGATTAATAGTCTCGATCGATCCTGCTGCTAGAATTAGTTGCATATCATCGCCGCGTGAATAGTACCTCGCGGCCCTTGATTGTGAAGTATGTCGTGTTCGATGATGCCGTCGATAGCGTGAGTGTCGTTTGCGTCGTCGAGGTCATCTCATCGGTGATCAGGTCTGTGACTGTGACAAAGGTGGTCGCTTGGCTTCCTTCCGAACCCAAGATGGAAGACGTGGTGGCGTCAATGCTCGTGGTCAACGATGCAATTGTATTGCTGCTGGCTTCGACGGCTTGAGTGCTTGTCGCTGCCGTATTTGGACTGGTTTGCGTGAGCAATGTCGTAGTGCTTGTTGGAGTAATCGTCACATAGATGGTTGTAGTTGTAAATAAAGTCGTAGTTGACGTTACTTCGTCCGTCGTGGCTGATACTATTGCTGACCCAAAGGTGGTGGAAGTGCTTCCGGTAACCGTGTATATGCTGTCGCTGGTGCTCGTCACGCTTGCTGGTGCTGTGATAGTACTGGTTGCGTCCGCCGTGGCTGACACTATTGCTGACTCAAAGGTGGTGTACGTGCTTCCGGTAACCGTGTATATGCTGCCGCCGGTACTGGGCAAGCTTGCTGTTGCTGCGAGAGTGTTGGCTGCATCCGCCGCGCTTGGTGAGCTCGTTGAAGTGGCCACAGTATAGAACTCAGCTCCAGTGAGGCTGCTCGAAGCTTGCTCAGAAGTGAACGTGGTGTAAGTGCTCCCAGTGATCGTGTACATGCCGTTGTCGGTAGTAGATGCGCTTGTTGACTGTATAGGAGTACTTGCTGCTGCTGTGGTCGCCTCGGCAGCAGGGGTAAACGTGGTGAATGTGCTTCCAGTGACCGTATACATGTTGTCATTGACGCTGAACATGCTCATCGTCTGCGTGACGGTGGTTGCTTCCGCTGAGATCGTACTTCCTGCTACTGTGACGGGACTTCCAGTTACAGTTATAGTGATGGTGGTTTCAATATAGTTGATACGAGATCCACGGTACCACCCGCCATCGCGCCATCGAAAGGTACTTGCAGGAATGGTCAGTGTGCTCCCAGATTCTGTGACTGTCGTTTCCGCTATAGTCAGAGTAGGTGCCTGACTAGTTGCGTCAGCAGCTACACCAGCCGCTGAGGTAGCTGAACTGCCTACAGCCGCCGAAGTTGGGACCTCATCGCCGTTGACCGTCACAGTGACAGTAATATAATCGGTGATAGTGACTGTGGTTGTTTCGCTGTCATCCGCTGAGTCGGTGGTAGTCGGGCTAGACGTGATAGTGTTCACTGAACTTTCCTGACTTGTCATGTCGGAATTTGGAGCATTGGTCGAGGTGCTGGCACTTGTCGGATCCTGCACAAACACTGCATCACTGGTCGTACCAGCGGGACTGCTAGTGGCCACATCGATCGCTGCTGTTATTGTCGTCGAAGACGTAAGGGCCGCAGAAGGTGCTGTAGTGGAAGTACTTGGTATTGTCGACAAAATAGGAGAAGGAGTAGAAACGATCGGGTCTGTAGAGCCGGACGTGGACTGCAGCACGCTCGAACCAGTGTATGGCGATGACTCGGATGATCCGACATTGTCCGTGGTAGAGGCAGTGGAGGAAGAAAATGAGCTTGATGTCGAGGCTGTGACGGTCTCGCCAGCTCCAATGGTCGAGGTAGTAGCATCGGTCTCAGACATTGTGGTTGTCAACGAAGAACTTGAAGCCGAGCTTGATGAGACGGTACTTAAGGCGGTAGTGGAGCTGGCTGCACTGCTGGGATCCGATGCTGTGGTGCCGTTGAGTGGCGTGACTTGGCCGACGGGACACAAGATCTGAGGAGCGGATTCGGGTCCATAGGTAATGGGATTGCAGCCAGGTAAGCCCGTGAGGTTGCCGTGTACAGCCTCGGTCAGCACTGACGGTTCTTCAGGACAGAGGCGAGCGAAGTTGGAAGTATCGCTGGTGGCGAGATAAGGGCAAGCCGAGGGGACACCAAAGTCGACATCCGTGTAAAGACAGTTGGCAACAGCGTCGTCTAGCACATCCATATCCCACCCATTCATGAAATCCGCATGGTAACCGTAGCCTGTCGGATCGCCATTTGCGAAGACAAATTCACCACCGGCAGATTGATCAATATCGTTTGTGAAATACAACACCCTGGTTGGATCAGATAAATGCACAGTTCCAATGTCCTGACGATCACTCACTCAAAGAAAAGCCCCGGGATGGGAACCGGGTGCGAGGGTGGGCAGACACCAGAGTCGATATCAGAGAGATAAGCCACATGTGCCGAGTCCTCCAAGTAAAGATTGACACCGTCCCAGCACGATTGGAAGTTGATCTGCGCTCGTAACCCATTGACACAGTCGGTATCATTGAGGTAGTGTGTTTCTGGAATATCATTAGCCTCGTTTATGCAACGGAAACTTACCCGGTCTGCTACAGGTCGCGTGTTTAAGTATGTCAATGTGTTGGTGTCATACGAGCGCGCTGTAGTCTCCCCAGTAATCATCTTGAACCCTGCCGGGAATGCGACAGTGTTCGATGTGTCGCCGCCACGTCCTAAATTGGCACTGGTGAGCAAGGAACGAGGTCAGAATGGCCCGATACCTACCAACATAATAGACAGTCATTCCGTAATTCGGTACTTCTTCGAACACGCCATCCGAGTGCGCGAAGTATAGTTGAGGTGTCCAATAGGCCGAGAGATCTGACTGAACTTCACAAGATGAACATGTCGACGTAAGGAGAGAATTGTGGTCGGAATTTGCGTCCACATCTGACTTCTTAGCAACAAATCGACAAATGGACGCAGCGCATCAACTAACTGTTCCCTCCGGCGAACTTATGGACGTGACTGGCGACGCCACCAGGATTGAGAATCGGGTCGACTCGAGCTGTTTGAGAAACGCTGCAGGCCATACGCCAGTAGGCTGCGGATAGTTGAGGCTGCAAGGCTAGCAGCCCGAGAAAGGGAATAGAGGTCAACGCTTTCATGTTTGGAAGCAGCAACGATATGCTGCTCAACGCTTGTCTTGTTCACGATGGTAGTGGAAGTGAATAAACCTCGTATGTGAAAACGATAGCTTCAGTAGAGAAGGTGTCTACAGTTGAATAAAGGTACCTGCGTAAACAATACTCACAATGCGGTACGAAAACCGTGGTCCGTGTGTTGGTGAACGTGGAGCGGCGCCTTGGGCGGTAGATGGTACTTACCGTGCGTGCATCGTGGACCAAAGCTGAAATCTCCGGTTCGACGCCCCATCATTGCAAAGACCAGAAGTTCCACAGTCAGAGCTCGATTGCATTATCAGAAGGGTGGCCGTGGCTGGCTTGAACAATTCCATCATACCATGAGACGCAGGAGCAAGTAACAGCCTCTTACCTGGCGCAGCCAGCCTGATGGTCGACCACCTTGGACTAGTCTTCACCTGCGCTGGTGGCACAGTAATATTCATGGCACGATTGGAGTTGACGGCCTGGCTTCAAACAGCCTACTCATCTTGGAACCAGTAGAACAAATTCGCTGCTAAGTCAGATGCTTTTTGTAGTTCCAGAGGCAGGCGTCTTCTGCTGCACATTGCAGGACAAGCTCTTCTGCAACGACCCTGCTGATCAGATCATCAAGAGAGCAGCAAAGACCTGTGACTCCCAGCGAGTCCGGTCAAGGACAGGACAGTAGAAGATCTGGTTTCGAGGGAGCGTCATGCGACAGTGAGCACAGATGTTCGCGTCTGGCAACGTCCAAGCAATGCACCTGTCGCCATAGCAATCAAATCCACGTCGGAAATGCTTGTATCTGGTGACAGTTGTTGGCGTGGGCGACATGTTGTGGCGTTGAATTAGCCTGCGTCCAAGCTTCAGCCTGGAAGCCACCCAGAAGCTGTCAGATGATGGGGAGTGCACACACTTTTCTTGACATTCAATTGGTTAGATCTGTCTGCACACCGTTCTGTCAGATCTTCGCGGCCCAGAGCAATTGTCATCATCTCATCGTCCTTTTCGGCTTCATTAGCCTAGCTGTCGTATAGCTATTGCTCACATGCTTGCCTACAGGCACAGCGTTTTTCAAGAAATGAAACAAATTTCAACGAGCTGAAATGTTGGATCCCCTTACCCTCGCAATTCCTGCTCAAAAGTTATCTCTCTGCCTCAGCTGTGACTAACCAGGAGCGCACGATACTGAGCTGTTAGTCGAATGATCTATCAAGGTCAGCTTGGGTGCAACAGCATCGGGCCCCGCCCGAGACTGATCTCACAACAGAAACCACTGCGCTGTGCATAGGAACCGATCTCAAACATCGACAAGGAACTCCGGTCGGCTCCTAAAAGGTCTCGAGATTCATACTGTGATAGGTCTGAGCATTGTCGGCTTCGTATAAATGTACACATTGCTTGGTTCATCTTGCATAGTCCTTCCTTGAGATCTGAAAAAGCCCTGCGCTGGCGTGTGAGTGCCGAATGCACCGCACGATGCCAACCTGAATATTGTTGATCACGAGGAGGATTGGCTGATGTGAGGGGTGGCATGAAAATCCGGGAGTCAGTTGAATCCGGGCCAACCGTACGGGCGGTGTATCACGCTTTGAGCCAGAGACTTGCTAGGTATGGCTGGTGACCTTCCTTCTGTTGAGCCTGGACGCTGGAAAATCTTCGTGTCCTTCAGCATACCATCCATCGTCGCAGGCAATAGCCGCAAACATATCACGCGACTGAAGAGGCCTCATCAAATAGAGACTATCTTGCGATGCTGCAAGGCAGGTCGTTCCTATGCTGGGAATGAGCAACGGCAGTACGTGTCCCACGTGTCAAGGAGGGAGGCTATTGTTGGTTGTTGGAAACATGTTCGATTGCTGAGCTTCGAGACGGTTGTACAGGTTCCAGCGTCTGTGTTACTCTTTCCTCCATTTTTCGATTGATTCTAGCCTGAAGCATCTCGACGACCATTGAGATAGGCAATGCGCAGAAGACTATTCACGTCTTGGGGCAGGGTAAAGCGGTGCTGTCTTGCAGCTGGGGCGCCTGCGAAGTGGCAGCGGTCGGAGATCACTATGATCTAGGTATACTCTCATCTGTGGTGCAGTCAGTAGTGAAGGAGCATGTTGAACATGTGTAGGGGCCGAGAGAGCGGACTCACCCAGAAAAATAGAGAAGTCTGACAGTTCATGTACCTCAAATTCTGCCCCAAAGCACTGCAGCATTCGGAGTCTGACACATCCCGAATTTCCCCAGGCCAAGTCAACCACAGCATTGCTCAACCTTCGAGCGCAGACAATACCAGCAATCTCACAAATTGCCAACTCTACACACCTCACCGCTCTGCGCTACATATCTCCATACAAAATCCTCTAAAAAAACAATCGATCTGTCATCTCGGCCACTCCTCCGCCAAACCGCTTAGTGAACACGTTGCCTGCACCTCTGGCCCTCTCTCTGTCACTAGCCACCCGTCATGGCAGACCGTTTCCCTTCAATTGAGGACATTGATGCTGGTAAGTTCAAGATGGTGGCTTCATATAGTCTAGATACCTATCATTGATGGATAACTAATGCCCGGTACAACAGGAGAGACAGACGTCCGACCCGACTCCACAGCGCAAGGCAGCTTTCTCGAGCGAGAACGAGCCCTCTTGGGCGAAGACGCTGATCTCTTTGCTGCCAACGACAAGCCCGGCGCTGCTACCGTAGAAGATGGTGATGACGACCTTCTCGGTGGTGATGACGGCGATTTCACATCATCTGCCCCAGCGCAGCCATCAAGCGGAGCGCAGGACGATCTGAATGACTTTGAGAGTTCTTTCCCTGCTATTGACACACGAAATGATGTATGGCATACTCCCTTCCCCTACGCGGACCCGTGGTTGGCTGATTAGGAGGAATGTGGTGGCTGACACTCATGCAACGCAGAACATCGGACCCGGCGGCACCATCACAGACTCCGCAACCCCTTTCCACGGCGGCGGCTACACAAACTACACAGCGCCTTCACAAGAGGAAGAGAGCGAGCCAATTCGAGCATGGCGAGCCAAGAGGGACGCGGACCTAGCCCGCCGAGACGAAGCATCCCAGCGCAAGAAGCAAGAAACCGTGTCTACGGCGCAGAAGGATATTGATTCGTTCTACGAATCCTACAACCGCAAAGTCGACAAGCAGAAGGCTCAGACCGCGAAAGAGGCGGAGGAATTCCTTGCGAAGAGAGAAGACACAACTGCAGGAGGCACGGCTTGGGAACGGATTGCGAAACTGGTAGACTTGAGCGGAAAGGGTCAACAAGGCGGTGGAGATGGCTCCTCAAAGAAGAGGATGCGCGAATTGCTGTTGAGCCTGAAGGCCGACAAGGATGCGCCAGGTGCCTCGGGCGTCTAAGCTTCCGGTTCAAATTCATGATGAATACTAGAGGGAGAAGAGCAAGTGGGCAGTCGCCTGCCCTCAGTCATACTTCAAACCCATAGAAGGCTGGGGAGTTGGGTCCTGCCGCTGTGCTGCTCGATATCTGTTTGGGCGATTTGCAGGGACGGGCAAGCCGATCTGCGGCCTTCGAAGAGACACATTCGCAGTATTATGCCAAAAAAAAAGGTCTACGTCGGCATGGTATTGTACGATAATGACTGGTAACATTCAATGCATGGCTCTGCACTACTTGCACATCGTAAAACCAATAAACAAGCTCTGGATAACGCTGAGCCGATGCAACTCCAAGCCCTGGAGCGGCAGTTCCTAATAAGATAACATTTCCATTAGAAAAGCACTTGTGATCCTCCAAGTAGAAACTCCTGATGCATCGCCGAGACTCATGACTCGTGCCTCATGCGCCGTAGAATAGATCGTGGTGTTGCAAACTCCTCGCAGAAAATCATGATTTCCGTCTCTCCCAAACGCCTGCGATGTGTTCTGATGCTTGAAACAAACTGTGGATTCTTAGCGATTGCGTTTCGGTAGACGCTTGCGCGATCCGGTTGGGTGCGAGGCAGTCATGGTCGCAAAATCATCGACGAGCCGACTGAGGTTAGCCGCTGCTCGGTCGACGCGGTCAGCTGAAGATACTGGAGCTGTGACATGTTCTGTCTGCCTGGGTGTCTGCACTGTTTCGTCCTGAGATGACCTTTCCTCCTGGCCATTGGCGCCACTCTGGGTCTCCCAATTTGTTATGTTATTATGAGCCAAGCTGAGGACGCAGCCTCCACAGCTTCTGTATTTTGTGAGATCTCCAGCTCTTGAGACGTTGTGCTCCAGCCAGGTCTGCAGTGCCCGATAGTCCGACGTTTCAGCGACAAGGTACGCCGTTTGGATGTGCCAAACCACTCTATCGTCCAGTGGTCGTCTAATTCCAGCCAAGGTATTTGGCTCGACGACACGACGAAAGTTCGATGCAGGGATGTCCATGCCAGGCATTCCGTCGATGAGCTTGGTCAACCGATTGGCAATCTCAAGCTCACGGTCGTTCATGTTCAACAACGAGTGGATGCTCTTGTCTCCGGTGCGACCTAGAATCTCGCTGTTCGAGACCCTGGAATTGGAGGGCATTGACATAGAGTTTGAGGCTTCGGAGGCAGCCGATAGGTGTCTGTCGTCTTGAATGTTGTTGATTCCCTCCTGCAAAGCTCTGTCAAGTAAAGCTCTGTCGTGAATTGAAAGGTTGCGGCGCGCTGTAGAGGAATCGCCTGTGACATTCTTCTGGATGCTCGGTACATTCACAGGAACCTGGTCAAGTCGCGCAAAACGGTCGAGGTATCTTGCCGAATTCCCACCAGCGCCAAGCTTCTCTTTCACCATTGCCATGAATTCGGCGGGATCGCACAGTACTTTCTCTGGGCGGTCTGTGAACATCATGGGTAGATCGTGCAGCTTGATTTCATTCTCTTCCACCCGAGCCCACAGAGACTTCGGTGGCTCCTTCCGAAGACTCAACAAAGAGTTGAGTTCAGTGAAGTCGCGATTGAGTTGGCTCTTCACCTTCGCCAGGTCCGTGGCGTGATCCTGATCCTTTTGAGCACATTCGCATTTGTGCCCAGTGTTGCGTGTCTCTATGCATTTGAGATGTGGAATCAACTTCAGCGCAACGTCCCAGTCACTGTCAACTAGCAAGGAGAGCTTGATGCCGCGAGGGAAGTCCTGGGATGAATTGCGGGCCATTGCGTGAAGCTCGTCCATGGTGCTCAGCCTCAACAACTGATTCTCTCTTCCAAATCGTGGGACTGGTGCGGAAAGCGGTTTGGCATTTTCTGCGTTTAGTGCTTGAATGCGAGCTTTACAAACATGTTGCGGCGAGCACCGATAACGGGAGTCCTGGCACATGTGATGGAACTGAGACAGGGTATCTTTCAGCTTCTCCATCTCGTCGGGGTTTTCGTCATCGATGAGTATGCTAGAAATGAATGCTTTAAGCACACTCAAATTAATCTCCGCCTGGGTCGGGTCTGCAATCTCGAGCACGA
The DNA here is from genome assembly GCA_035928285.1 of Vermiconidia calcicola. Classification (NCBI taxonomy): domain Eukaryota; kingdom Fungi; phylum Ascomycota; class Dothideomycetes; order Mycosphaerellales; family Extremaceae; genus Vermiconidia; species Vermiconidia calcicola. The sequence goes on along the minus strand of JAXLQG010000004.1, from coordinate 1,591,435 downwards.
ACGTCAAAACCATACTGACAACGTCAGCCGCGATAATCGAGACTGCCATAGGATCATCGACTGTAATCTGGGAGACCAGCGCTGCAAATAGGTCCGCGATGCTATGGAGGATGAAGTTGAATGAGTGGAACCATTCACGGTTCTGGCCAGAGTCGTAATGGTCGAACATGTCTCTGAGCGTCGTCATGTTGTTTCTGGTGTTGTCGAAATCGGCTCGGATCTGGTAGCTAAGACGTTGCGCTACGATGATGGCGGTCATTGCAGGACACGCTCCAATTTGCTGGTATCTCAAGACCGTATCTTGCAATTTTTCCTGTCCTGAACAAGCAGCAAGCCCCATGTTGTTAAGGTAGAATAATTTCTCGGTTCTCCAAGGCTCAAAGCGGAACTTATGCAAGGTGTGACGGTGGGCGATCGCATGAAACACATCCCAGATACCCTCCTCAAGGTGCTTATAGATATATCCCAATACGTGCGTACGCACCTTGGCTTGATCTTTCACTTCTGGAGTGTCGAGAAAGTCCACAAAAGCGTTCCAGGACTCCTTGTTCAGCTTTGTGCTTGTCAATAGATAGCCAGTATCGAGCATTGCTTTTGACGTCGGGCCTTGTGAGAGAGCCGGTTTGTCGGCCGCAGCGCTCTTGTTCCGCTTGGCCTCTTGGGCAGCCACAAAGATAGTCATAGATTTCTCGACTTTGGCTATTGCTTGCGCCAGCACTTCAGGGTGACCTTTGTTCTTAATTCTGCTCATGGAGTCTTTGAACAAGTCCAGCGTCATCAGACAGTTTTCGGGCTTGTTGTGGGCTTCCGCAATCACAAGCGACGTAAGTCTTCCGGAGAGTTGGACGACGTCGTCGACATCTGCAACCTCGTCGATAAAGCGCTTAACTGCGCGATGGAACAGCAGATCGTTGATCGCATCGTCGAGGATGATATCAGACAGTGGTGGTATAGGGGACTTCGAAATGGCCTTCCCTTTGATCTTCTTCAGCGCTGCCCGAATACTCGTGGGTGTATCATTGGCCATCCGTTCAATCGTCTTTGCCATATCTTTCTTCGCAGCATCTTCCACTTTGATACATTCGAGGTTTGCCTTGACGGTGTCTTCGTCCAGGTTCAATACAGGGTCGACCGCCGCGGAAGGAGTGCTTGACACTTGCATTTTGGATCGCAGGTTCATCATGACTTCGACAACATTGTTGCAAGGCCTAGTCTTTCCGTCTCCTGTGGTGACATCGATGGCGAAGCCTCCAGCACTCTGTTTGGAAAGCATCTGTTCAAGGGCGCGCAATGACTTTTGGAGGACAGGAGACATTGTACTACCGACCTCTAGGACGTCACGAAGGTCCATGATGGCTGTTTCGACGTCGCGAGGATCAGAGGCACCGAAGAAACCCTTCATGACGTTCATCGCTTGCGAAAAAGCGTCTGAATTTGTAAAAGCCATAGTGGTTTGATGGACACTCGATGGATTTGCTTGATTTGATTGATGAAGTTGTGAAAAGGCAGGGTCGACATCGAGAATCATTTTGCGGAATTCATTATTCTTCTTCTCGGCGTCCGCCATTTCTGAATTAGCCTGGTCCAGCTTTGCGCGAGCAACTGCGGGTGAGACTTTGCCTGAGTTCACGTCGTGTCGAATCTTGTCCAGTCTTCCACGTATTCGCCGGACAATGTGTTCATTCTCTCTGGCAGCCTCCAGAATGGCGTTCTTCTTGGGATCAGAAAGGGCATCCTGCGAAGCAAGCATATCCAATGTCGCCTGCTTCACGGCACCAAGTCGGTCGGTGTTGCCCAAATGGTAGCCATTATTACTTTTGGCCATGCCTTTGTCCTGCGAAACACACTTCCGTTCCCTGGAAGTTCCCTCATCCTCTTTCTTGACACGAACTAGCTCAATGTCTCTTTGTTTGCGCAGCGCATTCTGCATCCTTTCCGATCTTTCAGATTTGATCCTGGTCTGATAGTATTTGATCGTATCCATCTCCAGCCAAGAAACCCCCATTGTCTTTGCTCGCCGGCATATCTCATGTCGACAAGGATGCTTATGGGCGGGTATATTCTCAGGTGTTGCTTCAAGGTCTCCGTCCAAGCAGCATGAGTACGTCCCGACAAATTTTTGATCGCCTCCCGATGGACCTATGAAGTAATTATTCACAAGCGTATTGCTCTTGTCGAGAAGAGCCCGTTGTGTCTGGTGCCGGGAGGATTTTTGCTCTAGCTCAATTTTCTCTGTCTCGAGCCTCGCCCTCTCGTGGAGCAACTCATTGTAAGTCCGAATATCCTCCTCGGCCCATCCGTCGACATTATGTCCATCTGCAGCCTTCAGAGAAGTGCTGGTTCTAGGCGGATAGAGTGCCTCCGAAAAGTTGTCATCTGCGCTGCCGCTATTTGCCGATGGTAGGCTCTTGCCTTTTGGTTTGCCCATGGTTTCAGACTGGGCCATGCACGGCAATGCTGATAGCCACAACTGGCGACAGTTGTCTAGAGCTGGTGATGGCGGTTCACCTCAAGAACAAGACGATGATGAGGTGTTCTCGATGACCGATGAACGACAAGCTCAGAAAACCGAAGAACCCTTCAGCAGAAAATCTGTTGTTGCTGGGTTCTTAGCGGGGATGTGTATATAAGGGCTCTCGACACCCGCCACCCCGCCCGCTCAGTGGCTTGAACCAAATCCTCACCACAATCAAGGAATTTGCATCACGATCTGACGGCGATAGAGAACAGGGTCCGGAATAAGGCGACTGCATCGTTATAAGAAAGAGCACTGCAAGGCCACAAGTCGAAGACAGTCTAGCCGCCAATGTTCTGACGGGTTATGTCGTGATTGATCGGCTGAGACGGTGGAAAGGTGTGTCAAAGTTCAGGCTTTGTATAGGACATCGACGCTGGAATGAAGAATACTACATCCCTCACTTCTCAGCAAGAGACGTAGTCTGATGAACGATTGCGACAAAAGTCACCGGAGATGAAGATCGGGCAGGAGCTGAGGCTTGAATCAAGACAAATCAAACACCTGCCAAATTGTGAATGGTGCTTCAGCTGAGTTAGGCGATCACGTGGCTATCTTGGCTCGGTGACGGTGTTTCTTTGTTCCGTTAGGACAACCACAAAAAGTCCGCTGCTTCGTCCACAAAAGGCGACACCTCAAAGACAAACAGTGTTGATGGAGCAAGCAATCTGGAAAGCAATCTGGTGCCCAAGATCTGAAACATGGCAAGCAAGTCGTCTCTTGCCACGGACGGCCAGAACCTGGACAATCAGATCGCTCAAGTGATTCAGGCTTCGTCAAAGCATGATCTCGGGGCGCTAGAAAAATGTGTGAACGAATACTCATTCCGCGACTGCAAAGCCGTGGATGTCCAAGACCCAGCCACTGGCTTCTCACCACTCCACGCAGCTATTGCCTTGTGCAGGTCGTCAACTGATGGGGAGGCTAGTGAGGTCTCATCTCAACAAGACGCAGCGATCTCAGTAATCAGATTTCTCTTGGAGAATGGTGCAATATGGAATCAGCTAGACAACCATGATGAAACACCAGGCTGTCTTGCATATCGTTTGGGCTTGACGGACCTCTATCAGCTCATGGTCGATGCTGGGGTACGAGCGGAAATGATACTGAGTCGATTGGAGGAGTATGAGAGGATGGAGGATGGAGAAGGAGAAGGAGAAGAAGAAGAAGAAGAAGAAGCCGAGGGAGAGGAAGAGCGTGCGAACCCCGAGGGTCAAATTGACAACGCAGAGTCTCAAGACGCGAACGGAGAGGAAGTTCTCGTCCAGCGACAAGACGTCAATGGCTCAACTTATCTGTCATCTGCGCTTTCCCTTACCAGCAACAGACTCCTAGACGAGCAGCAGAACGGAGTGATGATGGCATGGGAAAGTGATATCATGAAAGAGTCTGCTTCTGCTCTTCTACCGGAGCCAGGTCTGAAGATTTTGAACATTGGCTTCGGAATGGGTATCATCGATACGCACATCCAGCAAAACCCTAATAAACCAGCAAGTCACCACATCGTCGAAGCTCATCCAGATGTGCTCGCGGATATGGAAAGCAAAGAATGGGCGGACAAAGCTGGCGTCGTGGTTCATCACGGGAAATGGCAAGATGTCCTTCCACGATTGGCTGCTGAAGGCGAAATGTTCGACGCCATCTATTTCGACACTTTCGCGGAGTCTTATTCAGAGTTTCGTGAATTCTTCTCCGAGCAAGTCATGGCGCTTCTGGACCAAGGGGGTCGATGGTCCTTCTTCAACGGCATGGGCGCAGATCGTCAAATCAGCTATGATGTCTATCAAAAAGTGGTCGAACTGGATTTATTCGAGGCTGGCTTTGACGTTGAATGGAAAGACGTCGAGCTGCCTAAGCTAGACCGTGAGTGGGAAGGAGTGCGGCGGAAATACTGGAACATCGATCACTATCGGCTGCCAGTCTGCAAATTCATGGAATGAGCGTGCGTTCGGACGCGAAGCCTCGGTATCATTGCATGGATTGCAATGAATACTGTTCCAGTCATGTTCGGTCGACACCTAGTCTTGCTTCAGGCTCCCTCCGTGTCAGAGAAGGTTACCTTCTGGCCTCTGCGGTATCCCTTCTATGCGACTACTGAAGCAGAGGACCGCACCCGATTGCCTCCAGCTCGGGACTCTCAATGTTCACCGCAGACACCAGTGCAGTGGTGGTTTCGAATGGCCAACATGATCTAGGCCGGACACTTTTTCCAAGCGGCGGTTGTCGGGCGCCAGTCCTCCTGGCACTACTCATATCACTATTTCTCTTACCATCGCTCGAGCGCCTAGGCTGACAGACCTCGCCGCTCCTGCCATTACACTGGTGAAGAGTGGATCGACGGCGGTACAGGACAAATGTGATGGTTGAGCCAGCCCTCAGGGCAAAGACATGACTACGACACTGGACGACCGGACAATGGTTCGAGAAGGAGGACACATTGGGCTGACAGATTGAAAGGAATCAATTGGGAAACCCACGTCGAGCATGCCGCACCTCAGTACTGGAAGCCAGGAGGACGAGCAGAGTCGCCAATACCGAATCACAAGCAGAGCACTACGTCTTTCGGACCGATGATGCTCGTATCAATGATCTTGTGCCACTGGTCTCGGACAACGATGACAGGCTGGGTGAGTCGATACCTATAGCAGTCTTGGGCCTGCAGGAGACAGAGTTCGACTTGACTCGTGATTATCCCGGAAGTGGTGTAAGTACAAGTAGCAACGACAAACATTAATTGATTATGCCAGTATCGCATGACCATGTCCGATCTTCGCGAACGCAGATACGTGTTGCTGAATAAGTAGCTCGCTATTTCGGTGAAGATTCCTCCGAGCTGCATCGTATTGCCCCGCGTCGGGCTTTCTCCTCAGTGCTCCTCGTTGTGATGCTCAGTCAGTCGTGTCAGTCTACTCCGTATTCTACTCCACACTTGCCACGATTCAAGGACAACCAGAGGGTCATGCGTGTCGACTTGCGGATACGAAGCATTACTGCTCCCCCGCGTGTCCGGAGAGGGGCGTAGCCTCGGTCTCAACTATGGCGGGACAGCCCCGGACGCAGGCATACACAGCCGAAGGATAAAAGCTTCAAGAAAGATGCCTGCGATGGCCAACTCATCGTGTTGAACCCACACAGCAAGTTAATCCCCAGGCCAGACTATACACTCACTCCTGTTACTAGTCCAAGGGCCCACAAACTCGCCAAAGTCCAGGAAAATGGTCAAACGAACAGCGATAGTCACCGGTTCATCCCGGGGCATGTACGATTCCACCATCCTCTGTTTACATGGTACATTTAGTTGCTAACACTATCCCAGAGGCGAAGCCATCATCCGCCGCCTCGCCGCCGAAGGCTACGCCGTATGCGTGAACGACGTCTCCGCGAACAAAGCCGGCATCGACAAGCTTGTATCCGAACTGAACGAGAAGCACGGCTCCGGCTCTGCCATCGGCGTCGTCGCCGACGTGACATCCTCCTCCGAAGTGCAATCCATGATAAAAGAGTCGGTAGACAATCTCGGACCCCTCACAGTGATGGTCGCCAACGCGGGCATAGCCCAAGTCTCACCCGCACTGGACATCTCGGACGAAGATGTACAGCGCATGTTCAACGTGAACTTCATGGGCGTCTGGCTATGCTACACCCACGCCGCGCGGCAGATGATCGCCCAAGGCCCCGTGCCGGAGGGCAGCAGCGGGTACAAGATCCTAGGCGCAGCGAGCATCGTGGCGTTCAAACCGTTCCCACTGCTCGCGCACTACAGCGCGTCCAAGTGGGCGGTAAGGGGTCTGACGCAGGTGTTTGCCATGGAGATGGCGAAGCACAAGATCAACGTGAATGCATATGCGCCAGGAATCGTGGGCACGGCGATGTGGGACCAGATTGATGAGAAGCTGGGCGAGATCGAAGGGCGAGGAAAAGGTGAGTCGGTCAAGAAATATTCGTCCGACTTGACTGCGCTGGGAAGAGTGAGTGTGCCAGAGGACGTGGGTAACGTCGTGGGAGGGTTTTTATGCTCACATGATTCTGCATTTATCACGGGACAGACATTAGTTATCGACGGAGGAATAATATTTACCTGAATCTTTTTGAAAGCAATGTAAGGCCAACGTTGACATTGACATTGTCATTCTTTATGTGAAGAGAATGAAGACCAGCTCTGCAATGCCGCCATCATATTTCAATTGTCCTACCTCGCCGTGCACACTCCACTATCACTGTCCCATTCACTCCCATTCTAAACTGCCCCTCGTACGCCTCACTCCCGCTCCGCTTCTATGCATCTTCACACAGTGCTCAACCAGACAACTCGGTGACCCTTCATTTCGGTAGACAGATCACACAGATCTACTCAGCGTGGCCTTCTCCCTGCTTTGGTGGATATGTCTTCCCATCCGCTTCGACAGTCGGCTTGCAAGTGCACAGTTCATCTTTTGGGACCGAATCCAGGACAGAAGGAATGTGTTTCCCGCAGCCCCACCATGTTGATTTTTCTGTCGAAGAGATCAGTTGTCGGTCCGGAAGACGATGATCGCGACAACCACCAAGTAGGAGTAACACATACGGCAATTGGGACAAGTTCTCTTCATGCACATTTTGGGCGGTGGTTTTGCGTAAGTTCTTTATGAGATAGTTGTTTGGTTCAAAGGCTGGTCGTCAAGATACGAGTAGTGTGTCGATCTCGATTTGAAAGGTGAAGATATACAGGAATGTAAGGATGGTGGTGGTCCGATTCTCACGGCTTTTATGAGGCTGCTTGAGGTAGAGGTAATAAATTGGTACCTAAGGCTTAATAGGCACGTCACCCCCCGTCGCCCCTAAAGGCTTACCTAAGGCTGAAGCCCGGGCCTTCCTGAATCGCTCTCGTCACTGTCCAGTGAATGGTCGTTGCGCTTGAGCTAACCGAGGCGGAAGGATACCTCCGTACCACATCCGCAGTGGAATGCGCTGGAAGTGTTCAGAGGCTGAATCCCGAGGTCGCCGATGTGAGATCTTCTCTACGTCCGTACAATCTGGTGATTACTGTGCACAGTAACTTAACTACTCCCTACAGTGTGGGAATCATCCGCATGAGGCTCAAGATAATTAACAATCGATTGAAAAAGAAACTTTGGAACACTCGTACTCGTCCTCGAGGAAATCAGAGAGACATCGAAACAAATCCACGGCCGTAAACATTCATTCATCACTGCAAGTAGATCATCGCGGCTTTAAGAATCCTTCTCGTGCGATACAACGCGTGCCTCATCCCATCGTAAAGCAAAAGAAATTCGTTCAATTCATCCCAGCATGACGATCCCGATCCAAGACACAACCAAAGCCGGCGCCATCAATGTTGAACATGCCGCCACCACCCTCCTACTGTCGCTCGTCTGATCCGAATAGACGCAAGCCCAACCAGAAATCACCCCGCCGCTGCCGCAGTCGCTGGGTTCCAAAGGCGCCTCCGATCCATCACAAGAAGACCCTGACGTGCCGGGAGGACAGCACTTTTGCTTCTCCCATATCGCTTGATCCAACCACAAGGACCATCCGGCCGGACAGCAAGTTCCCCAAGTTGAACCCTCGTAGCTCGAGGAGAGAAAACAGTAGCCAGTCTGACAGAATGAATCTGTTGAAGGGGTAGGACAGCCGGACTGTCGCGCGACGATTCTTTGGTTGTTGAAATGGTTGCTATGCTCGAGGGTGTTGAGATCAAATGCAGGCTCTGTAGTAGAGTTGCAACCACTTATTGTGATCTCGGAAACCGCCGGATCGACGTTTCCTGTAGTATCTGTAGGTAAAGCGACTGCTATGCTCGAGGCGAACAGAGGGAGAGTGAGGTCAATGGCACGGGCTAGTCTCATGATTCCATAAGACACAAGAGATATGGCGATGATACAGCTGTAAGTAGGACACCCAAAAACTGCGAATTGAAGATGATTGTCGTAGCCTCGAGGTTCATGAGCAATTGGCACAAGGGACGATTCGGCTGATGACTAAGTCTACTTTTTGTCTCTTCCAACCTACACGACGAGACGATTGGCCGCTCAAGTCTTGGTACAATCAGGGCACCCAGCAGGGTAAGGTAGTTCCGATGTGAGAAGCAGACTACTTTCTTATGAGAGCCTTGCTTGGATACTTTGAACTTCAGGTGACACTGCTTCTGGAGACTTCAGGGTCAGTACTGCGGCGTCTTGAGCGATAGGTATCACGTTTTCGAGTGTGTACCCTTTCGCAAGTCCTGCGGCAATGACGCCTAACATTGTGTCACCAATGCCATTGACCGAGACAATTTCCTCCTGCCTCACTTCTCGAGATGGAGGAAACAAGCGCATGTACAATCCTCCAATTTCCGAGCTGTCCGACAAATTCCTTGAGAGTATGTAGGGCGCATACTCGGGACGTGTGAGACGTTCGTCCCTAGGTCGGAGCAGGCTTGTCAGAAGGCAACCCCTATGCCCCAGCTTCGTCACCAGGTTCGGGATTAGGGGCAGAAGCTGTATGCACTGCTGTGGGATGCCCTCGTGCACCAAATCAGATCCAGCTATGGAAGCCAGTCGATCTGAGGAACCTGTACCTACAAGACCAAAGCTGTCGACCACCTTCCACCATTGCTCCGATTCAAACATCATCGCATCTCTGGCAGCATTGTAGATCGCTGTTAGCTCTATGCTGTTTGGAGAGGCAAGGCTGACGACGTGATTTGGCACAACACCGCCAGTCATCATCACGTTGTTGGCTTTGTGGAAGAGTCGAGCGGCTTTTGCAGTCGAGACAGGCTCGAAGGCTACCATAGCTTCATGCGCCTTGGCCGCCGTGAAAATTGATGAGAGAATGGCCGGAGACCAATTAGCATCAGCAACAACCCATTTCGGTTTACTCTGGCTCATCATGGTCGTCCAGTGCTCCAATGACTCCATTTCTGGTCGACCCAAAATTGACATGTCTGCCATTGCCATAACAAGATCTTTACTGCTATCATTGACTGCGACATATTGCGCAGTCCGTGCACCCTCTGTAGTCCTAAGCTGTCGAATGTTCGTGGTAGTCAAGCCGCTTTGTCCGATGTGATCAAGAAGTGACGAACCGGCCAGATCGTCCGCGACCACAGATGCCAAAGAGACTTTCGCCCCAGCCAGATGTGCGGCCATGGCCACATTGCGACCGACTCCACCTGCAGATTGAGAAATGCTCGAAGGGTTTGAAGTGTGTAGAAGAGGCGAAAGCAGAGCCGGAGAATCATCAAAGGGTTGATAATCACAGATCGTGTCGCTAGCGAGAGATCCGGCGACCAGTATATCTATCGGCTGGGCCTCCAGTGCCTGTGTTTGCGGCGATGGAGTGTCTGCCATAGCTGAAGCAGCTTGCTTTGACGCCATCATCTTGGATGTGCTTGCAGGTTTTGTGACGACATTGTTCTGTCTGGCCATGGTCAATAACTGCTCCAAGGTCATAGGGAGAAGTCTAACATGGCTCACCGCTGAGGTGCAGCACCATCACGCCGTTCAAGCTTTGCCAGTTCGACCGCAACTTTGGTACCGCGGACCACATTTGCCTCGACCAGTGCTTTATTCGCCTTGATACTGGAACCCTGACTCAAATCCCTGATCCTCTTCAGGATGTAGGGTGTGTTAGCATTCCCGCCGATGCCCTTTTCCTCGGCATCAGCAACAGCTTGGGAAATGATGGAGTCGATGTCCTGCTTTGCCACTGCTGAATGCTCCGGAACTGGGTTGGCAAACAAGAGGCCGGACTGGATGGGGAATTGCGATTGCGCGTAGACGATAGCAGCCGCATCGGCCTCATCAAGGATGGTCTTTGGGCTCCTGACGCCGCTATCCCGTGAGAAGAACGCAGGGAAATCGACGTTGCCCTCCCTGCCGTCTGCAAACGTGCCGACTCCAACACCTTGAGTCTCGAGGTATTCCAGTGTTCGTGGGATATCCAGGAAGGATTTACATCCAGAGCTGATCACAGCGACCGGTGTTCTTCCCAGCTCTGTCAGATCTGCGGAAACATCCATAGACTTCTCGCCTCCTCGATGAACACCACCAAGTCCGCCGGTCGCGAAGATCTTGATGCCCGCAAGATGCGCAAGCACCATTGTCCCCGCGATTGTAGTTCCGCCATTGAGTTTCTGTCCTCTTAGACCCAGGCCACCAATGAAGCCCAGATCTCGCCTTGATATCTTCCAGGTATTTTCACTTCCAGCTGTAGAGACAAGCTCTATGAGTTCCTCGGCTTGCATGCCAACGCGAGCCGTGCCATTGAGGATGCCAATTGTCGCGGGCACACCGCCGTTTACACGGACTAGGGACTCGAGATGCGACGATAACGCGACGTTTTCAGGGTAAGGAAAGCCTGGAAAGATATGAGCCTCGGACCGGATGCGACGTAGGCTCTATATTGGCCGTTTACCATGAGTATAGATTGTTGTCTCTAAAGCTACAACGGGCTTGCCCGTAGCGAGAGCATCTTGGACCTCCTCCGAGACTTGGAAGAGCTTGTCTTTGCCAGATAGGCAGCGATATTGATTGAATGGTAGTCGCCGGCAGCTATGACCGAGACTCTTGAGGCCCCAGGCTCTGTGCAGAAGAGCCATGCTCGACTTAGGAATCCCTGGCGCATCAATTGAAATTGGGTGAGGTGCTTCAAGTGTCGGAGAATCTCTTTTTCCGTGTCCGGATCTTTCACAGCCTCATGCTCTCAACGCGACGCGATAATTCGTTTGGTCTATGAACTGGCAGGTATTCCACCATGACTTTCCTCTCTTCAATTGAACAAGTTCCAGCTGCGGTAAAGTGAAGTCTTATCTGTCCCATGTCAAAGTATGGCTGTTTGTCGTTAAGAACTACGTGGCCTTCACCCAGCAAGGTCACCAAGCGCCTTGACCGCCTGTTCAAAAGATAAATCATTTTTCGACCTAGCCAGCATGGAACAGCCTCGTCGTGGCTGACGAAGCAAAGGTACGAACAGATTAAACCCAAACCCAAGTTACTCTCGGCAGGGTCTAGCTGTTGCGATCATTGACTGTCGAATCAATCTCATCAACAATCTTGTAACCTCATCAGGCTCGACTTGACTGATAAGGTGGCCTTCATAAGCCATCTGACCAAGATCCAATTGCATCATGCGTCTCTACGCCATCGCCGACCTCCACTTGAGCTACAAACAAAATAGGGAAGCATTGGATGAGCTGAAGCCGCACAATGACGACAGCTTAATCATCTGTGGTGACGTTGGCGAGCGGCTTGAACACCTTCAGGAGGCCTTCGAAATCACGACCAAGCTTTTCAAACAAGTGTTCTGGGTGCCGGGCAACCACGAACTGTACACGCTCCCCGGAGTCACCACCGAAGATGATCTGGACAAAGAACTCAGAGGAGAGCACAAGTACCTGGAATGTGTGAGAGTTGCAAATGAATGCGGCGTCATCACTCCAGAGGATGAGTTCGTCAAGTGGGAAGGAGAAGGAGGACCATGTCTGATCTGTCCCATCTTCACGCTCTATGACTACAGCTTCCGCCCGGCCCACATCACTAGAGAAAAGGCTCTCGAGTGGGCCATGGAGCAGAATGTATATGCGACCGACGAAGCACTCTTGCATCCCGACCCATACCAAAGCCGAGACGAGTGGTGCACAGAACTTGTGTCCAAGACGGAAGAACGGCTGGAAAAGGCTGCTGCCAGGAACATCCCCCTCGTCATCATCAACCATTGGCCACTCCGTGAGGACACAATCACCATTCCCAGTATTCCCAGGTTCAGCCTGTGGTGTGGAACGAAGAAAACCGAGGACTGGCACAAGAGATTCAATGCCAAAGTTGTTGTCACAGGCCATCTCCACGTTCGGAGAACCGACTGGATTGACGGAGTCAGATTCGAAGAAGTGAGCTTGGGTTACCCTCGTCAGTGGCAGGCGGCAAGGGACAGAGGGCTCGATATCAATGACCTTCTTAGAGAGATCCTGCCAGGCATGCCCGATCCTGGAGATGGAAGAACCATTTGGCGGCGGTCTGGAGTTCCTTCCGATTGGAGACCAGGATAGGGCAAGCGCTATAGAATGGAAGTACACGAGAAATCTCCGGTTCACACCGTAGGAATGTCATTGCATTGCCCCTATCGTCCACTTCTCATTCTTCTCTCACAAGACCAGTTTTCCTCGATTTGGCACGTCAAGAGTCAAGCCATCAAGATTGGGAGTTCTGAACAACAACAACAACCCCCCAGCTGCCATCGCTGCCCTCGCCGCCCTTGCCGCACCCGCACCCACCCCTTCACATATCCCCCATCCATCACTTCTTAGCAGCATACTCCTCATCCGTAACCTTTTCGTGCCAGACCGTCTCCCCGTGACTAACAGCCAAATGCATCATGTACGTCTTGTCGTCGCCTCCATGCCAATGCGTCGTCCCGGCATCGCACCAGACCATATCCCCGACATTCAATCTCCTCGGTTCGCCTCCCTTGTCGCAGATCCAGCCCGCACCCGCGAGCACCTTGAGCATCTGTCCCTTCTCATGAGTGTGCCAGTGCGTCCGAGCACAGGGCTGGAACATGACGTGGTTGAGCTTGATGTTTGGTCCGTCGAAAATAGGGTCCATCCAGACATCTCCGGTGAACGTCGCGGTGACTTGGGCGCTGGGCTTCTCGGGATTGCGTGAGTCGCGGATGATGGTTGACGGCATTTTGTGGCAAGCCTATGTCTAGAATTGATATGGAAAATCGGCGAGATGATGGTGTTTCTAATCGACAAGCAACGAGGTATACGAGCGATCTAGAATGGATATCTTTTCGAATTGGAATCTTTCTTGATATCCTCGGATAGCATACTGTACGCCAACCATGCTACTCACAGCGAGACAGCTACTGTAGTCGTTGGAGTCAATGGCATCGTTTCTTCTCCAACTTTGGAGTCGCCGTCCGCTTTCCTCCACATTCTCCTCCTCCTCCTCCTCCTCCAATATCCAGAGATTCTGAGCACCCGCACTGTATGATGATTTCTCATGGACAAGGACAGGAGCGATAGATGGCCAAAGGCTGATACCTTTCATCTGTCGATTGACTACTGTGCTTCGGCACAAATGCAAGCACGTGGCTGAGATGAACCTCGACGCAAACTCCTCCACTCAGCTTCGCCTTCGCACGCCACAACGACTCAGCTCTCAGCTCTCAGCCGCTGCGGCTGACTTAGTGAGGCTGCCTCCTCGCCTATGGAAACAAGCATTAGCTCCCACACAAGCTTCTAGACCAGGAGAGCAACTCGTCTCGCTCTGAACGCCTTCCATGTTCGAACCAAGCGCTTTCCATATCCGGCGCATGGGCAAGCCACTACCGTCCTTGTCCATCCAGCCCCGTACGGGTATCATATTTAGATTGGTAGAGGTCCTCTCAGACAGTCACCATGACAGCCTTCGCATATCTGTAAACTTCCCACACCGCCTTTTCGACCTCAAACTCATATCGTCTCCGTTGCCTTCTGCGATAAAGCGATCAATTCGACATGGCAACAGCATCCGGTCACGTCAAAGAGCACCGCGATCTCGTGCCAATCAGCCGATTCATCGAATCAACCAGTCCTAATGGCGCCTTGATAGTCATGAACCTCTTCATAGACCCGGCCAAGCTCGATGAAGCCATCAAAGTCGCGACGCCCGTTGTCAAAAAGCTGCGAGCAAATGCAGAGTGTTTATTCTGCGAAGCCTCCGTCAATCCTCAAGACAAGGGCCACATCCGCGTGGTCCATGGCTGGAAAAAAGATAGCGCATGGTTCCGCGATGTGAGTTCACATCTTCATCTTGCCTACCTTTGGCCGTGAAAGTTAGAAGTGGCAATTCCGCTGACATCGTTGAGCAACCAGAACATGGAAACACAGCCATGGTTCGGAGAGTATGTGAAAGCTATTGCGGGCATGGCAGACCCGAATCGGCAACGTAAGGCTTCCGCCTATACCATCACACAGAGGAGGAGGCATGATGTGCAATGCTGCTAACACATACATCATGCTGCATAGGTATCATCGAGCACTTCGACCGCATTATAATTGATTGATGGTCGAGTAGGCGCGCCTGCAATGACCATTACCACAATCCACGGCGGTGGCCACAGCAATACAAAGGTAGGCCAGCGTGAGTCCGAGGATTGGTTGTGGGGTACATCAATAGTGGCACAGCCGGTGGTGGAAAAACGGTGTGACATTAGGAACACGTCAAATTGTATCCGTACACTCGGCCAGCTTAGTACGTCCACCAAGGGTCATTGTGGTGGAACAGGAAATGTAATTCAGTCCTTTCCCAGCTGGTAACATAGTCAGTCTCAATTTCTTTCCGATAATATGGTCAGCCAGTTGCATCATATCGCATCCAACGCGATTAGACCGCGTTTCCGCTTGCTTGCGAGCTGTCGTCGTCCGGAACTTGCCAGTTCTCGTTTGTCCAATGACGCTTCCATCACTTGGGGGTATGCATCTCAGTGTCCACATGTTCATATCTCACTGGCGGCCTCTGTGATCGACCAACCAGCGGAAGAAAGCGTTAGCCTTGTGCAGTCTTGTAGCATTGGTCACATAGAATAGCATAACCACATGGTACGTGGTCTGCGTTGAGCAGCGATTCCTCGGCAGCGTCGATATGAACAAACAGTGCCCATTAATAGTGGCTGACCGTCTCTGATGGTGTGGTATGTTGTGGGCGCTCGTTCCTTTCAAAATTGACTTCTTTAAATGCTGCAATGACCTCTGGGAGACAGTGACACATGACCTACCTTGCTATGGTCCTGAGGCATGGGAGTGTCGGGCCTCAACGGAAGCAGGCTGGAGGGTTTCAACAGGTAGCAGCCCCGCAGCGCAGTAGAGAGCGTGCTGGGAGCAACGGGCCAAAGCATCGGTATAGCCATGTACGCACGACGTGGCACAGCGTCTGTTGTTCCTCCGTCTTTTGATGTATGTGAGTCGCTGGAGAGAGCGGTCGATCGGAACTCGACAACACGATAAGGCAGCAATGCAGCGGCTTCGCAGCTCGCGTCGATCAGGTGGAAGGCAGCCTGGGGGCGACGCCGAGGCGAGGAGTAGGAGGGCACCGGTCGAAGCCTGTAGGAGGAGTGGATTGATGTATTGTGGATGGCTCCATAAGTCCAGTAGAGACTAATCGCCTTGGTAAGGTAGTTGGGATCGTTTTTCCAGGGCGACCATTCGGGAGAAGAGCTGGTGACAAGGAACAGTGTGTCCTTGAGGCTGTTCAACCCGTCAAGTTGTGTATGGACCTTCCGAGAAGCTAAGTTAGAGACGGTGATGCTAGGCTGAAGAGGACATTTCCCTTGGATGGACACGATGACAACAGTCGTGGAAGATGAAGAAGTTGACAGCAGCATCATGTGGGTTTGTGGCTTGGTCTCGGCAGATCAACCAGGCCCAGGGGATTGATCACTGATGTTTCATCACAAAACTGCTTTTCCCACCACTCAGCCCGATCAGTAGCATACGCTGCGGGTTCATACCACCAACTGGCGAGGTGCCTCGATATGGGTCCATGTCACTCCATGTCCATTAGTTGAGTCGAGACACCTGGGCTCATCCGCAGTCGCGTGCTGCGCAAAAAGGCAAACATTGGTGCTGACTCGTCCTGGTCGGGTCGGTCTCCCTGTCCAATTGTCACAAACTGCTGATTGCAAACAGCAAGGTGAGAAGTGACTGTCATCAGGCAGCAGCGAGGCTTGTCGATGCGTATTGTGTCCAGAGGAAGCGGCTGCGCCTTCTAATATCGACTTTACCATCTTCCAGGTTGAGTCGATCCATTGCAACCATTGCAACCATTGCAATGCGACCAGTCCTGGGTCAGATAGATTGGAGAGGTTCCAGTGACAAGCTGTTGCTTCACCCGTCGACGCCCGATTAATGGCAGTGTCGAAGTGCTAGCATGGCAATCGTACAAGCAGGGTGCACCACGACCCGACACATGGGCTACGTGCGGTTGGTGCAAGTCAAGTGCGACGATTGCCACTGCGCAGAACAGCAGCTGGAATTCATACATTAAGGAAGACTACCTCCTTAATATTGCGTGTTCTTCCTCACCATTACACGGCCGACGACATCATGACTCAGACATTGCGAGCCCAAACGAGAGTGCCCGGACATCGTATGTCTACAAATGGGGAACGCGAATCGAATGCCAGAGAGCGCACAAGGTCTGCTACCATGCTCCATTTATGTGCCGCCTAACCAGATTACAGCGCGGATACTGCTCTCCCAAACTCGACCTCCCATTCTCCTTCCACCGCATCTGAAGGGACTGACAGGCGCGATGGCTCGCATACAGGTCAACAACCAGTAGCCCAGGCCCGACGACGATCAGAACCCCAGGCCATTCTCTCGGATGCGCATCGGTCATCGCGACAGCCGTATGCAGGGGACCGAAATGGTATACCTACCTGACGCCTGAAAAGTTTCCGACGTCAACAGTGGTAGCTAATTTCATGACAGGAGCATCTACATCTTCCGAGGAGTCTTCCGACCGAGCCTCAACGCCTCTGTCCAACCGCACCCAGCCCGAGTCTTTAGTTTTTGAACGTGATTCAAGGAGGCAAAGGTCAACTCGCCGCACAGGTAGTAGATCCGAGAGCACCGAGAGCAGGCGCCTAAATGCCAATGGCTCTCCGCCTGCACGAAGTGCTCGGCACTCGGGACAGTCATTAGCAGGCATGGAGGGAGATGACTCGCTGCCCGAAATAATTCCAGAACGCATATCTTCCGAGGATGAGATTGAATTGCACCGTCACCACCACCACCACCACCACCCACAAGCCAATCATCATAACCCAGCTCAAAACCATCGTGAGGCCACAGAGCGTTCCTGATCATCACAGAGATCAGATGAGGATATAACTTGTCGGTTCATAGCAAGTTCAACTTTGTTCAAGGAAAGATGAGTGGTTGCCTGGTGGGCGGCTGGGCACTGCTGTCTCTCGTTCTTTCGATTCCGGGCAATAAGCTAGCTTCGGTAGCATCTCAATTGAGCGCTACAAATGAATTCTCTTGTTGCTAGAGACTCGGTCTCGCGGTTGCTGCGCTGTGTTCGCCTGCGATCGAGATCTGCACCTAATTAGCGATCTCATGGTTGAGGTGACCACTACACAACTACTCCTAGGTTGAGAAGCGACAAAGCACATGAACGACAATGGCGGCACCCTGAGTGGAGATCTCTCCATCGTCACTTTGCATGCACTGTGGTGACTGTGGCAGACATCTGGCGAAGGGCATCTGCCAGCCTTGTTGTTTATCAGTTTCGAAGCACCCGGCAACAACATCAGTCGAGCATTTTTGAAACACAATCGTTGGAAACGAGTTCCAGCCGAGCCAATCACCAATAGACAGCCTTCTGGAAAAATACGACGCCAGACAGACATTCTTGTTTGCGTATTTCCACGAGAAAGAGACCGGGACTTTTCCCCGGTATTCATTATTGGGTGCGGCCACAGGCAGTTTGTAGAAACTTGAGTCGAATCAAGACCATCCAACGGCTGGGGCCTTGCCCAATATTTCACTGGTGAGAGGACAAGCAAGGCAGACAGAAGTCAATCTCTCTGGACTCTCCTTCCCAGGCGTTACAACTGGAGAGGCTCTGATCCGTGGGTCTTTGAGACAGCCTTGATTGGGTACTTGGCCTTCGGAGATACCACTTCCACCACATGATCGAGACTACCCGATGGGCAACAGAAGTGTGCCTTCCCGTGGCTTCCCTGACGACCTCCAGTAGGGGTGATTCTCAGTACCTCGGTGGTGAAGGCAACCAACAGCGTGCAGCCCCTTGGCCTAGAGCACGCCTAGACCAAACCCTCATCTTCTCTTTCCCTCCTTGACTCCATACCATCCTGCCGTAGGTAGTATACGGTCAACCCTGTGCGATTTGCCGGGCCTATGCAACGAGTTCTCTTTTCGACATGTATGGCCCCGGACGGCCATGGAAGTCCCAAGCTTAGGGAGCGCAGGCGCCAGTAGGCCTTCTCGGCCTTGTCGTGTCACATACTGTGCGTTTCTGGGGCTCAGATGTCAGCCTCATAGTGCTGGTGACACAGCTCTCACCCATCTGCCACGGTCCCTGATGATCACATCCGCATCCTCTGCCTTGGATGCGTCCAAACTCGTCGAGTATCCTTCAGAAGCTGTGCAGATTCGATCCGCAATCACCTTATCCTAAGGTATCAATGCTGACGTCGAGTGCATAGCAAACTTACACAGACTTTCCTCCTGATCATTGCTTGAAGCCTGCGACCTTCCTGAGAAACAAACAGCATCGGCCTCTTCGACAACTCCAGATCATTGTAGAAATTGCTCGGAATGTTGTTATTCCGACAGATATTGATGACGACTTGCATCATGCCCGAGAGCTGCTCGAGATCCGCTCACCGCAATGACATGTCTGACCCTCCCAATGTTGCCAGAGCGACGCCAGCCATCAATAACGAAGCATCATTGTCGTAATTCTCCTACCAAAAAGAATCTCCAGTCGAATCATATCGCTGTGTCGGAAACAGCCATGTACAATCTCAAGCCACGCGCTCGCGACGCAATACCTCCGTTCAAACTTGCTGGCGTTTGAAGGGCCGATTGAGTTCATCTCTTTTCCCAAGGGTTACTACAAGGCGTGAAAATGAGTCATGCATGAGAGAGTCACCCTCCTGACTGTTGGCCCGAGTACATCTGTGATGGTTGGGAACAAATTGTTGACGGACAACGGCGTCTCTGCTAGAGAAACCGCTGAGCATACAGGACTCAGGAGTGAGTAACCAACAGAAAAAAGATGAACAAAACTTGCGTCTGCGGTCCCATTTCGACATGCCATCGTCGATGTGGCATCTGCAAGCCCAGCACAGACACACAATACAGCTTTGGCAATGATACAGTGATCCTGAAACATCTTGCACCCTGTGGACAAAAGGGCCTGCGCAGGAAGCGAGGGCATAGATGGACGGGGAGCACTCCCTATGCTCATTCAGTCATTCCAGGATTCGGATCTGTTGGCCTACCTCAAAAGCATCCAAGCTGCCGCCGCCACTGGGTACCACCGGGTTCTCTATCACAAGCGGTAGGAGTACCAACAAGACCGCATGCCAGGAAAAGAGCGCTTGCCACCAATTTGTGGCAGTCTTTTAGTTCACTGTGCCTTTCCGGCCGCACCATGAGCAGAGGCCATCGAGTTCCGTTACAAGCGTACACTCTACATGCCTTATCTATGCCGTGTGACGATACACAACTCCTGGCGCCTCTTACCAATGAGGCGTGACGGGCCAATATCCAGCCGAAAAAGGACTCTGGTAGGTTTCTGGTAACAGGACCATATTCCCATTTCAACTCTCTACTACGAGATACTTACATTGTCGCTGTCGCCACCGGCGCCCCTCCTCGCCTTGTCGCCACTGTGGGCAGGAAATCTCGGCGAATCCGATACCGCTGCAAAAACTCCGAACCTCACCTCACACGGGACACCTGATACCTCTCCTTTTTGATGTCGTCACCACTTACAACATCCAAGTCCACGACCATGGCACGACCATGACCATAACGTGGGCCCGTAGTCACAACTGTTTCTAGTCCTAGATAGATCTAACGAAATCTGTACAGCAATGACTATGCAGAAACACAATAACGTGCTTGGTGCCATTGTTTTCTTTTCCTACATTGCAGCCGCCCTCGCCCTGACGGGCCTGGTGACCAGCGACCTACAAAAAGCATTCACAGCATGGTCATCACGTTCACGTTCACGTTCACGTTCACGTCGGGCCGCAGCCGTGATCGTGATCGTAGTGTCCGAGTTTCCCTCTTCGCTGCCCTGTCCACCTTGAGCTTCGCAGTCCTGTCGTATTATATGCTCGATTTCCTCATACAATCATATCAAGCTTGGTCGTCGATATCTTCCCCGCCAGCAGTTCCCCATCTCTTCACATATTTCCTGCTGGATCAGATCCTACCGGTGTCCTTTGCACAGAACTTATTTCTGCTGAGAATGATCTTTCGCGAGGAGGAGGAGATGGAGGAGGAGGAGGAGGAGGAGGAGGAGGAGGACGACAGCACAACCAGAGCATTGCGCGCAAGAAAGTCGAGAAGAGCGCCCATTTTACCCACGACAACGCCGTCAAGGAAAAGACCTCGACTTGGCACTCCTACACGGACACCAAGCAAAAAACTGAAATTGCATGACGTGGACAAACTGGAGGCACAGTCCATGTCCTCTCAACCACTAGCGACGGATCACTCCCTAGACTCCGCTTTCTGGGATGAATGGGATATGAAGAGGGAATCTTATGCACAGCAAGAAAAACATGCCAACCGGTCTATCAAAGCTACTCGAGTTTGGCGGCGACTCGCTTCTCTGCCTTCCATACCCTCCAGTGGCAGGCTTCAGCAAGGCGTCTCTCCCGGCCGTGTTAATACATTGGTCAAGATGGTGCTGGCGGTGGCTAACGGCCACGCTTTTGGAGCCTTGAAAGAGGTGATGACCTTTATGCAGCAGGATGGAAGAACAACGGTGGCTGGAGTGTTCAGCCAAGACCCTAAGGTCCTCGTCAGTGCCGTCAACAGTGTCGACACAGCGGATAACTTGAACGGCTATCTACGAAGGTTCGCGTTGGCTCGATTGGCCAGACTCTATTCCAATACGGTCGCGAACGGAGGCCTTTTGGGGCCCGACAAGGATGGTTCCCGTCTGTCCCTGCGGACATCAACAAACAAGGCTTACAAGGCCGAGGCTTATGTGTCTCTGATCCAGTATATCTGGGACGTGGCCTTTCCTGCTCGATTTCGGGGGAGGAACAAGACCAGGAGTGGCCTCATCGACTCCGACGAACCTGATGCCATTCGGTGGAACCGTCACAGAAGAAAGTTGAGCAAACAAATCGAAGCTGGTCAACGATGGCTCAAATTCGCTGACAAATTCGGTTGGTCGGCTCTAGGGCTGGTGACCCGAGACTGGTTCATTGAGGAGAACAAGGTGCTAGCAAATGACCGAATGTGAGTATACCTGAGTCTGTCTTTCTTTCTCGGAAACGTCGACTCACGGGAACAGTTTCGAAGAGATCTTGGCAACATCGGAGCATGGAACACTGTTGGACGAAATAGAGGCTGTGAAAGGACGATTTCTGCGGCAGCTGAACAAAACTCTCGGTGGAAGCTTGTTTGACCTGCTGGAGGATTCGAGCCGCGCACAAGCATTGCCTCTGTTGAAACTTGATGACCATGATATCATGACGCGGCCGGACTGCGACCAGTCGTGGATTAATGACTTTCACTTGGAAGAAAAATAGTAAGCGAACCAGGTAACTAATCCATGGCGCAGATCTTATATCTTCCAACACTCGCGCTAAAAGCCTCGCTGCTTCTTCCTTTGTGAGCACGAAACTCGAGTCACGGCTGCCGTCTAATTATAGGCAGTGCTGCGAGTTGATTGAAGATCAGTGTTTCGACCGGATCATGATATAGTGATATAGAACTGCATAGCAAAAGTAGTCGCTCGAAGCTGCGGCAGCTGAACTCCATGTCAGGCTTACATGTTTTCAGTTTAGCGGCAGCTTTCTTTTGTGGCGAAGGATTCTCTAACGTATATCGTTTGCGCTGATTGCCATCCTCCGTCGCCACCACATCGCCGTAACAACATAATCCTGCACCACCACGTCGTTTCACACATTCCTCTGTTACATCTTAAGCATGGTCAACATCATCTTCGAAGATCTTTCCACAGCTCAACACAGCCCTAACCACATCCGCAAGTTTGTTGGGACCCTTGATTTATGGCCACACAAGCGAGAGCTAGGCTGTATCACCTTAAGCTCTGAACCTTTTATGTACCAATGAAAAGCGCGAACAGGACCCAGCGCACTTCAGTTCTTACGTATGTGACAGGTAGATAGAGCAAGGTGGTATTAGCGAAACATCAGACCACCAGTTCTCGTCTCACTGTTGTGGGATGTAGGGTTAGAACCAAAATCTGAACACAAGTTCTAGGCCTTGATCCTCTCATTTGCCTATCCTTGATCGGCTTTAGACATGAAGCACTAATTGGCTGGGCCCAGACCGGATTCGTGGTTACCCCGCCTCCACTCTGAGGGTCAGTTTCCTAGCATTTGGGGTCAACACGTCTTTCCCAAGGTTCACATCGGGGGCTACCGGTGCAGACTCTGTATCGCATACGAACAAGCTGGCTCTCCCTACAACCACCTTGGAAGCCCATGCTCCTGTGTTGGAGTCGTACTGTAAGCGCCGGTGGTTTCAATTGCAGTTTTCTTTGTCATCCTCTTTGTGTTCGCGATGTGTAATTGAGTCTACATCCTTCAGCTGCCTTGAAACCTCGTTCCGTCAAGGTGGAGTGATGATCATGAGCATGATGCAAACATTCGCCGACTCACATCCTGGCACGTAATAGCAGAGAAGGGTGGCCGCTGTTCAGAAACTGCTGTACACACAAGCTTATTTTCCGCATGTTCCCTCGGAGGAATCGTGGTTTTACACCGCAACATTGAGCCGTATGTCGCGCTTGTTCAGATGTGACCAGACATCTTCCTCAATGATTATGTCTTCTTTTCGCTCCCCAGCTATATCCGGCGATTCTTGCAATATGCCTAACCATGGCAAAAGCTTCACAGAAACACCAGGCTTCTTGTCCAGGTTGGAGATGATAGAAGCTCTTATCCAGGACGTCAAACGCAAATTAGTCGAACACTGTCGGTCGGCCAACGTCACGGAGACAGTCCCCAAAGACAAGGAGGCAAGTGAAGTAGATACCATCACAACCACTCGCACAGGTCCGACTCACCGCTACATTCACCAGCGCCGAAACCAATTACACGATGAGGGTATGGTACGGGCACAGGAGAACAGTGAACGCGTGGAAAATTTCAACCACGAAGGCGTCTCAACGGTATCTAATTCAACCCATGACAGATCGGCGACGTACCCTTGGGTCGACGTAGCGACCTTGCCCTTTAGGTCAATCCTAAAACTTCCGGAGTTGTGCGACCTGGTTCCTTGTGACGCCACTTGCTTTCATTTGTTCAGACAGTATCGGGATAGCGCGCATTTCCTGTATCCAGGTGTCGTCGATATTGATGGGTTTGAGACTGATTTGACCCAATTTCTCGTCTGTCGATCTATACAACGGAGGGAGACGAGTGCTTTCATGGATGGATGTTCGACGATCTACGGCAAAAGTTTGCATTGGCTTGGTCTCCTCTTTTCGTGTTTGGCGTCAGGCTGTCAAAGTTTGCCAATCCGACTGGAAGAACAATACCTACCTCCGCGAGTGTACGGTGTGTAGTCCCCCAAGCCTATGGAGCTCCCAATTATTTCAGGAATACGTACTAATATGATCTAGTACGCTGTGCGTATGAATGTTTGGTCGCTGCCGACTACCTTTCACACCCGACGGTGCTCGATATCCAGAGCCTCCTAGTTTTAGCCGATTCTATTGCTGTGACACACCACGTGGGGGAGGCGTGGTCGTTACTAGGCAAGTAAGCATAAGATCCTCATCTTAATGGGGTTTCTTATACGTTACAGGGCTCACGTCCCGACTGGCACAAATGATCGATCTTCGGAAGCCGTTTCAATCGTCTATGTCTCTAACTGAAACCCTCCTACGAGAAGAGATCTGGTGCGTGTGGGCCTATTTCCAAATAGGACGGGAGCGCGTGCTCACTATTTCCAGGTGGAAAATTCTGTGGCAGGATACCTTCCTGTCCATGACCTATGGTCGACCACCACTAAACACGGGAATGCCTGCGCAAAGCCCTCATCACACGCAAAACCTAGGTGGCGAAGGGCTTCCGTACATTGAATGCATGAAGCTGCTCTGCAAAACAGCTCTCGATATCCTTCAGCACCGGTCACTCCGTCCAAGACGCAGCCGTCCGCTTCCAGAGATACTTGAACTTCACAACCGATTGATCGACCTATCAGGGCACGCGAAAATCCATCTAAAAGTGCTTACTGCGTGCCGATCACACAGAGACCATTTAGAACACTGGAATTTCCTGCTTCACATGTCCTATACCTCAGCCGAATTGCTCCGTCCCCGTGTGGAAGGGGGCGACCTCGACATAGGACAAAGGTTTGACTTACAGAGCCTGCGTGTCGGCCACCTGACTGACGTCGTGGACGCTTTTCTCGGCCTCCAAAACGTGATGCCGACCATGAAAACCATGCAGGTATCTGCACAGAATGCTCTAAGCTGTGCACTTATGCTCAGCAACATGCGAGAGCTTTCAGATAGCCCGGCAATTAGAGCAACTCTTGCAAGATTCACGAGCCTTCTTTCGAAAGTCCATGCCGGTCTCGGACCATCGCAGTCATGGAGTCATGGAGTCCTCTATCAAAGTCGATTGCGTCTATTCCTAAACCTTCCCTTCACCGGCATCACTAGGATCCAATAACAAAATTCGTCTAAGCCTACAGAGTATTAAAATCCAGCTTCGCGCCAAGCTTCAGAGACGACCGAGATACTCGAATAGGAGGTAGAAACCGCTTCAGAACCTACTGTAGCACGAGATCAGCCGATCTGGCAAAAGGTTCATTCGTTGATCCCCGTTACGCAATCCGGACGTCTTGCACGCTGCATTGTGTGACATGGAGAAAACGGCTTTCTCCTGCGCCCAGTATCAAGTCTGTGTGTCTGGTGCCTGCTGTGCACGTGGCCAAGAACTTTGTGGAGGAAGATGTTATGTCTCTGCTAAATCATTCTGCTGTGAAGGTGACGCGCGAGCTTGCCCGGGTGGCACCACTTGCATGGAACGCGGTTGTTGTCCATCGGAACACTAGATAAGCGGAGTCGAGTGCTATAATCCTTTTATTCTGCAATGCTGCAACTCGGAACCCTGTGATGGAACCTGTTGTGGGGAGTATTGCAGCTCGCCAAACGGATACTGTGGAGCTGACGAGATTTGCGTGACGAAGTCCATGACCAACACGGTGACGGTTACGAGTGCTACGTCGGTCACTATAGCGATTTCGACGTCAACAGACTCGAATTCGCCGGTGCCGACGAGCAGTGCGGCTCCTGCTGCTGTTTGTTCTATATTGAGGTCGAGGATGTATCTGCTCGTGGCATTTTAGCAACGGCGATTTCACCGGGGTGCGGCGTACATCGAGGGATTGAATGAAAATCTCGTTTTCCGGAATCTCTTCTTGGTTCGTCGTCTACGGCACCATCCTGTTCTCGGCCATCATCATTATCCAAGATTTCGATGTCCTCGGAAACTTGTATACCGCTGTCCCACCGCACTGCGTTGGTTGATTACTCTTTTCGGCTGCGGTTTATTTTTAACTGGCTCTTTGGGAGCACAGAGAAGGTTCACCAGTCTAGATTCAGACTTGGAGAGTCTTAAGAGGTAAGGCCTTTGCTGATATCGCCATTTTCATCGTGATCCTCATATCCTGGACCCTAAAGCAATGCTGGAACAGACGCGTCTTGCTGAGCCATCAAGCTTACACTGGACAAGCTATGCGACATACCACGGCACCGCAAGGAACTTGTACACCGAAGAGAAGGATACTGGAAATGACGAACGTTTTTCTCTATGCAATATGTCGTCCCTTACATTAGCGTCCTCCTGTGGACCTCGGCTGCTATCTATGTTGTGTATGGCCTTTCCACCTCCCGGAACATTTCACCTGTGATGAACTTCGACGATATTCTGTTCTCCGTTACCTTCGGACTAATTATTGCTGCTTCAGCACTGTAAATTGGTATACGTGTGAGCTTTTTTCACGCCTGGGTACAATTATCTCTTCCTTTGCACGTGGTTCTGATCGGAAATTTCACCACTGACCCCTACTCTCTGACGAGCTGGCTCATCGTCGCATTTGACCACTGTCTCGTCCAACACTTACTACACAATCGCAAACAGCGACGTAACTGAGTTATAAAAGCACCTCGGCCTTCTGTGGGAACAGCTGCAAGTATGGCGGAACAGGGAAAAGCCCGATTCGACCCCTATGATCAACATTACTGGGGGAAATTGAGGACTCAGGTTCAGTCTGCAGAACCATTCAGTGTATGATAGGAAGGACCCTTACCACAAATGAGAGTAACGCACGACGCAAGGATGCACTCGGGTGCTGATTATACACCAAACCTGATGGAGACTGGATCTAGGTCTTGCCTCTTTAATAAATTTGGAATGCGACTTATGCGGGATCGAAAACCAACCAGTCCTGGATCGGCCATTCACATGTCTCTTGCTGTTCTGAGCTAAGTTGGTTCGGTTTCTTCGGGAGCGTCCGAGAGGACAAGGATGTTTTTCCACGTACACCTGGTAAAGTAGGTAGGCTTTGTGTCCCGAAAGGGGAAACTGCATGGTAAGTCGCGGTCAGCATGAGACCACAGGCTCCGTCGCTCTCAGAACTGCGGTCGGCTTGACGAACGACAAGCTCCTCCGGTAGCATCTAACCGCGCAAGTCCATCTCTCGCCGGTATCTGATTGTTTATCCCGACTGAAAAAGTTGTCAGTAGAACAATTCTTTGTCGATATTACGGCGACATAGCATTTTCATCGAGGCCGCCGTTGCTCCGCTTTCCCTTGACTCGCTGCTGATACAGCTGCTACAGCTGGGGAGAGACACAATTTGGAGACCCATGTTGGTGAGAAGGTGGTGCACGGTGGTCGTATTCGGTATCACAGGAGAAAGACATCCCGAAGATCTCGATAGGATGGCCGACAGGGAGTATTCAAGGAGAACACTTGTGGGTGCAGGCATTCAGCCTCTGTCTGTGGTATGGACGGCAGAAGAACCGAGATTGTTGAGTTGAGAGACATTGCCTCAAGAAGTTGCGCCGTGTCGACATGTGTCCCAAAGTGAAATAGACTCGGTTGCCCCGCGCCAAGATTGCGCGACGAGGTTTCGATGTCCGAAATACGAACCACATCAACGCTTTAGCAGAACTTCGCACGTTTGAATACGAAATTCTTGAACCATCATCCTTAAATTATGCCGGATGTCGCGGTGAGAATCGAAGGCATTGAAGAAGTACTCAAGCAGTTTTGATTTCGGTGGATACGCATGAGTCTTCCAGCAGGCGCCCATCTGGCGCCAAACCGCACAAGCGACGTCAATCGAATTGGAACAAGATCCGGTGCATGATCAGTGAGCTGGCAACAAGTATCCAGGATGTGAAAGAAACGGTGGAAAAGTCAGGAAATAGTACGCGCCACCATTGAACTGCCGGAGCTGAGGACCAAAATGCTACTCCGGAAGCTCAATTGCCCACATCAGGTCGACCTCCAGACGCAAGACAGCTACCAAGCCAAAACGCTTCAGGTACCCAAGAAGGCCCTCAACTTGTTGGACCAGTTTCGGTAGATCCCAGCGCAAAAGCATCGTTAGACGATGCCTACGCCGCAGCTCACCGAGCCGGCGACGCACGAGAATCATACTCGATCCACGATTCCTGATCAATTTTGCGCTGCACCCACCGGTTGTTCGCACTGGCGCCGAAGGCTCGAGGCTTGACGAAGTTGCCACGATGGGTGTGTCAGTATAACATTGCTCACACCGTCCTGCCACTGCCGTTCCTTCTCAGTCCAACCACTGTGCACCGAGCATTTCTGAAGTTCCTCGCAATCACGACAGCACCGTCCCTTACCACGAGGAGCACGGCGTCATTGTCCTAATGCCCTTAAATATGGATCAGTGTCGCGATACGCCGTTTCTTTTTTCTCAGGCCGAGGCACTTAGTGCACGTGAAACAGGAGTGTTTAACTACGTGCTCCCGAGCGACTTTGAAGCAGGTGCCCACGCCGTCCCTAGCATTACAACGCGTATGTCTAAGTTTGGGTCTCGCCTCGGGCCGGACGACATCTTTCACATTTCACGGACCGAGGATCCGGAGACGCTTGAGATCAGCGAAACCAGCTTCACACCCACAGAGCCAGACGAACTATCAGAGATATTGGAGCATCGTCTGGCCGATCCTGAGGCGATGAGCAAGATATGATACTGTACCGATCTTTCGGCGCAGACTGCCGAAGCTCGGCGACAACAGGGCTTACCCGCCAGGGTCCCCCATCTGGCCTCTGAAAGGTAATCTGTTGGATCGGACCAAGTACCGTATCCCCGGGCTCCACTGGCCGTATGGATACGTGTCGGGCGATGACGGATCGCTATTCGTCATACACCGTGAGGACGGCAAACTGGCGTCGCTGAACGTCCTACATTGTGGCAGAGAGAAACTCTGGTATGTTGTGGCTCGGAAGGATGGCTACCTCGTCGAAAACGAAGTGAAACGCGGGAAATGTGAGCAGAAAGTACGACACGCTTCGCGCTGGATTCCGCGGTCAAAGCTCAGAGCCATGGGTGCTTCCTTTGTCACATTGGTCCGGCGTGCGCGGGAGGTGGTCGTGGTATGGGGAGATAGCTACCATCAAGGCGGTACTATTGGTCCCACCGTTACCGAAGCCGTGAACTATGGCGGCCCTGATTGGAGCATCGAAGGTTGCTTCGAGTGCACCCCCAGTTGCGATGGATTTCCTATCCCAAATGCGTTTTTGCAGTTCCGAAACATTACGGGTAGCTAACGAGTCGGCGCAGTGTGGAGGACGCCAACGTGTCGCAGGACACGCTTTCCCCCGAGTCGGCAAACTAGGGGTTACGGAAACCATGACGAACAGAAACCTTCAAAAGAGGCACAGAGCTCCGTCACCCATACGAAAATTGTCCGGGAAAAGGATTCGGATCATGCAGAGTCCATTAAGCACGACCATACTGGCCGAAAACAGCGTCTGGAGTGCTCCGATCTCGCAGATGGCGAAGGCTATCTGCAGTACAGCCGCCATTCAGCAGTTGTTCGAGATTGTCCGCGGTCATCGGGACCTCGAACCCACGGCGTTGCGAATGCACCCTAGTAGAGACCAGTCAAGAGGCCACGATCTAACCCAAAGGCTGAAGAACGACACAGATGATCAATGTGTTCTCGCGCACATCGGCCTTTCATGACTTTCTCACCCGATTGTACCAAGCCCGTCTGGCTCAACATGCCGAAGAGGTGAAGGCAGCCATGAAAGGGCTATTAAGAAAAGCCGTGAAAGGATCCAGAAAGGTGGTATTGCGAAGATCCTCCAGGGCACGGGGACGGTCAAATGCCAATCTTTTCACCATCGAGAACGAGGCGCGAAGTGGCGGGAATACTGCAAAATGTTTCCTGGTATCCTTGGCTTTATGCTCTTTCAAACTCAAGCATTCGGATTTTCCTCAACAGACTAGGTCCTCCTTAGAACCACAGACTTTAATTCTCTATGTCGCCATCTCAACACCAAAGATATTTCTACTCTCTGCTGTGCGGGGAAGAAATTTAACGAAGACTCTCTGGACCTCACTGCCGACGATGTCGAGTTCGTTGGGGAAAATCTGGTATTTCGCTGGACAAAGTCTCGCAAACAGGTTTGGTTTCCTGTCTGAGACCCGTTCCGTCCACAGACGAGATTATATACTACCAGAATGCATACCCAGATTGGCCGAGACTCGAGGACTGGCCGGCCGATTTGGACTGGCCCACAGACCCGACATCTCTGCCTCCCACCGGAAGGCAGTGCGAGGAGTGTGATCAGGACGACTGTGATTGCGCCAGTCGTCGTCCCGAGATACAGCCTCGTATCCGGATCTACGAGGGCAAAGGTCGAGGTCTGCAAGCTGTCGCGCAGGAAGCCGGCCATGTCGCATATCGCAAGGACCAACGCCTCGGCTGGCTCGCGGGAAAATTAGCACCCCGAAACACGTACCGCAACGGCAGGTGTTACGCGTTGTTCAGGGATGACCTCCCTTTCGAGCCTGAAGTCGTCCAGGTGAACTGCGCTGAAATCCGTAACGTTTTCAGACTGATGAACCATGGCTGCAGCCAAATGTCAAATTCAAGGGCATGAGGACGTCGAGTAAATACCGAATTGCCATCGTTGCTACAACAGATATTCGTGATGGGGAAGAAATCACTGTCGGTTATGGGAAAAAGTTTTGGGGAAAGGAAAGATGTCCGTGCCCGAAATGGCAATCGCGTGCCATAACTCCGCCGACGTAGTTGTGACGCGTGATGTTCTAGGCTTACCGGTGCTTTACCGAATACAGGCCAGTCGGGTTTTGCTTACAATGGGAAATAGCTTGGCAGGTCTCCAACATCGACAGCGGTGTTGTTACCTATGGAAATTGAAAGTATTAGATCCGTTATGAAAGCTTCGGAGGTTGTACTGGTTCTGTTTTGCTCTCGCCCGCAAAAAGGATGGGCTGGCGTAGATCGATTGTTTTGTTATTCTGTAACCATGCAAGAGAGATAGAGTGTTATTCTACACGCCTTACATCAATTGCGGCATATTGTGCAAATATCATGCTTTAATTTCTTTTGCAGCATCATGCTGCCGTGCATCTAAAGCTTCAGATAAAGCGTCAAAGCATTATAAACAATAAAATTACGTCGACTCTGACAGATACAACATCTTTGCTTCCATCGTCGTGTTACCATATATTCCTCGGAATACCAAAATAGCACCTATGATGATTATGGTAATGCATAATATAGTCTGCCAGCGAGATTGGCATAGTCAAAGTGGCGAAGATTCGAAATCTATTGGTTGGTAATACCTGGGCGAGCGATGAATTTAGAGAATTGTCGCGAAATGTTCAGTCGACATGGACACGTCCACAGACGGAGTTATCTTTACTGTGCTGGACAGAAGGCCGAACCTTGATGCTGAGCGTGTAAATACCATGCGATATACTATCTCCACAATCTCTCCTTGGTAATCCTCAATAACTCTTTCTTTGCGAGCTCTCTATTTAGCGTGAGCTATTAGGGTTCTCGGCAGCCAGTTCGCTAAGTCCCTGGTTTGACACACTATTATCCTCACCCATCTCAAGAGGATAGTCGGGAGCGTGGACTGGCTTCCGGGTTATCGGGCTATCTAGGCCAAGCTCTGCTCGCATATGGGTCTGAGGCAGAACTTTTGAGGGATCAAGTTCTGCGTTCTCGTAGTTGACTTGGTTTTGGTTTTCTGGAGGAATCACAGTCTGTCGCAATTGGCGCCGACGACAGACGAAGAGAGCTATAACAATCAAGATGAGGGATGCTCCTACGCCCGCTCCAACTCCGACGCCGATCTTGGCACCTGTAGAAAGGCCGGGTGTAGAAGAGCCGTTTGGTGAAGGGTCACTTGTAGAAGAACTGTTTGTAGAGAGGGTGTGCGTAGAGAGGGTGTTCGTAGAGGGGCTGGTCGTAGAGAGGCTGGTCGTAGAGAGGCTGGTCGTAGAGAGGCTGGTCGTGGAGTGGCTGCTTATAATGGTTTCACTAAAGGTAGATACTACGGCGATCTGCCCGATAAGTTCGCTGTTGGTGGTGTACACCGTTTCAACGAATCCGACCTGTGCGCATCCGTAGCCGCTGAGGTTTGGATTTTGAATCCAGTATCTCGTGTAGCAGGCTGCAGGACTGCGGACGATTATTAAAGCTCTATTTATGTAGCTAAGGGTCCCGTACCATTTTAAGATGAGAGGGTTGCTCTGACAGCCACTGTCGCAGGCTGTCGCTGCTGCGGCAGCTTTTAAACATGCTGTGGGAATAGTGCATGGAAATCCAGGGCAACAATAGTGCACGCTGTAGGCAATGTTCACGGCGCATGAAGACCCCGCGCTGCAGACCGCGGGCAAATCTACGTATAGATCAGTGAGGCCTCTTTACCACAGTATTTTTTGCTCAACTTGGATCGGCATCAACCCAGCCGCACGTCTGCGGCAAGGCTTGTCTCCTCCCAAGGTGAAGTTCAACATCAGCAGCAGTTGGCGGGTCAGTCGGATACAATCCGGACAAAATAGTAGACATCTTTGCAACCATGAAGGCGACGCTCACATTCACACCTGAGCTCTGAGTTGCAAGGATGATCTAATTTTTGAAAGGGCGCAAGCTGAGGCCAGCTGACTGCCGCCCTTGTTCGACTCCTATTGGCTCAACGATACTTAGAATTGGGAGGGATTGCACAATGCCTTACAGCCAAAAGAAAGAGGACCGTGCCCGAATATTATGCCTCTGAGGACTCTGCGCAGGTGAAGTGAGGTGGATCGGTCCTGATGCCTCGACTTAGGTGGCTTTGCAGAACACAGAGGCTACCTTTACACAATCCGTATCATAACGCCACAGTCTCGTAGTGAATAAGCGAGGAAACGGAGCAAGACTAGCTGCGATATACGAGGTAGCTGATCAATCAATTCCCTGCATGTTGAGGAGGAATGGTAATGTCACGCCACGATTTTCTGGAAAGTTACTCTTGCGGATTATATACTCTGTAAAATGAAGGTGGAATACTTTCAGCCAGCCACCTAAATGGAATTGGACCCGTAAATGGGCTTGAGCGTGACCATAAATTCTTTAAGGTTTAGCTCGCTGTATGAGAAGTATGCGCGGATCTGGAGCCGATTCTTTCGCCCTTGGCGCACGTGGACTTTGATCATCAACGACCACTTCCCAGTCAAAGCGGGTGTGAGACCAGCACTCGGATTGTCATTAGCCTGAGGAGGCGCTGAGCTTAATTGAGGCACTATCGACTGTCATTATGTTTGCAGTCCTGTCCAATCCCAGGCTGAAGATGTCAACGGTTACCTCGTTGCTCAATGACGTGAAGGTACAATTTGAGAGATAGACAGGCAAAGTTTAGTGCGTAGATATCTAGTAGGTCCGCTGCAACTTATCAATGGCGGTACAGGCAGCCAAGACGATGTTGAAGACAGGAATTCTGGAGCCATTCGGAGCAGTGCCGTCCACAGTACTTCTCAACGTCGTAAGCGTGGACTTGTGATTATTGGGAGACAGAAGTCAAGGAGGGTCTGGAAAGGCTTCACAAGTGCATAGACAGGAAAAGCCATCAGAGCTATGAGTAGAGGTGGTACTGCGTGGAAGGGGGTAGTCGTATAAGCTTGGACATGATGCCTTAGTGGTACCCTACATAGCTGTCAAATACGGCTCGGACAGAATAGTTTGAGATGAATGCTCAAGGAAGGACAGAGATACAATACTACGTGAAGCTTTCTAGCTTATAAGATCCTCGCACCGCCAATTACCTGTAGACTCATTCCTGGAAAGTCGGCATCATCTCACACGTGGTACCGTGCCAATCGGCCTTCCTAGCTAGCTCGGTGTATGTCGCCGCACTGACCTTCATTGGGTTCACGGAATCACCTATTCCTCGCCTTTCGGTAAGGAGGTGTGAATTGCTGGGGTTAATCGAACGTCCAGATGCGGATCAACCGCAGGAACGTTTCGTGGCCGACTGGCGGGGTTTATCAGGTGCTCCGCCGAGCTGCATGGCTGCCAATAGACACCTCTGAAATATGACCAAGGCTGAAGATGCATACAGGGTACATAGCGAAGTTTGAATGCCGTGTATTCCGGCAATCTCACCGAGCCCATGTCCCATTATAGTTCCACGTATCCATAGTCGCCTCCCCAGCCACAATCCACTGCGACAAGTAAGAGAAATTGATATCTCCGCTCCACTCGTCTGTTGCTAGAATGGCAATGATGTCGTTGGTGTTCAACGGCGCCGTCACTGGCACCCTCAACTGAACTGCCATTTCCCGGGATGCATTCGCTGACAGGGCAAATGCGAAGAAAGCACCAGGAGTACCAAGGCCGATGTTCGAGACAACGATACCACTGCTCGCCATGATGTATCCATACCCAGCAGCGACCGTGACATTCATGTTAGTGGACTAATTGTGTGGATTGGACACCATTATCGTCAACGTCCTGTTGCTGCCAGGGTGAATCATACCGGTGGCGGGGCTGAAAGGCCGGTCGAACCCGTCGTCACGGCTCTGGGGACGATACGCGTAAAGTTATGTCCCCGGGCATCGGCCCCGGAGACATATACCATGAAATCGTTATTATCGGTCAGAACATTTGTGTCACTAGCAGCCGTGTAATAGGTCGTTTTGACCAGTAGTTCGCTCATGTTGTATCCGTAATTGGTGTCATAGACCGTTGTCAAGTTGAAGAACTGCGGCAAGGGACGGCTATCCAGACCCCTGCGCGAGAATTCGACAGACATTGCGTTAACAGGAGACGAGTTTGAGATTGAGGCCATGACATTCAGTTTCGCGCCTATGGCCGGAAAGCCTCGTAGTGGCATCATACCTTGATGTCCGGACCGGCCAGAAAGCTCTCGAAAGCTCCAGTCGACAGCTAGGTCACTCGCACCGGTACCCAAGACAGATACGTTCGAAAATTCCCGATTTGGCAATTCCAAAGTCCACAAACCGATCGTAGGGTTTTCAATGGTTGCAAAGACCCCAATTGACAACAAAACTGCTGTGGAATCCTCGAGAGACAATTGACTCTCATCCTGTCTCGTTATCGTGACATTCGAGGTCCCTAATACTGAAATCGTGATATTCTTTAGACTGCCGTCCACGTGAAAGTGCAATTGTAGTTGGCTAGGATCGGCCACCGAGGCGAGATCGACGCTATCATGTCGTAGCAGAGTATTGCTGATCTTTTGCAGCTTGGTCGCTCTCGGAGTTTGATAATATGAAGCCTTGGCCGCCTGATCGATGGCAGACGTAGTACTGATCCTGATCGACCGGAGTGACGTCGTCCACGACGGTGATGAAGGCGAAATACGGACCTCGCGCGGGATTGCAAATACCCTCCTACCTGGCTGATTCTACCGGAAAGAGCTCTTGCTCGGAATCTCGTCACTGTTGGTTTGAACGATGCTTGCTGTCTCATGCATGACCTTTGTGAATGAGGTCACCTTTGACCAGATGTTTGAGGGCATATACAGTGCAGCCGAGTAGGAATGTGCTCGGGAGGAGCATCCCTCGACGCTGACTAGCATGAGCAGCCTGGCCAGTGCGCGGAGCTGTCAAGGGAAGTACGAGGAGGCGGACGAGATGCTTCGAGCGACGTTGAAGCTCAGGAAGACCGTGCTCGGGGAGGAGCATCCCGAGACGCTGGCGAGCATGAACAACCTGGCATACCTTCTGGCGTTACGATCCCGGTTCGTCCAGGCTGCGATCCTCTTTGAGAGAGCAGAGGCTGATATCAGCGAGTTCTCGGACCCGATCATCCCACCACGGCGGCGTGTACGGAGCAACACCTCGTTCCAGAGTTCTAGGGTCATCAAGGACTAATTATTTGCTGATTCTCGGTGCCGATGAGGACTGTTGTATTGAATGATACAGTTTCCGGGCTACCCTGCCATACACGGTCTTTATCAAGATGGGATAGAGTATTCTTTTGGGCGTCTCAAATTGCTGGGCGGTCTAGCCAAAAGTCGGATATATTGCAGCTCTTGAATTACGTTCCGAAATTCATGGAATGGTGGGTGAAATATTGCGGGTCTAATACTTTGACTGTCGAAACTCGAGGACTCAAGGACGTTTCTATCAGTGGCGATCTTAACAGGCCAGAGTAGACTGGATGTGGTAGCAGAAGGCTTGGCTTCGTCCGACTGGTGGATATCATTTCACAATTACCCCAGACCCAAGAGTCTACAAATGGGCAGACCCATCTCAACCTGAATCCGGGGTAATCCTCTTCGCAGACTAAACAAGTATTTCTAATCTACTATCAAGCGTACAGTCATAAGTTTTTCGACATATTGAAGGCCTTCTTACAGCACAATCCACATGCATTTCCACCACCAGTATGTCTACATCGCGAAGCTCATCCACCTCGTCAACGCAGGCAGCTCCGAAGGCCGATCGTGGACTATATGACCCCAGTGGGTAGGGCTCCGAAATGAATATATGAATACGAATATAGCCCATATTCATGTTCGCCTACGCGAATACGAATAAAGTGAATATTTATTCACGCGAATATGGGCAGTATTCATATTCGTATTCACATTATTCATGTAGAACTTGAATGCCGTAGCTCTGAGGCCCATGAAGACCGGGCTGGCCATTAGTTCGGGGCGGATACGAGCCAAAACCGTCGATCATGTCGTGGTCGTCCCAGATGTTTATCATGGGGATACGAGCATTTGCCACGCTGAAAAGGCCCCGAGAAAACCATGTGGCATAATGCTCCAAGAAAACCCATCTAACTCATCTCCCATCTCTGTGCTGAACTACATAGGACGTTTGCGACGTCCCTTCCTTATCTGGAGCCATTCCCGGAAATAACGAGTCTCGACGGTGCACTTATCGTTGTATAGTTGATCGCTACCGCCGATAATTTGGATTTCGCCGGGCAATCTGCACTCTCGCTCTTAACAGTTCAATTCCCATCTATTCTGGAGCCAACGTGATGCTCATTGTGCCTTTACTGTCGGCGGGGAGCCGATTGCAGCCTTGCTTCAATAGCGTTTCCTGGAGCGATGATCGTATGCAATTTCACAGAACCCCCTTGACAGATTCCATCGTGGCAGCCCAGATCAATCGCGCGGTGGACGATCACTGGAGGCATTTCGTACAAGGCAGGATAGGCCAGATCCAGCGCATCGTCAACCACGAAAGCGTCCGACAAGGTGCGAGGCTGATGGAAACCCTGTGGGAGATCGCCGATGCCCACAAGCAGCCTGTTGTCTGTCAATCACGAAGACCCATGTATTGGATGGATGTCATGAGTGAAAAGCGGTTGGAGACTTTGTTGGGATGAGAATCCGCTCACAGATTTGGAATAGCCTGCTGTGCTTCGATTTGACCCTCCCAGGAAGGACCTGGGCGATAGCAACTCTTCAGGCTGACTGCCGATTGTTTCAATCGGGGACTTCTTACTCTCAAGTCCACGCCGCGAGGTACAGCATCATCCATCCCAGAGAATATATCTTCTGGGACCTTGTAGGCTCCTTCGAACCTAATATTTATTGAGGGTTAGGGGGAGCGCCTGGGAGGACGTAACGTGTTAATTACGTGTAGCGTATATATAAAATAGCTGAGGCGGGTATAGATTAGTCTACGTCCGACATGATCGAGTCAGAATATTATAACTTGCTCTCGACACCCGTGCCATGAGCCATCCCTGACAAAGAGTCAGCTTATATCCTCGGTCGGACGCAAACCGCCGTATCCGCACGGACCGAAAGACTGATACCACTTGGTGGTTGCTGAGAAATTTAGGCAGTTCAGCATAAAGTGCAGGAACGACCGATGATGGGGCTGCGGAGCTGCGGCTTTGGCGATCAAGGGGTTGTTCTTGATGGAGGTCAATTAGACAAATGTGCCCTCAGGATTCTGGACCAAAATGCACGTCGTCTCTCCCCATTGTCGTGGAATTTTGATGGCATCGTGAAAGCCCTTGGTGTTTGGGAAATCTTTTCGTAATCTGGCCAGCTCTGCTTCTGCGTCGTCGAACAGCAAGGGCATCCCCCGGGACTCGCTTTGGTTGAACTTTTGGGGCCATCGAGCGTCGGTCACAAGATTGTTCCAGCTATATATCCAGATATGCATGTATGGATCCCCCGGTAGTCTGATTGCACGGACTACATCGAGATCCTCACGCTGGATCCCTCGTGCAGTGAACCATTCGTTGGGAAGTTTGGCCCCCTCAACCGATTTGCCCCCTCTGAATTCAAGTCAGCGGGTCACTTCCGTGATAGATGAGTTGTAGAGCTAACAGCGGTATCTACACAGAGCCTAGTCAAGAGCTTCTACACGAAACAAATTGTCATAAGTGGAACATTTCGTTCGAGGGTATATCATTCAGTGGAAAATGCCTATACGTTAGGTTAGCATCTTGTAGCGGCTATCTGGCACAACGGTAAAGAGAAGTTTTTGTAACCGCAAGACATCGATATATAGAGTATTCGAATGTTAAGCGTGCGAGCCACGCCGTCACCTTTAGATTTGGTAAATCTAGCACAAAAATTAAAGAAAGTGCTGCAATAAAAGCAATACCGTGTCCGTAACGCCGTTGAGAAGCCTGGCCCTTTCTCAACGTCTAGGCTCTATATTGGTCTCTGCGCTGATTGATATCAAATTCGGATCCATCCTAGATCCTTGATTGCGTCCGAAAAATCAGGATTTCGCCGCCGACCTAGTCTACAACCGTGGTAGTATCTTGCGTGGCCTATATGCCAGACCTCTTGTCATGGTGTGATTGGGAATGTTAGTGCAAGGGGACTTCATGGTTGTGTGGGTCTCCCTTGGCCCAGCGACATATACAAATACTGTCCTGGCGCTCTACGAACTTTCCGATTTAGATAATTCCCTGTTCATCTGGTTCCTCTCACATCGCTTGCTATTATTCTGTTGAGATATGATAAGAAGCATGACTCACAATAGGAATAACATACCACCACTCGATCAGCGGCGCGATTTGCTGTATCGAGAATCAGCCCTCTTCGCAACACCACCGATCTTCGCTGTCTCCGATGTGGAGAGGGAGCCATGGCTGATTCTCGAACAAGAAGCCTTTGAAGGGCCGCACGCTTGCACCTTCCAGCAGCTGCTAGTTATCCTCCTCCTCCATCTCGTTCCTGCTGATGGCATCCAATGGAGCTTGTTGCACGAGGTTTTCCATCCTGGATACGACTCTCGGACTCAAAGATTGAAAGTCTTACGCGCCCTTAGCGAGATGTCACGATCGTCTTTTATGGAAGACTTCCAGATCGAGGCAGAAGCATGGAGGAATTTTCTCCGTCCGATTGTCAATCAGGACCATCCCCTACTCAAAACACCCCGTTCCGAACGTATCTTTCGAGCAGCATCAATCAGGGATATATCGGCCATCCTCGACCGTCTAGGATTACATCTAGACGATGAACCGCTTTTAGACTTCCGATATAAACTTCAGGCCATCTTACCCCGCCAGCTACTTCGACTGTCGATGGTTAATGTTCCGCTCTCTCTAGAGTCTTGCTCTAATCTTATCCCTATCTTGCAGGAGATGGGGTCTGAACTTGAAAGCGTGGACCCTAGATACATCGCCGTGATTGCCTGGCACCGGTCCAAAGGTCTATTCCTCCCAAATTGGGTCCAAACACTGGATGCTGCATATCTGGTCCAGGACGTCGTACAAAGATTCGGAGCCGAAACTTCCCAACTGAAGAGGGTAGTGCTACTCCTTGTTGGCTACATTATTCACCTCCACCTCTTTGGAGCAATGAATACCACAGGTCTCGCCGAAGATACGCTTAAACAGCTCGATCGTCTGCCCGACCACCTGCACCGGGAAGGAGTTCGAACATTCGGAGAGGCACTATCATCCTATGCGCAAGTCTCTGGTTTAACGATTATGCTTGATTCTCTGGTGCCAGGCAATTCCTCGAGCCTAAATATATCGGCAAAACAATGCGAAAAGTGGAAACACTTCTGGAACGAGAGATTTCTCATAATGCCTCGCGACGTTCGATCATCGGGCACCATAGCAGAGGCTCGTCACCGCCACCGCACTCGTCACAAGTTTTGGGGGTTTCTCCGAGCAGCCTTTACAGGTAGCAAACAAGGTGGAAGCGATCACTCGACTCAGGCAACAAAAGTAAGGAAAAGGGTGTTCAATCTTGCTATGGATAGTAGATGGTAAACGAGAATGGTGAAAGCACAATGAGGTAGACAGCATCCAGATTATACTTCCACTACTATTTTAGATCACCAGTGTTATCATAATACAGTATGAAACTAGGATGGCCCAGTCCGTGCCTGACAGCAACCCATTGATCGCCTCCCTAAAGGTACGTGTGAGACTCACGTTGACAGGAGTGCCTACGTATTGATGTCGCAAGCTCGAAACCACACTATCTCCACCTTTTCCATTCACATGATATAACTTCGTGCGCGGATCTCAACATTGGAGGTGTAGTAGGACGGCACAAGAAAGAAGGAAGACGGAGGTTTCTGGCTTCAACAGCACATTGATTGTTATGGTACTTCTCGGGGGGAAAGAGTACTTATGGGCCTTGATCTTATGATCATTGAGATGGAACAACAATCTGACTAACGGGCACAAGAGGTCTTGAGGACAGAAGATCCTAGAGATAGGGATGCTCATTCAATGAGAAGACGTACTTTCTGGAGTTGCTTCCAGGGAAGAAATGACCCGCAATGAAGAGTAGGCAGATTGAGTTAAGGAACGAAATGGCATTCCGGTATATCGCGCCTCGTCGTACAGAAACGAACACGCATAATAAAGGCATGCATGGCGTTCTTCAATTATTGCTCGCATCGCCGCCGAAGGATTCACCCTCACGTATGGCAGTGGTTTAGGGTGCTTTTTGTGCATAGATGACGTGTCTAGAGTATACGTAAGTAGAGTGGAAGTGGTAGGATAGCTCAACTCACAGATCAGACATCGAGTGAATATCCGGCCTGTCAACATCTTTCCGCACCTCCGCGAGAAATATTTCGATTTCTTCACGAGACCAGCCAAGACCTTTACTGAAAGGCTTCAGCACCAGGCCCTGTAATCCTTTCAACAATTCAATTCTTCTCATTCTACCGTTCGATTTCTTTGGAAGTATCAGGACAGAATCTTTCGTCTGGACAAGATCTTACTTACCAAGCGCGCATCTTTTGGCCAACCTCCAAGAGGGACCTTGATTTTGTCATGCTTGATGTTCTGGAAACCTTGCTTGTGAAGCAGTTCCTCTATATCATCTGCCACGGCCAATTTCCGCCCCAAATTGCCAATTGCCAATGATAAGTGCTCGAACAGCTGCTGAAGCTTATTCCCACGATTCATAGTTTTGTCTTCGCTATAGTGCTTCAGATCCAGCTCCTGCCACTCAAACCATCCTTCAGGTTTCATATGCCTGTGAAGAGGTCAGCATGATGACTTTAGTTTGGCAAGCGGGTTCCTTTCTCATGAGATTGATTGATTAGCTTGCCCCAGTTCTTCACGCAACCGGCCAACTGACGGCAAAAAATAAAGTCAAACGATTCTCGGAACGTCCAGTCTTGCTCGATGTCAAAGATCTGGTATTGTTCGCTGGGACTCGTCCAGATCGACTGCATGGGGGTCACATCAATGCCGATTATGTGACTTTCTGGATGATCGTCGCCCACTGCCATGGGCCACCTTCCCGTCCCTGTGCCAATGTCAAGGACACATTCCAGACGAGTGATGGGAGCGCAGAAGCATTTTGAGCTGAGAACGAGGGACATTAGTGCATGAAAATATTCCAGATGATCCTTCTCTTCCTCATCATTTGGAAATAAAGACTCTAGTTAAGTCAGTATCAGATAGTCAGAAGACATTTAAGGTACACACCGTTACTGCCGTACGCAGCATACGAACGTCCATATTCTTCGATATCATAGACTTCTGAGTTTATCGTCATCAAACTGCTGCGAGGGCTGGTAGGATATTAGAATGGCTCATTGGTACGTGTGTAATCCCTACCCGGGGCTTGCATAGGTAGAATCAATGATGCTCGGGGACTGTTGCAGTCAGATAAGCGGTAAAACTCCCGGTACCCTTATCCCTTACCCGAAGATCCAAGCTATTGTCCGGGGGGGGAGTCGCCGTCATTGTTGCTAGGCAGCCGCGTTGTATTGAGAGAAAACCAAAGGGGAAGGGTTAAGACTGAGGAAGTACATATAAAGTCTCTCTAAGTTTGAACTGGAGCCACTAAGACGGAAAGGGTCCTTGGCAACCGGTGACGAGAGCCCGGGGCGGAGCCACTGATCTGATAGAGAAGGTACCTCAACGAGGCATTCGTGGGCTAACGAAAGGATTCGTCTGACTGGATAATCAGGTCGTCGAAGCCACGAAGCAAATTGTTCATCCCCTCACTTAACAGGATTGCGTCTATGAGACAAAGCTCCCACATTTAGATGTACGGTGATACTAACCTACGGCAGGGAGAAGCTGTGCCAAAATGACGTTCATAGCCTGGCACTGGGCACAAAGACGAGTCCACGTTCTTGATAATGAGAGGGCCATCCCCATGGGACCTCGTTGCTTCAAATTTCTATCTGAGACATCCCGCCTGTCTATCGATCCAGAATCAAGAATCGAAAGTGATACGGAGTTGGCCCGAGTTATGGAAGGGCAAACTATCATTTCCATTGTTCTCTTCATTCTCCTCGTTTGGTTTGCTATCGTCCTCTATTGGATCTGTGTCGTAATTTCGAGTAAATGGTGGCAGTAAGTGACTCCTCTTTGAACCTGGAGTTGTGTCGTTGACAGATTCACGCAGTGACAAACAACAGAAAGAGCGGAAACACCATGTTGATTGAGAGCGAAAAGCGGGTGAGCTCTGAAGGATTTGAACAACGGGCCCGAGAAGCGAGCAGAGCGCTACATTATGAGACTATCCGGACGAAAAATGCCAAGTAGACCATCAAAGACAAGGACGGAAAGCTTCTTGTTGCTCATTCTGTGATAACTGTACGTTCGAAGGCGATGACGCCGGGGAATACCGTAGTCAATTCTACCGTCCCCCGTGCAGGGGCCTGATACCGTGCGTGGCCAGCTCATCATAGTCCTTGAAACGCAGTTCCACCTTCTGCTCTCCAAAAGAAAAGGTTCCTATAACAAATGTACCAGAATTTTCGGTGCCGCTCACTATGAAATTCTCGATAACTCCATCAACCTCGCCACAGCCCGAAAGTCCAGGTTTTCCGCTCTTATCGACGCTGACTCGAAATTTCATCCCATACTCGGCGTAAAGGCTGGACAAAAGCTGAAGGTAGGTCCCGTAGCCTTCAAGGTGTAAATAAATATGCCTTTGAGATGCTCTCCATTGTTCGAACTCGATAACGT
The DNA here is from genome assembly GCA_035928285.1 of Vermiconidia calcicola. Lineage (NCBI taxonomy): Eukaryota > Fungi > Ascomycota > Dothideomycetes > Mycosphaerellales > Extremaceae > Vermiconidia > Vermiconidia calcicola. The sequence continues at coordinate 1,548,277 of JAXLQG010000004.1, read as the reverse complement.
TATAAAGAACGTGCATCACTGTTAATTGAGATGGCGAAAGGGCCTTTGCTTTTCCCATGGGCTTCCCATACATCAGAAGTAATTCATGTAGCGGCAAGGCCAAAGAGTTTGTTCTCTGTAAATGTGGGTGGCAAAGACCGTATACCATTCCGTCGTCCATCATGACAAAAGTAAGCGCGTCGTAAACGGCGACTAGCGGGTTGTAATGCACTCTGAGAGTTGTTTTCGATAGATCAACTGTCATTTTAGGCCATAAATCGAGTGGAGTTACTGTCGCCAGCATCTGTCCAGGGAATCGACGTTCTCTGTAGAAACAGGACTTGATCTTCAAGTTCCGTTGCGGCATTGAGGAGACTGCGAGTTGTGGCCAGGATAGTTCAGCAGGCATTCCGTACATCAGAGTATCGTTGTCCACCACCGAGGTCTGGAAAACCGCTGGCGATCCATAATTGTGAGTAAGGAAGTGGTCTGTATCGGCTGCGAGACTGGTGGTTGTCTGCATGGGGATTTCAAAGATGAACCGTGCTCTGAAAGCCACGGTTTTCCTATTGGTGATTGTTGAACGTTGACCGCGATAATCCACGCCAGGGCCTGTAAAAGATAAGGCAGTAAAAAACGAACGAAAGGAATTATTCGGATAGGGACATACTTTCAAACGCGTTGCGTGGCTCTGCGGACAAAGATCTAGGTTCTTCCTAAGCTTATATATCCGCTTTTCACGTTAGGACAATACCCTGTCAACCTCTAACCATATTCGCTCCTCAATCTCGCTTGCCTCTTCGTCTTGTGCCTACCTATCGAGAACTGATTGGCAACTAGCCTCCAAGCCCTTTCACTAGTTCATGCAGCATAACGAACGGGGTTGAAGCTCGCAAAGTGGCGATGGTCGCTTTTCTTACGCAGCACTCTCTGGGGTCGTCGCCGCGACGAGGAGTTGACACGTAGAAAGGTTGAACTCTTCCTCAGGTACGCCTAGATCAACAATACCGTGACTTGCTAGCTCGGTGAGACTGGGTAGTTATCTCCCTCCATTGAGCTTTCCACTTCTAAGAAATAGGTATCAACTACGTAGAAAGCATCGATCTAAACCATTTTTGCCGGAAAGACAGTCTAACATGCCAAGATAGATCTCATAAACTTCGAAACGAAGGTTGGTTACAAAATCCCTCAATAGAATCCAAACTGTATGTACATACTGACAGGAACAGAGCCAATCATCAAGATACGTATGCCAATTGGAAAGCCTTTGGCGGCATCGCCTCCTGTGGAAGCACGAGAATCTTGCCGGCATACCCAAGACCTTCACAGCAGAAGAAAACACCCTGCTGGTTGAGTTCCGACATGTGATGCAGGATCTGGTACTTGGGTTGCATGTGCTTCTTCTCACGTTTGTGTGTGATGGTGAGATCTACCGACGTTTGTGTTTCCGTGGTCATGACCTGGAATATTTGGCCGTATGTCCAGTCATACAAGTGGTCTTCGAACCAAAATTGAATCAGCATCTCGGATTGCTCTTCTACTTCCTTTCGAAGGCACAACGTGAAGATATGCAATTCGCATTGTAAGACTGGAGAGCGGTCTCGAAGCAGGGTGAACGCCGGATGTTCAAGTCTCTGCACGGCGTACGTGGCCAGAATTCGGACGCACTCCTTGAGGGCAGCCAGTTCTTCAGGAGAAATACTAGTAAGTATCCTATCGTCGGCTTGCAAGAAGCAAAAGACGTCGGTCAATTTGAAGTCCTTTCCCTTGTCGCGTTGGAGCTTGTAGCGCTCAGCCGACTCATACCAAGCCGTTTCAACTTCCTCGTGTCGGGTAGAGATGGTGAGCGCGTCGTCCCTTGTCAACTTAAATTGGTAAAGGAGAGTCTGTTCTCTCGAGTCCTCATGTTGAAGGAGAGGTCCTCTTTCAGCCGGCCCAGAGAGAGTGGCGATGATGTTGTCTGGTTTCCAATCCTCCCAAGGAAGAATGTCGTGCTCATAGGGAGCAATAGCATCGATGTCAACATAGTCGTCTTCAATGATCGTATGCCCGTCGCCATCAGAGTTCGCAGTTCGATCGTTTTGAAGATAAGGCATTGCTGACGCTTCGACCAATCGCAGCCTCACCACCGCCTCGGTCACCGCGGCACGTTCCAAATTTGAGTGAGTGAATGTATCGGGGAACTCCAGCAGCTCTTCGTGCATCCAATCAAGCGCCATCAAATCAGTAGCCCTGGTAAACGGTTTTGGCGAACGGCTGGAGTGAAAGCTCGCCAATATGACATTGTTATCGGACCACTTGAACACATATGTCGATTCGCCGCTGAACAAAACAGCCACAGTGCTTCCTGGACCTGAAAATCGATCTTTGGCACAATGGAGAGTCCACCGTTCATTGAGGCGACAAGTGCCATCGCACACAAAGGCAGAGTCACCTTCCCGGGAGCATCCACATGCCCAAGCTAACTTCTGGAGAGTGTGTGGTTTGATGGTCATATCGGTCATATTTGCCATGCCACAAGGCTCGGAGGTTTTGCAAACGAAAGTGGAAGACGGATTGAGGGCAAAGAAAAAGGACGGTGGGAAGTATTGGAAGGTAGGAACGTCAGGTGTTTTCTTATGTCGAAGAAAAATTCGGAGGTAGGGAATCAGCTGGGCTTTTCAAGTAGATTTTGAAGACCGTGAATCGTTGCCCTGGCCAGAGCCACCTCTTACACTTCCAGCAGGGGGCCTTAATAGACTTGCCGCAGCTTGCCGGGACTATACAATCTTCAGAGAAATAGCTAATGTTTGTTGATATGCACAAGATTCAGAAGAGTCGCCAGCAGGGCTCCTAATCAACCACTATCGATGTCCGGGTCGAACGTGTGGCTCACTAGGCTACTGGCTAGGCCTAGATGTCGCCTAACCTGAACAAGAGGCGTAGAACCAACCGCTACCCCAGCCAGCTAGACTCAAGTTCTAGAGTCGAGAGCGAGGGCTCACCGTCTCTTCTTTCCTTTCTCCTATGTAGGGTAGAACGCAGTATAGGATATACCCATAATACGGTCCGATAGTATACCGGTCGCCATGAATAGCTCGTAGTGCGCGTCCCCGGAACCAATCATGGCATAATTTTCTGGCCCGCACCAGTCCAAAATATTTCACATCCTCGGGATCAGGATCCCAGGGGTTTTGGTCGACTTCCAAAGATGAGCCGGGGTACTGTCGGCAGAGGTTACCCTTCAATTCAGTAATGCACCCTTTCCACACGAGCAGTTCCCAACGTCCATTGTTTAGCTGCATAATATGGGCGACATTGGAGAAGCTCTTGGCCACTTGGTCAAGGCCCCGCAGCGCCACTGGGTGATGTCCGGCATTGAAGCGTACGACGGTATACTGATCGTAGATGGTCCGGGCCACAACTGGACTGCAAAAGTTAGATCGCAGGAAAGACACAAGATTGCAGAACCGAAGCCATACGAGAACCATGATGGCGCTGGGGGCCCATGCCTGCCGGAAGGGCACAAGCTATCATCATTGATCGTCTCGCCCCATGAGTCCGGGAAGTGACGGACGACACGTTCGACTGTGATGGTGATAGCGATATCGACCGGGGTCTCGTTTTCGCCGTCGCAACCAGAGGTGGGCTCGCCCTTCACTTGGCGGCTAAAGTCCCCATCACGAGGTGAAGGGAAGGGCAGTGTCAAGTTGGCCCGTGGCCGGAAGGCGGCGGTCGGTATGACGGGATGCATAGGCCCAGGAGGGGCAGCGGTGACAGTTGGGCTGAGACCATGCAGAAGGTGAGACGCTGTCCCCTGGTTGGGGAAAGAGATCCAAGGGCCGTGACAGCGCATCAAAGATCGAATCAGAGAGCACAAGGCCACAGAACCGGTGAGAGAATTCATACAAACCGGGCGTAAAAGACTGCATGATTATATGCCAATAAGTCATAGATCGTGTTCCAAGTGCCTGTAGAGCCAACGCCATATTTACGCCATCAATGTGAAGTGGGTGCAAAGAATATTGAAATGCCGAAGAGCTCCAACTGGAGACCATGAGCGCCCGACCCCGTATTTTTTGGTGAACTCACGACTTCACCAAAAAAAGCGGGGCCGGGCGCTTATGGCTGGGAAACCTCCTGAGGGCCATACCCCGAGGGAGATTTACATCTCATTTTCTTCCTCTCACATGGTTCTGGAGGAAAGGATGAAAACTATGCACGTAGAGCTAGGTGCATTGTCAGAACTTCATCTCGAGGTCTCTCGGGGCGACCTGGTCCACGAGCTGTCGCCCGCCGACGTCAACAACGCCTCTGGGTTGGCGCGGTACGGCTACCAGCAACTTCGGTCGATCTTGGAGCCCGGAAGGACCTTTTTCGATATCACTCTCCCCTTCGACGAACATACAGGGAAGGCGGTGATTCAGGTCTTGACCGTGGTCCATCAAGAATCCGGACACTTGAAGACCGATGTCGTTGGCGCCTATCAGCTTTGTTGTGACCAAGTCCTCGACGAGAGGATTAGGTCAGATATCGCGTTAGTGTACAATTCTTATATTCGAGCCAACCGACAGACGTTTAATGATGCTTGGTGCGGTCTACCATCGTCGCGAACTTGCCTTCGCCGGAGCTGACGGAGATAGCCTCGTGAAATATCCCCCGAGAACCAATTCTCTATCTTGCCGAGGATCGTGCCTCTCGCCGACTAAGCTACTCAGTTGCCACCAGTCTCTTAGCCCCGGGAAGCCCCCATCGCCGCAGACGCTGGGGATTCCTCGGAGGGAAGAGATAGATTATGGCGATGACAACGACGACGACCGAGAATCTACTTCGATCGAGAACTCTAATGTCACCGACCTTCCGCCCGAGAAGGAAACAGAGAAGGAAGCCGAGGGAACCAGCAAAAAGAATGACGAGATTGTCAAGCTGTTGGTTCGCCAGATTGAAGTCGGAATGAAGAAGATGACGAAGAGGAAGGAAGCGTTTGACCCTTTGACCATTGATGCGTCATACTTTCTAGGACAGTCCGAGGAGATTCGTGCGCTCTTTGTGAGTATTTTCGCGAAAATCAAACAAATCCAAGCGCAAAACTTACAACGTGAGCGCGGGGCGACTGAAGATGTGTGCGGTCTCGCCAAGCTCTTCGAGAATGGGGAAGCCCGAGGGAAAACAAACGAACGAAAGGCACATGTGTGGAAGATGTGGCGGTGGTGGTTTTGGTATTTCCACTCGTGCTTACGCATAATTTTTTTCAATTGGCGACAGATGGAGAGAGATCGCAAGGCCAATGGAGCTTACGTGATGCATTTGATCGTGAATGATCTTCTGGCGACGGAAGGAATCAGTGCACTGGCCGTGATCGCGGCCCTGGCAGGTAAGGCACGAAAAATCTAGACCGCGACTAGGGAAGCTCACCGGGCGCAGAACAAACCCATTACCTGTACCAAGCTACTCATCTATCTTCCAAGAGGCAGTTGGAGATTAGCATGGCAGTCGCGAATAGTCTTCGGGGCAAGCTGACTCCTCCACCACAAGACTACCTCATACCCATGGTAGTAGGTTGGGTCAGCGCGGTCACCAAACTCAGGTACAGTCCCATATCTCGAAAGTCGCCAAGGGTGGTCTGCTAATCGCGAACAAAGCCATAGGGCGGTGTATCACGACCTAGGTTGCCCCAATCTCGCCCTATTGCAGTTGGACATGGTTGGGAGACCCGAAGACGGTCTCAAGTTTTCTCGGGAGTATTCCTTCCTGTCCGACAAATTGAAGCCCTTTGCGTCGATGCAAGAACAGTTGAGCCGGACAATTCAAATGCGCCATCCGGATATGTGGGTGTCTGCATCGGAGATACAGAGATTCTCGATGATGGTCGAGGAGTGGTGGAATCAGCCACCACTTTCACATCACAGTCAGCCACGGTCACTGAACCATCCAGAGGCACACTTCTTCATAGGCTCCCCATCCGAGTCATCTGAGCGAACCAGAAATGGCTCAGAAGAATCCGAGAATGAAGAAATTTCCCCTCCGCTCGCTCCCTCATCCAATTCCGCCGAAGCCAGGGTGGATATCAATGGGATCATGCAAGGTGCGACGATGACTGGCGACCTTCGCAGGAGAAAAGAAGACGAGATACGGACGGTGGTTGCTTTACGAGGTATGTAATATCTTTTGATGACATTTCCAGGGCTGATTTGAGCTCAAGATGTTGAGTCAACGGGCATATCGATGACCGTCCCCAATGCTTCGCAATACAGTTCAGCGAGACCTTCCACGGAGGTTGGTGACGGATGGTCCGCTCCAGGAGATATTTTCCCAAGAGATCAGATCCATTTTGAGTCCGGAGAAATCTCTGGCCTATCTCGCGCAAGGGATTCGAGTGATACCGGAGGCTTCAACCCGGTGGGGATTTCCGGGACGAACACGTGGGATCTGGCCAAATATCAATCCGACAATAACTCACTACGCCTGTATGTGTCAGATACCATGTCGCATGGGATGGAGCCGCGACACAAGCGTCCTCGCCTAGATGAGCAAATCACTGGAGGCGAGGCTGTGCTTGTAACTACTTCTACACCCACTACGATCGTCCCAATGGCCATGACATCTTTGCCGCAGCATGAAGCCCCGGGAGAAGAGACGAGACATGATCCCAGTATGACAATGCCTGTCAATGAGTGGGACTTCGTGGAAGGTTACTCTGCTGACTTTTGGAGCTTCATATTTGAGTCTGGCGCTCCTCCCGCCACTTTTACCGGCGACATAGGCTTTCAACCAGCAGTTACAGATCAAGCTGTCGGCGACGATAACCCCTCGTTTCCAACATTTTGATCCTCATCCAACCAATCATACACCATCAGCATTCCCGAAACACCACCAGTCCTCGGGCGAAGACAGTCAGGTGCATCGAGCTCAAGAATGTCGCCTTCTCCGAACTCGAGAGGCGACTCGATGGGCTCGCCACCGCGATCAGTCCCGGTGGAGACCGTGGTCTCTGCTTCTTGTCTGAGTATCTCGATGATGGTCTGCCACGCTGCAGGCAATCCTCCTGGTTCTTCGGTTCTTGGGGGAGCGATGTCGTCGATAGTACTGTCAACCTCCTTCTCATTCTCGTCTATCACGGGGAGTCCCTTGATAAGGTCTGGACCAGTCTTCTGATGAGGCTTGACACTACCATCCTGCAAAGATTCATTCTCAGACAAACTCGGGAGGGTCTCCTGTTCAGTCGCAGTTTCATCACTTTCATGACCTCTCTTCGGCGTCGAATGGGCTCTATTCTCTGGTTCGGACGGCTTTTTTAGTCCTATATTCACGATGAACTGGTTCGCATTGATGCGTGGGGTATCTTTCCACCACAAGAATATTTCCGGACCCCGAGCGAGAGCGATGCGCTTTCCCGGTTGGCGTAGATGTCGACGTTGAACAATTTTGCCAAACTGTTTGCCGGCTCGTTAATACGGGTGTAGCACGCAAATTCACCTTTTCAAACATACCTTTTTCTCATGATATAGCCAGTATAATCGCTTCATCTCTGGGGTCTGCAAGACAGGACGTTGTTTAAGCGGCAATCGATAGGCCCCTATCCGTCCTTCCACCGGGATCATGTCTTCGGCACGGAAGAGAACAGCCTTAGCAGCTTCCCAGAATTCTGGATCATCAGCAGCGCGCGTGATGTGCATATTGTGGAAGAAAAGGTAGAAAGAAGTCGTAGAATAGGCTCAGTAGAAAGGGTTGAGAAAAAAAACCTTCCAGTGTTTAAATATGAGGTTCGGTGTCCCAGGATAAGGGTCGGATATGGGTTAGTGTGCAAAATGGTCGTTTTGTTCGTTGATGTCCAACTTTTATGTTGTTCGCAAAGGTTCGCCCTGGTATTAGGGCAACAAAGCAGAAGAAGACTCAGTGTCATGCGGCGACTGTGGTCATGGTACCACGTGACCCCGTTGCCGGCTTCTCGATGTTTACGTGGTGCGAGATCCGCTCGATGTGGGTGGTTGCGTCGGAAGTGTTACTACTCCAACGTAACCAAGGCACCAGGTCCCTTCTCCTACCAATAGTCCCCCGTAACTGTTAGTTCGACTCTGGCCCCGATTATGATCCGTTAATGATTTGTCCTAATCCTGTACCTATTGCTACTGTTTAGCAGTCGTGAAAGAGAGACTAAGGCGACACCCAGAATAGGACCTCAATTATGATCCTCCTTCCACATCCAGATCTGGTAAATAACTATAGAGGACGACAAGTATTCATCCTCGGACAATGAAAAGATCCTTGAGCAGACTCCCTCCAAGGAAATGTCGCCTCAACAAGTAAAGACCGCCCGTATTTCGATCAACCAGCTATCCTCCAAATCAAGCCTTCCAAAGATACATCGGCAAGGACGTAAGCCTCTCTAAGAGGGCGAGTGTCGACAAACGTCTTCTCTCCAGAGTAATTCTTTGTGGAATCCGAGTCAGAACTGAAAACATACCAGGAAAACATGAAAGATAAACAGGACCGGTAGTCCTGCAGGTAGTGGGCTCTAAAGGGAAGGACATATCATACTTTCATTATTTATTCCTCGATGACCCAATACCTTCTACCTTACCTAGGTCAGGAGTCTGAACAAAGTCCCTCCGACCCAGAAGGCTGTCTAACTCCGCTCTGAGCAGGAGGCTTCTTTGGCTTTCCGTTGCCGCCCGCCTGGGGAGGGTTTGTCTTTGGGGGGTTTTTAGGGGGTTCCTTGGGAGGGTCTGTGCGATTTTCTGACATGATGAGCGAAGGGTCAAAGGTAGATAATGGTAAGAGTTCCTTTGAAAACCAGATGCTCGAGATGCAGCGAGAACAGGTGTGCTGAATTGAGATGTCTCTCCAAATTTTCGGAAGCTCTCTAATTGCATCCCTATCCTCGAGGGCAGCAAGAAGCTCGGGCGGATCGTTCGACGCGGAAGAAGTCCATTGAAAGGCTTAACATATGAGCCTAGAAAGACCCCACTACATTGTTTGTCGCGACATGGGAGGCATAAGTCGTAGCTGAATCATTCAGTATTGTAAAGTCGAGTCCCCTTGAACATAATTGCTCAGTTGCTTGACGTCTCTCGTTTTCATGTATTCAACAACGTTGTATTCGCCAAAAGAAATTCAATCATGCCAATAACTATTCGATAGACCTAACAACAGTCATGATTATGTAAAGGGCTCTGAAAGCTGCAGATGCTCAGGAAGTATGAAATGAGATATGGGTCCTTAGGGAGCTTGAATTGACTATATCTTCGGAGAGAATGAGCTGTTCCATGCATCACGGAAGTAGCTGCCTTCTTGGTTATCATCCGTTAAGTGTAGGTGAGAGCAAGAAGTATGCGAACCGTGGATGACTGAGACATCATCGACCTGCTGCTGATTCGAAATGCCCAATGGTCTTTCAGGAGGTAGTAATTCTGGGTTCAGGAGCTTTTGCTCAATGCCCTTCTCCATTGTCGAATAACCATGGCCCTGGCCTGAAACAGACCGAGCCTCAGCGTGCCAAATTTGGTGGCTACCGGTGCTTTCCTCGATATTCCTCCGGATATCCTGACTTGGGCTTCGGTCGACCCGATCTGGGTTACACTCGACATCATGCAACCTAACACATGCAGAACTTGACTTGCACACCCTGTCACTGGTTCGCCGCTGGCTGGCCAGGTCGTTCCAGTGCGAGTGATTCCTGACTTCATTGATGAAAGTATCAGCAGGAATATCCCGATCCTTCCACGCATGCTGTTCCGTGGCGCGTTCAACCATTATGTCACTTCTATGTTCACCTTCCAGGTGAGATCTTGACGGAATTCTCCTGGAAAACGCACCAAAGCGATGGGGTTCGTCTTCTTTGTGGTTGTACTGTTGTTTCTCAGCAGAATGATTGCGTAGCTCTTCGACTGGCCCCTTCCCAGCTGCCGCATAAGCGTCGAAATCAAAGTAGGCAGAGGTCGGCGAGATGGTTTCCTCGAAGACAAAGCCGGGGCTGACGGCCGGCTTTCCAAGCTGAGGACGCGCGTTGCGGATTGCAAGGCTTAGGCTAAGGGCCGCCCTATCAAGTGTAGACACATTCTGAGGATGTGTGAACAATCCATCGCTTTTCCCGTATGTTGCGTTGCGGGCGCTATCTAGACCGCTTAGATGATGTGGCAACTGGCCTGTTTTCCTACCATAAGGAGTCCCATGAGTATCGCCCCGAGATTTGGCTTCTTTAAAGGGCATCCTGAAAGGTTCCCGACTTCTAGAGAAAGTCGACATTTGTGCCCTAGCATGAATTTTGAGTAGCATGAGGGCGTACCTAACGGCTGTGGGGCTCGATAGCCTATATCTGGTATCCAGCGGTCAGGTTGCTTACCTCTCGGGGTGGAGCCCATCCTGCCTCAAATATTGTATTGTACTCGGTGGGAGATCTGGGAGGCTCACATTTCCGCGGCTGGTCAAAGACCACGCCATAAGTTGGGCGTATCGGAACCATTCGGCAGGCATCGCAAGCATGGACACCGACGTATTGGTCAGTATTTGACGTACACAATACGTTCGTCTTCTGACTGTTCTGCTGTTGTGCTGTACTGTACAATACATAAGTTAGTATTTATCCTCTAATGTACGAACTTCCGTCACTTCCAAGACGTTAAACTTTTCATGATCGCCAGATCTTAGGAGTGGAAAATAGGTTAAGAGAGACGGGTGCTTTCCTCAGCCTGGCCAAGACGGCCCTGCAGCGCCACGTCCATCCTCCTAGTCGTCGGCTCTCGGGCAAGTCGCGCAAGCAGACTCGGCTGCGCTGGGCGGAGGCCCTGTCTCCAATTGTTCAAACTATGAACTCGAAGATATCACAATCGCACTGCGGAGAGGCTTGACCCGTCGGTGACAGTCATGGCCACAACGTCAATGAACGAAGGACAGAACAGGACTCTCGACTACGGATATCCGAACAGCCACAGGACAGAGAGCAGCACCTGCCTCAAAAGACTCCAATCCCGGCACAGAGCTCCCCAGACGACGAATCATCCGCTGCAGTTTCAAAAACAACTAGGCAGCCGAGAGCGGACAACCTTCCGTTGATTATTACAAACCCTTCGACACGACAGCACGACGAGTCGAATACGGCCCCACAGACGCTTCTTGTCGCAACGCCGTCTTCTCTGGATTTCGGCCAAACTGAGCCTATGGAAGCTCGGCGCGAGGCAGTCGTACATACAGCTCCAAGTCCAGTTGTATTAGGATGACCTACGCTTGGAGAGCTGATCGTATCATTTTGGATGATATACGCTGGGAAAAGATGGAGATGTCTCGTGCAAGTCGTTAAGCTCTGCTTTAACAACATTGTGACAAACGAAGCCAATTAGCATGTGCTCGTGATGGTGCGGACGAGCAGCCGCCTCGCAATCCTCGCTAGAGTGACGGCTAGTGCTGGAAAGGACACTCATCCTCACAGCCGAGACGAGATAAAGGATTGAAAATGCCTGGGGATGGTCGTTGACCCCGAGCGAGCATTGGAGGCACCACAGCAAAGTGTGGTTCATACCACTATTGTTCTAGGCCCGCATCATGGATGAAACTTATCTGAAACATGCTACAGTATGTGAGGATATAGAAATTGGTGATTTAGCTCTCAGTCATGGTGGTCGTGGACAATGCGTGGAAGAGCGGCTTTTCGTGGGGTTTGATACAAATGCGGATATCCATACCGACGGGGGCCCCCAGCAAGAAAAGCTACTGTAACAGAGTTTCTTGGGACACGAGGTCTCAGGACAACCATACCTTTGGATGCTTTGAGCCTTCCTAACTATAAGAGCCCGTGTTGGTAGAGATTTAGAGGTATTTTAAGCTTCCGTCACCGCAGAATATTATGGTCATCTAGCTTTTAACAACCACAGGATATTATGGTCATCTAGCTTTCAACAGCCATAGGATATTATGGTTATCTAGCTTTTAATAACGACGGGATATTGTGGTTATCTAGCTCTTAATAACCATGGGATAGTGTGGTTATCTAGCTTTCAATAACCACAGGATATTAAGGCTAGGGCCCCACTATATCCGGAGGCATTTCGAATTTATTACACCATATAATATTGTGGAATTTTAGCTTCAAACACCTATAGAAGCCTATCGGCCTTTCGCTTCAGGACCACTAAATTCGGTGGTACTTCAAGTGGATGTGTCACACGACCCCACTGAACTTCGTGGTTATTCTAGGTTTAAGCCGGATACCTTTTTTATATACGGCGAGGGATATAGTATCCGCATTATAAAAGTGTTATACAGTACTATACTATACAGTACTATACAGTACTGTAGAGTACGATTATAGTTACCGTATATTTGATTGATTGATTGATTGATTACGTCATCGTCTGTCCCAGCCACCCTATACAGTAGCTATGCAGCGTACGACTACAAGTACAGACGATTCCCACGTCTTGCTTCTGTAAAACAAGCCGTTCCTGCCCCGAACTGCTTCTACCTCCGCTCATCGTGGTCGTGCCTGTACCTGTAGTCCTAATTGCTATTCTATCTCTGTGAACTTGTCAGGCCTTTCCTGGACCTCCTTTGCTTCTGTGTGACCATGTTCACTCGTCTACGCTACGAGTATGCAAGTACTGTGGACGGCACTGCCCGGAATTGCTCCAGGAGCCCAGTCCTCAACATCATTTTGGCTGCACGAGTTATCATTGACGAGCTGCAGAGAACCTGCTTGATGTCCATGCATGGAGTCTTGCCTGCCCACATTTTCTGTCGTTCTTCACACCAGTTGCGGCATTCGAGCAGGACGTGTCGCACTGTCTGGCGTCCATAGCCGCAGTCGCATTGGTCGGTGTCGGCCTTGTCGATCTTGTGGAGGTAAGCGTGTAGGCTGATTTTGTCAGTGCGCATTTGTGTGATGACGGAGCTGATTGCTCTGTGTGTGTTCATGTGTGTTTTGAGTGTTCCTTTCTCGGGTCGTACTCCGAGTCTAAAGAGGTCCCGGCCGTGTTTTGCTGATTCCCAATCTCGTTCCCATTCGGCCTTCATGGTCTGACGAAGAGTAGATTTTGTCGTAGCGATCAAGGTCCGGAGGGTGTCTGGCTCCTGGAGTGGTTCGCGCTCTCCTTGTGCGGACGGTTGGTAGCCCGCTGCTTTTTTGGCTGCTTGATCGGCTGCCTCGTTGCCTGGAACTCCTACGTGCGCCGGAATCCAGCGTAGCTGTACTTCCCAGCCTCGATCGCGAAGTTGGTCCAGCCGTCGTACCGCCTCAATCAGGATGTATTGTCCAGATGGGCATTTGGGGTTGGCCATTGCTCGTATGGCGGCCTGATTGTCGGTGAAGACGGTACAACTACCTGGAGCCCCCGTCGAAATGTGGACGTCCAGTGCTATCTGGAATGCCAGCACGAGTCCTTGCAGTTCGGCTGCGTATACTGTGGAAGTAGTCGACATGCCCATGTATGTTGTCCTCGTGGCCTGGACGTCACGGAGCCGAAGAGCGGGAGCGATTGCAGCGGCACCGACGTGGCAATTGATGCCACTTCCGTCAGTGTACACACACAGCGTCGTTGATGGCGTGGCATCGTGTTCTTTGATAGCCTTTTCTGGCGAGTCAGCAATGTGGACAGATGGGGGAGTCCACCACGGAGGGACCACGTGCGGCCAACGTTGCTCTAGACGATCGACTTTTATGCTGTGTTTCTTCTCTAGTGTTTTGAATAGCTGGTTGATCGGGCTTTGAACGTCGTTGTAATCACTGGGAAGTGCTACGTCTGCATAAAGCGGGGACGTACGAATCCGCATCGCGGCTTCAGTCGCTGTCTGCTCAATTTGTTGCGGTACTGGTAGCAGGTGCGCCTCCACGTCGACCGCGGCTCCGGCTGTCGTTCGAAAGGCGCCGGTGATGATCTGCGCTGCGCGTCTCTGGATGCGTGTGATTGTGTTGGTCATGCCGCTGCTTCGGCCCGTGTTCTTGCTCCCCGGCTTGTGCCACGCTGAGCATCCGTAGAGCATTTGTGGGACGATCATCGCGCGGTATACTTGGCGAAGACTGGTCAATCCAGTACCCCATGTCGAGGACGCGAGGGCCGACAGGGCCGACAATCGCTGAGTGGCTTTGGCTTCGACCTTGTCCCGGTGGTAGGACCATCCCAGTTTGGAATCCATTTCGACACCCAAGTACCGACATGACGGCGATGCCTGGATAGTGGCATGCGGCAGGCGCAGAGGGTGACTCGTGTTAGCACGGGGATCTCTTGTGAAATGGACAAGCTCGTATTTTGCTGGTGCGAATTCGGATCCGTGTTGTCGTGCCCATTGCTCAGCCTTGCGATGCATGGCTTTCAGTGTCTTGCAATTACGTTGTGCTGTCTTGCCGACTGCCAGGATCGAGACGTCATCAATGTACCCAACTGCCTCTGTGGTCTCGCTCTTGCAAGCCTCAACGAGGCCAGGGTTATAGAATAGGTAGAGTGTTGGCGAAAGCGGCGAGCCTTGGGGTATCCCGGTCTGAATGGGGGTGGAGGGTGCCGTGTACTCCTGGAGTTTAAGGGTCGTCGATCGATCCCTTAGAAAAGAGTCTATCCATCGAACGAGCGTGGGGCATATTCGTCGTGCCTTGAGATTGTGTATTAGTCGCGTTCGGGACACGTTGTCGAAGGCTCCCGAGACATCCAACAGAAGCAATGATGCCACCTCGCCGTCCGCCCAGGCCTTGTGTATACGCTGAAGAAGCAGATGTATGGCGTGGTCAGTGGATGCGAGCTTCCGCCCTCCTGTATGTCGACTCGGGAGCAGCTGATAAGTGTCGGCGAGGTACGTTAGGCGATTGGCGACAATGGCTTCCAACACTTTGCCTAGGGTGTTGAGCAGGGCAATCGGCCGGTATGACTTGGGCTTAGTGTAGTCATCTTTGCCTGGCTTGCGAAGGGCGACCGTGATGCTCTCTCGGAAATGTGTTGGACAATAACCCAATTGGAGACAGGCGTTGTAGAGTATGTGAAGATAAGGGAGAAGAATGTCTATCGTCTGGTGGAGGATGCCGTTCGTGACCTCGTCAGTGCCCGGGGCTTTGTTCGGGGCCGCCCTGCGTACTGCTCGCCCGATCTCCGCCGAAGTAATATCAGGGCATTCAATCGGGGGAGGGTACTGGTACCCATCGATGTCGGACAGATCAGCACTTAGAGGTGGTGGAAAGAAGGAATGTCGGAGCGTCTCAGCTTTCTCTTCGGCCTGGGTAGCGAAGCCTCCTCCGAGCCTTTGAAGTGCCGGTGTGCATGTGGGTGTCGGGTTGTGTCTGTTCTTAGCCCACTTAGCCAGTCTCCATAGCCCGGACTCCGTACTTGATGCCTCCTCTACCCTCTGTCGATGGGCGTTGCGGAGGGTCTTCTGAATGTGTCGTCCTTTCTTGTTACGGGCCTCGCGGTAGGCCTCGTAATCCTCTTCAAGTCTTGTCCGTTGCCATTGTCGCCGCAGCTGTTGGACTTCGCGGGAGATGTCCTTGCATTTCGAGTCAAAACCTGGTATAGAATGTGGTGAGGGATTGGACCATGGGGTCGAGGCGTCGACTCCTGCTCGCAGAGCATTGATGATTAATTGCACATATTCGTCAATGCTGTATTTGTCCTTGAGCTCCCTGGTCTGTGCATTCGGCTCCTTGGCCAGTTCTTCCTTGACCGTTTGCCGAAGAGCTAAGAGATTAGTTTTCGTCCACAATCGTTTCCTGGTTGGGACAGCTGGCTGCCAGTCCCAGGTGATGGCTGTGGCGATGGGAAGATGATCGGAATCACAATCTCGGCTGGTGTCGGCTCGGCAGTAGATCGTGCGGGATGCCACCCCTTCACTGCCGAACGTCAAGTCGATCGTCGTCTCTCCATCCTTCCACCTGTGGGTAACGGTGCCCGGCACGGTCAGCAGTTGGAGTTGAAAGTCTTCGATGATGGCGAGGAGAGGTTGGCAGGCTGCTATCCCACGATTGGCTGGGCGATGCGTTGTCGACCAGAGGGGATGGTGGAGATTGAAGTCTCCAAGCAGCAGTATTTCGTCCTCGGTACTCAATGTCGCGATAGTGTCTCTCAACTCGAGAAGCGTGCTAGTCCCAACCTCGTTGTATACATTGACGATGGAGAGTTTGTGGTGTAGGACAGGGTGAGTGATCTCCAAGCTAATGATATCCTTGGTGACGAACGACACGTTCCAAGTGCTGGGATCAATTCGTTTGTTGACATAAAAACACACCCTTGTTTTAGTGTCATCCAGATAGATCAGCTGAAAATGCGCTTTCAAGGGATGATAGGAGGTAGTGATGAACGGATTTCGCCAGGGTTCTTGGATGGCGAGGATGTCGTACTCGGTGATCCAACGGTCTTGGAATAGGCTTGCCATGACGACATCCCTTGATTTTTGGACATTGTACTGTAAGATACGGAGTTCTTGGCGTTCTACCATAAGTCAGGAATCGTATTGGCACCGTTTGTGTTCGTGGCCGGGCTTCTGCGAGTGGTCCTGGTATTGCTGAGGGATCCTACCCGTGGTTTGAGCTTCCAGGATGGAGTGGTGGAGCTCCCTCTCCCCATTGTCTCTCGAACGACACTGATATTGTTCTGGGCGTGTTTTGCGGCCTTCAGGTGTAAGCGGAGTGACGGTGGCCTGTGGCAATCCACACCACAATAGACGCATACTGTCATGCATTTCGCGATGGTCAGCTCTGCATCTCGTGTGGGCCAGTCGTCGTAGAGGTGTTGATGTGCCGAGCACTTGCATCCCTTGAAGATTGTAGCCGTTGCCGCGCGTGGTTCTGTCGCCTCGGAGGTGAGTGGTGATAGTTCAGCATGTGATGTGTCCGGTAACCACTCGTTGTCGTCGTCGTTGAACATATTGTCAAGCCATGCGTCGGCGTCCTGTGTCTCTAACGTCCCCTCCGGTTCCATTATCGGCTGTGTAGATTGTTGCGGCGGGTATGCCTCAGAAATCTCTTCAAGGGGAAAGGTCCCTTCCGTGAGTCGCGGGTCGATTGATGGATCCAATTGTGGATGTGTGAGCTCTTGTTGTGTTGCCGGCGTTGTCCATTCCTCGTCAACGGATGGAATCTCGGCTATTTGGACCGCGATAGCTTCGGTAGATTCCCGAGCTATTATCGACGTTTGTGTCATTCTAGATATGTGCTCCACGGTGGAAGGTAGGTTTTCTGGTGGTTCGAGCTGCATGGTCATAGTTTCTGTGGTTTCCTGCAGCCTCTGAATCGTCACTTCAGTCTGATCGTTTGGAGGCGCACACGTCTCTCTGAGTTGCAAGGCCACGCGGTCGGTGTCGGTGTCGGTGTCGGTGTCGGTGTCGGTGTCGGTGTCGGCTGTGTTGTTCACTCTCGGTCGTGTGGTGTTCGCTTTTGCAGGGACATGCCAATAGATACTCCGGGTCTGCTTGGCTCGTTCCACTCTTTCCATCTCCTTCTTTCTTGCTGGGCAAGCGTTGCTCCATGCGGTATGGCCACCTTTGCACACCGTACAGCGAGGGGAAAAGCCCTCCTCGCTCTTCCGCCGACAGTGTTTTGTCTCATGCAGTTCGGCACAATAGCCACATGTTTGGGAAACGTTACATTGAGTGCCGATGTGACCGTAATGGTAGCAACGAAAGCATTGTTTCACCCTGCAGGCACGATCATATAGCTGGCATTGATGCATCTGGCCTTCCCACACCATTCCCGCGTAAATGATGGCATTGGCGGCTTCAGGAGCCGTGAATTCGACAACGAGTGAAGACGCGCGCTTGAGGGTGGCTTCTCTGGTCAGCCATCCGACGTACGTTATTACCTGCTTGATTTACCATGGCATGTTTGTCCGCGTTTTATTGTGGTCTGGGAACTGCACCCTTAAATCCACCACATTGAAGTCGTAGGGCCATTGAAAAGTGTGCCATTGCGCGCTCACAAGGGTTGCCGTAATTCTTTGGGCTCAATTGTACATGGAGACAACTGGTTGGAAAAGCGCCCGCCTACAAGAAATACTCAGGCGCACTCGAGTCTTATACTTGATGATATCCACTCATGAGGTGTTCTGTTTTCTCCACGACAGTCTTTCCAGCATGTCATACTTCATTCATTCTGGTATCTGGCTATTCCTTTGGCTAGGCCTTGTCATCGGCGATTTAACCTCGAACGACATCGCATATTGGGACAGACCTCGAGCGGCTCTGATCAGGGACAATGTCTACATAGAGGGTGGTAGGATACAAACGGGGACTTGGAAGGATGGGGGATGGGATATCGACTCATTGACGACAGCCAATTCGTCTAATGGAATGTTGTTCAAGCTTGACATGCATAGTCCATTCTGCATATCGACGGATGAATCGCCTGCGATGTTCGAAAGCATTCCCGAAGATGGAGTTCAAAACTACTATATGGACGGTTATATGTTCGCCAATTATGATGAATTCTATGCTTGGGGGTAAGTCGTTCGTGCTATGAGTAGAGAGGCCGTGACTGATGATTCGACCAGTGGCATAACCCTTACTTCCGCCAATCTCGGTCAACGTACAGTGAGCCTGCCTTTGTATAATACAATTCAAACTACAGACATTCAACTCGGTGTACCAAATCTCAACTACGTTCCTCAAAATGGGTCGTTTATCACAGTCACGAACGGCGCCGGGGCTAATGCCCCCAGTGAAAGTGCTGGGTTCTACTTTGGAGGTTTCTATAATCAGAATGGGACTACCTACTCTTATTTCAACCAGCCTGCCGACCAGTCTCGTTGGTTGATAGCCGTGCATATGACCGAACTTGGTCATGCAACTTGGATTAAGACTCCCCTGGGCGAAGGCGCGACCTGGCGAAGTGAAGGCGGTCTTGTCTGGGTGCCTACTTCGACAATGGGTATATTGATTTCGGTCGGAGGAGTATTGAAGCCAGCGGACATGAATTTTGAAATTCCTCAGGACAACAGCACCGAGTCAATAACTTTCTTGAAAGAATTTCCCGTCTACGATATAGGTACTGGTACTTGGAGCCTACAAATGCTCGATGAGGGTTCCCCTATCCCAGATACACCTCTTGCACAGTTCTGTACTGTCGTGGCCTCGGATCCAAGTGGCTCGCACCATGAAATATTTGTGTACGGAGGCTGGGATAGCAATGGAGGTCAAGCATTAGATACCGTTTGGATCTTGACGGTCCCTTCATTTACGTGGGTCAAGGCTGACAGCCCAGGACGGACCGGATCTGCAAGACAAAATCATATCTGCGTGGCTCCATACCCTGATCAAATGGTTGTTATCGGTGGTACAGGAACTAGCGAAGCACCTCCGGCATATAGTAACGCGGTCGATGTTTTCAACCTTAACAATTTCAATTGGACTGGCACTTATGATCCGGACATCTATGATGATTATAAGCCTCATCAAGATATCCTAGACGTCATTTCAGCTACACCGACGGCCGGCAATATGCCTAGTGAGGTTGCGGACTGGTTTGACACTAAGTACGACATGCAAAAAGTCAAGTTCTACGGGCCATATCGGAATGACTGCACGGCTACACCCCTCGGGAATATGATGCGGAGAGAATGAGACAAGGCATTTTGCGAGTGTAAGCAGCCTAGCTGTGGTCGGCCGTTATTGAACGGGCGCAGTGATGCCCTTGCAAGACTCAATTTCACCTCTTGAAGTGGGATTTTGTAGCGAGCCTCTGTCGAAGAAGCTATTAAAACGAACTTTTAGTCTTCGTTGAGCTCTACAATTCCTAAGTCGTAGTTTGTTGTCTTTCAGATCGAGTAAAGGATTATCAGCCTTGATACAGTATACTTGACAGTATTCAGCATCCTTACGGATGCTAAATAACGCTCTACCTTGTTTTAGTCCGTTACTATACTAGAAAACCACTATGTATTAGTGCGTAACTAACAAGTTATAAGTCGGAGTACCATGGAACTCTGAGGTATGCAGTGTACGGTATCCCCAGCACCCTGTGACGATGAAGTTTCCTTGTGCACATCATCCTGTGGCACGAGAAAAACAGCACCCATAGCTCAGATCAAAATTTTTGAAATGCGTAAATTTTTGTAATTCCTCCTGTAAACCTACGTTATCTTAGGCCATTATCACGATTGACGCGACAAAACGCGTGTTTTCGTGGTAATGGCACCTAGATGGCCACAGGTTAACAATGGTACCGAACACATCAACGAGCATGCCACATACCTCCGAGAAGAATGCACCCAACTACAGGCAGCGGACAAAGGCAGGGCCAATCAAATACCCTAGCACATAATTCAACCTTACATCGAATCCACCCTCGCGCTCATTGGCAAGGTGCTGCAGCAGCCGTCCGTGGCGGAGGTGCTTTATCAGATCCAAGACCCGGCGAAGGAATTCAGACCATTCTCTATAGAGCCCTTCGACTATGCACCACCGGTATTGCTAAACTTCAACCACTTTTTACCCGTCAAAATGGCATCATAGCAGAGCCTTCTCCCAGATCACAAGATTCTTTCTTCCATATTCTCTGGGAGTACCCATATCAAGCTGGAGAAATGCAATATCATCTACAGTACGTTCGAAACCTGCTCGTTTAGTGTGTATTGCGAAATCGATTGTCTTCCCGGATGTCCCAAAAAATCTCCTTGTTCGACTAGAAACGTCGAGGCGTCATTTGACCAACGTAGCCGTCTTACACCGACTGGCACATCTTCAACTACCTGATCTGATCCCTTTGCTATTCGATGTCGGCTCCGCAAGAACCGAAGACGGGAAGCAACTTGCATATTCTGTCACAGCGTATTGTGATGAAACAATGGCTCTGGAGGAAGAGTGGGACACCCTTCATCAAACCGAGCAGCAAATGCTGATGGAGTCAGTCGTTCAATCAATGCAAAAGCTTCAGGAATTGGACGTGAAATGTGAAGAGGCGAGGCAAGTTCTAGCAGAAACGTTCCGTGTTCCAAGGGCTGATGCTATTGATTAGCCGTTGCCTATGGACGCCTCCATTGCGGGCCTGGGAGGGGAACGCTTTTCAAACATCAAACAACTCTTGGGCCGCATTCTACTTGCCAATGGCCCGAAATCATCCAATTGCACCCTTTCAGAGAATGTCCTGAGGCAGTAAGTGGGCCGCGCGCTCTTTGAACAGCCTGTACCACTGGAATGACAGATTCGATGATCCGAGGACAATATCTTTAACACCATATTCGTAAGCAAACGGGCAGAAGCATGCCATTTCCCAGCCGATGATTGCCGCTAGCTCGTAACCCCCACTCCGACTCTGCTTGACCAGAAGTTACATGGCTCGAGGTCGCTGTGACAGAAGACGATGTTTTGCTGCGGTTCGTCGAGATCTGAATGTGTAAGTTCAACTTTGACCGATCTCATCAAATGTCGACTCTACCACGATCCGTGTAGTGCGTGCACGGGCCACAACTCCGTCGAGGTAGTTGTGGCCCGTGCACGCCCTAGCCAAGGGCAACTTATTGTGTGCTCGAAACAAGGACACAATTAGTCTTTACCCGTAGGGGTTTCCCATTATCCCCGAGTCTCACTCTGAATCCGGCGAGTGATTCCCACGATGAAAACTTCTCAATAAATGAAAGTGTCAGTCGGAGAGTAGATGCATCTGTGCCTCTATGTCATGAATTTCTTGTTTGTCCCGGCTCCTGATTGTTCAAGCTTTAGTACCGAGGAGAATATCAGTAGGGCACTCGGGTGCTACAGCTAGAGTCAGTCCACAGCGAGAGAGATGGACTTGACTGGACTTTGTTGATGAACAGCACCTTTTTCCCCTCGCTGTAGATCCGTTGGCTCAATCACAGCTATCGTAGAGCTCTTGTAGCGTTTTCCTCAGATCATGTAGGCCATTTTCTTTTGCAAGCTTGATAAGATTCTCATATACTTGGTTTTCTTGCTCATCTGTCATCTCTTCCTTGTCTCCATAGTAATCATGTAGCCTCTGCCTTCCTTCGTCGAGCTTGTCTCGATGAGAAGCCTATTGAAGCCAGGTTAGGGGAACTAGTGATATAGTGTTCATTGGCGGAGGCCGTACCGCTCGGAGATCATCACTTGTGTTGTTGAACACTTCACAGATGGAACAAGCACACGACATTGGTATCGAATCAACTTGGTGCTGAAGGTATTTGTGAAGATGAGTGAAAGGCAATCGAGCTGAAGGACAGGAACTAGAGCAAGGAACGGGAAATGTCCTGCCTGGTACAATAAGTTACCAATATTTTGATTTCCTTCACAATACATTCGCTTGCCGTAGCTTGAGGGGATTATTGAACAAGCAGATATGGCTGGAAAGCATTAACTCCTTCTCTTTATCCTTTTCGCGATTTTCTTCGTGGATGATTTCTGTTTAGCCCCGCACCCTCTAGCTGATCCTACTGGCGGGATTGGGATAATTTTACGTTGACCGGAAGACGCCGTGATACGTGATAGGATAAGACTAGCGTGACGCCCATAATCATGCATCATATCAGCGCTGGCTCGGATAAGTTGGCTAACCGGTGAAGAGATCGAATGAATGAATGACCCTTGCCGGACCAGCTGGCATGCTTCCAATGATTCACTCACACGTAGCGACTCCGTGACCCCCGCCCTCCGAGGTGCGAAAAGTGTATGGGTGAAGTCGGTCTAATCTCAGCCACATCCCAGGTAGAGGACGAATCCGTCCAATGAACTTATTTGAGGATCCGTAACAGTATGGTCCAGTCAGCATCCCTTGAACCTTGACACAGCAAAGCTCGATATGTGCTCAATACAAAGGTCCGTCGTTTTCATTGTGCAGGAGTGCAGCCGAGAAGTAAGCAGCCATAGAGCGCGAATGTTTAGAGATAGTGACTACAACTAACAGACAAGCCCGGGAAGGCGAATTTCAACGCCTTTGTCGATAGCCGTACATAGCTCAGTCCTCCCTACCTACCAAAATGGTGTAACCTAGCAGCCGGCAAATCCAGGAATATACTTGTCGCAAATATTGACGGCCTCAGTTTCCGGAATTCAATATGCTCTGCACAACTTCCTGGGCTCTAAAAGCCCTGACATCTTCAATGTTCGGATAATTGCTTTGAAAGCCCAATGAATACACAACAGCTCCAGGCCCAAAGGCTAGGGCGTACTTCTTCAATTGCCTTTTTTCGGTCGAACTCACAAATGGATTGTCAGGGAAGCCGAAATAGTCTTTGAATTCAAGCCAGTTGCACGGTACCCCACGGATCATCACGGATGAGGTAAACCTTATATCTGGTGTCTGGCTCGCACGCTGCCCAAGAAGCTCGGCCTGTTGCCGCTGCTGTATCTCTGTTGCAAAATCGAAGCCCTGACGACAGAAATGGTCTATGAAAGCGTCTTCTGCTCGTTGTGCCTGTTGTGATCGTTGACGTTGTTGCTCGGCACGCCTTTGAGCATCTTCACGACTCTCAGACAAGGAGTTTAGACGTTCAGCCGCACTCAAGAGCGCGGTGACGATAGGAGTTTCGAGGTTTGTGCCGGATGCCAGAACGATATCCTGGACACTTGGGTGTTTTCGTCTCAGTCGGAGAGCAATTTCGAATACCGGTGTGATTAAACATGGCGAGATGCCATTGTACTCCTTTTCCTTGTCGGTCTTGGTGCTCACTTTGACCGGCTTTAAACTGCGGCGGGTGATCCAAAGGTTGTTCAACCGCTGTCGACTGTGGACTTTAGAGTTTGACTGATGTTGTTGAAGAGCGTCTTCGCTGCGGAAGTCTCGATTGCAATCATCGCAATCGAAGCTCGGAGCGTGCGATGGTGAGTCGCGGAGATGCTGTTGGAGGGCGTCTTCGCTGCGGAAGCTCCGGTCGCAATCGTCGCAATCAAAGCTTGGAGCGTGAGCCAGCGAATCGCGGAGGTGTTGGCGTAAGGCCAATCCGTTTGGGAAACCACGATCGCAGTCGAAGCAATAGTCCATGATCTCTACCGCCTCTAGGGATTTGCAAGGGAGTCGCGACTTTGTGTTGGGAGAGCTATGGGAGTCGCATGGGCTGCCACGGAGTATTTATGAGTAGGCTGCCTCAAGGAATCTGCCTTTCATGTCCATTGCTCCCGCCAATGAGGAGGCCCCACGTAGCATGTCTCTCATATCATGAGGGCACTTGAAGACGGTCCACGTTGATCCATCATCCTACGCCAGTCGCGCCAGTAGCGCTACCAACGTCCTTACCCACCACTTAAATCTGTGTGCACGTCTAGGCCCCGGTAAGTAGCCGATTTTGTCACACCGTTACCCGCCCACGTCCGTCACATCCTAACACACATCGAAGTAAGCAACTAAGAGAGATGCGTATCGTCCCAGCTACGAGATGTGGCAAACGAAGAATTAAGCTGAAATATGAAGATCTCGCCCACAAGATAACAGCTCCGAAGGCTCACTGAAATTTCAGACCTCGAACCGCCCTCGCCCAACTCGACCTGCTGCAGTTTTGTACAACGTCGGTGAGTGTTATGCATCCCTATCGCACATGCAGATTGGCCACACCAAATATGTCTTGCCGTTGCCAATGGTCTGATGTTTACGCCAGGATGCCCTTAGCTCGCAGGTGAACCCTCTCTTCTCGCACGCTAGCTGCTGGGTGCTGCCTGGGTAAACATGAGAGAAGAGCCGGAGTGATGAACACAGCGACGTGCGGAGTAGAAGCGGTGCTCTTTCCTCCTTTCGTCTTGCAGATACCCGATTCGTCCTCGAGTGCATTTTGCAGCTGGCAACGCATTCTTTGCATGGCGAGGTGGTGCCGCGGTAGAGAGGCTGATCGTTATCGGAGCATTCCTAAGAGCGATCAGTCTGTCGGGATGGTGTGCCGGAAGCATAACTTTTGGCAACGATCGAATGCCGGCATGGCCACCTCTTATCTAACAAAGTATGCTAGCGACGGTAAGTAGGCTTCTCTGCTAAATTTTGGGTCCGAGGTTCTGGCGCGGTTATCTTATGAGCTGGCAAAGTCCTGTTACGGTAGCCTCGACGAACTTTAGTCAATATGGGCGATCAGGGAGGACTCAGCAACTACAACAACGGGATCCATTCAATACAAGGGTAGCATCTCCCCCTCTTGTATCCAGTTGACCCAAGGCGCCTCATCACCTTCTTTGCCGCTGCGTTTCTTGGTCCAGGTGTCGTCGGGGTGCGCTCCCAGGCCGTGGACGGCGACGACCCTGCAGCACGTTTGAGAGATGGAGCAATCACGCCAGACATTACGCTTGCTCGATGATGGTCTTCCCATCTTGGTCCGGGCTCGATGTCGGCTCCCGCAGCGCTGTCAGGCCGTATCGTCGTCTGTGGTCGGTCGCTCCTGCGGAGTTTAGAGCTTCAAGTAAAAAGCAAGGCTGAAGAAGATGGGAAGATACCATGATTGGTCCAACAATAGCATGCTTAGAATTGGTGCAGAAGTGCTAATTTAGCCGCGTACAACCAAGGGCATATTGTCCAGTATCTTCCGCGGGTAGAAGAGTGTGTTCGACAGGGCCCTGCGGGTCGCTATTTGAACGGCCATCTCTGAGGCTGAGTGCGAATCCCATCCTGCGTCCTAGCCAACGTGATACCGGCGCCATGTGAGGAATTTCTGAAAGAGGAAAGTAAGTCCAGAACTGACACACTGAGAACATAATATCCGGGCCTTAGTGAAACAATGAAGACGGGTGCTAACGGACTGACGAGATCCGTGCGAAGCATGGCCGAACTTGCTACAAGTTCGCCAAACCGCCAACATCCTTATCGACGTTACTGACTAGAGGACTAACTGCGGACCTTTGAATGCTGCCGAGAACTATTACAGTTATTGGCATTATCACCCTTTCCCGCGCGTTGCCATAAGCCCACGAACGCACAAGCAGCTTTCGTAATATATTTGAACATCAAGGAAGCATCAGACAAATACGAGTCGACCAAAAGATTGCGACGAACACAAAAGCTTGAACCAGCCGCTGACTTGCTAAATCAATCACCATAAATATTGCAGCACTGAACCTTGCCTAGCTAGCGCCCATTTAAGTGAACCATTGACTGATGAAAAACGCACGCATCGACTTTGGTCGAAGTCGTTCAGCAAATCAAGAAACATTTCCGTCACTAGCTGTCGCTTCGTGCGCCCTTCCTCTTTGGACTATCGTGTACAACCCCTGCATGGTGCAGCGCGAATGAAAGTGCGCCACATCATTGATGGCAGCAGTAAATGATGAACTACTCTAAGGAAAAGCGCGTCGATTGCCATGGCCTTCAAAGGTCGCGGCCGGTATCGTGCCAACCTGGATCCTGCATGATTGGCATACAAGATGGCTCCGTCCCTAGGCAATCCTGCTGCCTCGCTGCGATCATTCATGCATGGCATCCCTGTCGGCCCAGATGATCAGATCTTTTGCAATGTCGACGGGCAATCCTGGGATAATGCATGTCAATCTCACGAAGAAGTTGTGACTGGCTGGAAATCCGCTTGCCCAATATGAGTCTCACTTGCCCTCACGACGCAGGCTGCAGTTGAAAGTATATGTAGTCGACTTAAATCCTCCTTGATCCGTGCTAAATCTGACCCACTCTCGGAATCTAGGTCAACGCTGAACAGGACTTACTGAACAACTTTATGACCTCAACGATGTCTAGCCTATTTCAAGAAGGGAGCGACGACAGTCATCTACGGAAAGGACAAATGTGAGTGTTGTGCATATGTTGGACACTCTTCTCACCATTTTCAAATTTCAAGAAACGTTGATGCGATCGAAGCTGCCACTATTCCGCGATCAGTCACCTACCGCGCAACGACTAACGTGCCAGACGGATTTCGAACGAACCACCAAAGATACCTCCTTACCTACTCGCAAATAAGGTTAGAGACCTTCAAACTATCCGAACTTGGTCAACACCTACTTTCACTCTTCCCCTAACCAGCTACGTGTCTCCTTGCAGCTAAAGAGAAACATCGAAACGGCGGCGATCACGTACACATATATCTGGACGTCGGAATAGTCGTTCAGATTCATAGCTCCCGCTTTTTCGACTATTGCCAACATCATCCGCACATAAGGACCATAACTTATACACCGCACAGAGCCGCTGCCTATGTCATCAAAGAGGGAGACATCTTCTTCAGACATGGAGAGGTGCCCAGAGAAACAGACGTCAATTCAGGTCGGCAGACGGGCGCCACTAGCAAGCACGGGCGCAGACGTCATGGTGCTGTTAGTGCTGTTACTTTGGATAGAAATTTCAGTGTTTCTATGGAGGTGCTGAACAAAGGTATCGAAAGTTTGATGCTAGGTTGAATTGTGGCAGCAGTACTGAAATAGCAATATCTAGACGCCACTGACAGAATTTAGAAGTGAAGTTGGTCCACTGCTAACACGCCCCCCGAGCTTTGAATTCTTGTTGTACTCGTCATTTAATGCTGTATCTACCCATCGTTGACCACACAAGGATCATAACAAGGTCTACATCGAGATTTATGACTACATTCGATTTCTGGTTGATCTCACAGTCAGGATGAACGCCGAAATGGAGTGCAAGCACGAACTTTTGAAGGGTCTTTCAAGGGAAGTTACATAAAGTAGCAGATGGTCAGTCATTAATGAGTGCAGAATCTCCCAGTCGGGAAATTTCACCGACCTCACCATACGCACAAAAGCGAAACAATATGAAGTTCACCGTGCCATTGTCTGTTGCCAATCTGATGTTTTATCCCGCATGTGTTTGTCACCTTTCAAGGTAAGCCGAGGCTATACGTCCAACAGGAGAGAAAAATCTTGATAGTTGTTGGTCTAGGAAGGACAGTCTCAGATGGTTGAATTACTGGATGACTATATAGACGCTGTTGACTGTATGATCCGCTACTTATATACTCTGGACTACGAGCCGGAGATGATATTTGGACTTGGTGGGCTCAGGGCAACGGTAGAAATAATCAACAAAACCGATACTGAGCTCGAGATTGGGGATCATCGAACCCCGGTTGAAGAGATTGCACTTACTCTCAACTCAGAGGCAGGAGATGCGCAGCCCATGTACCGGCACGGGCTTCCTGGCTGAGAGCTTCCTTGACCAAGGACTTGGCGTCTTCCTGAAAATCATCAAATCCGGGTATTCGCAGCGTCCGAGCGATATTACGATAGCCGTTTTCAAAAATTGTAAATGTTTGAGCTGAAACCCAAAAGATTGAACAAGCTGAATCTTGGTGGTGGAGCCGATATATGGCCTCAAGAGCGATCTGCGTCTTTCCAACTCCGCCGAGACCATGGAGTACTGTCCTCTGACAAGTGTCACAATTAGAATCTGGTGGAATCCTCGTAAGGAGCTGGTCCAGGATTGTTCTGCGCCCCGTGAAATGCTCATTCCGCCCAAAAGGGACCACGAATTGTACTGGATAGATGTCTGGATGGACAAGAATCTTGCTGTTAGCGAGAACACTGATCGCATGACTGAAGCTCAACTCACTTAACCTCTGGCCCGCCTGAGCACAATAGATTTGTTCTCGTACATTCGGCGAATTTTGGCGGAGACTTTCAAGAATGAGGAATCTATTGGACTCGCGAACTTGTTCATATTGGAATGGTCGGCTAGAAGTCCCAACTTCTTCCAACCGGGAAGAGATGTGGACTTCTCGGACACAACCTGCAAGCGCCAGCACAACTGAATATATGTTCCGTGAGCAATCCCATATTGCACCAGTCCCTGAAAGAGCCCCGGAAGTCCAAACCGGGTTCCAAAGTCCGTTTGATATAGTTCGTAAAAGCAAACTATCTGTATCGGTGTGGTTTGTGCCAGATGATCGAATTCATACACGCGCTAGAACATTGCCATACGAAGCTGATCAAAAGTGATCAGTATCATCGACGAGTCCAAGAAGAGGAGCATGATGCGGAACGTTGGCGTCCGCTTTCAGGCGAAGTGGGTTGAAAGACAGAAGATTGCGATGTCCGTCGATGCGCGTCGTGGTTGGTCTCGGAAAAAAAAAGCGTTATGATTCTCCGTTGCAGCCGATCACAATAGCGGGCGGGTGTGTGCTTGTGAGGTCGCCCATCAATTTCGAAGAAGACTGCAAGGTCGCCGGAGAACAACTGAAGGCGGCTGTCTCGGTCCAGAGGGCGCATTCTCATCCTCCTTGAACCCTCGGGACCTGCGAGAACGGGACAACACCCATATCGTCCGCTCATTCTCCAAAAACGTCGCCGGGCTCCATCCCACCCTCAGGAGAGCTGCAGCCCCTTGTCTCTCATGGTATTTCGTGGCATGGCCCGCTCCACTTCGTTGCTATGATGGCCCTCCCTCTCCCCCGCTTCACGCGGCCTGGAAACACGAAGAGAGAGACCTTTGGCAGGCCAGGATTTAACTCGGCAGTTGTGAAAGACTTGGGACTACGCCTTGTGAGGCAAGGGAAAGCACCGAGAGCGTTGGGTAGTGCTGAACGTCTATTTGAATGGCACCGGTTTCCTTACTATTCCTACTGTCAAACCCATTCTTCTGCTTCACACTTCTCGGAACAGTACACATTTCACATGCCACGCGAAGACTCCCCTAGAGTTCTGTCTTTCTGAGAGCATGGTCATCCGAATACCACCCCCATTTCTTACAATGCTCACTGATCGGGCACCACGAGTTAGGCATGCATGCATCATCACCCATACACAAGCGGACCCTAGCAAGCTGCGCAGCTCCCCTCGACGCGGCAAACAAGTGATCCTTCGACCCTCGCAAGTAGTCCTGAGCTACGATTTTCTCGTTGTCTTTGAACCTATCTCGGATGATTTGTTGGAAATTGCTAGCCTTGACATGGGCGCCAGAGAGGAGCAGGAGATCAAACATGAGCTCGTGGTCGTGCAAGAAGTCTTCAAGTGCATGCCCCACCCAGTCCCAATCCATGGTGTTCGCTTTGGCATCTTCATCCGCCCAGAGGAAACTGACGGAGCCCGGCATGTGAGGGAATATACCGTCATCGCGTATCATTGACCGCAAATTTAGAGAGGATCGATCGAGATGGACGGAGAGTACCGACTGTATGTGTCTGCCTTTGTATTTTTCGCACTCTTCGTCAGGGACCTCGGTTACCGGATCCAGCCAGATTCCAAAACAGTTGTCCAGGTTATAGATATGTAAAAGTGAGAGCTGGCTTTGTCTTTGGAAACTGAGGCGGTCAAGTCCAGCCAATTGGAGAAGCTGTCGAATTGGCCGGGTGAAGGTATCACTGGTGCTATTTTCAAAGTCTGGGATCGCCAGGAATACCAAGTTGTTCGATAGTGGCACCGATTTATTCGCCTCGGAGAAAAGTGTGCCCATCATCTCCGCGATCGGGATGAGTTCCTCGTAGGTGGCCTGAGGCGAGGTTTCGGCGCGGTGCTGTAGCCGCGCCTGATACCACGATCGTAGCCGTTCTAGGAACGGAGGGGCAATGCTCGTCTCAGAACTTGGTACTTTAGCATTTGGCGCAGACACCTCGACCAGGTGCGGGTGCATGTACTTACTTATTCTCGAGGTCCAGAAGGGGGGGTTCAACATCAAGATGGTCCCATAGCTTCATGGCTCGAATATATGCTTCGGTTCCGTGTATCAAAGCAACGTCGGAGATCGTACCATTGGCAAATTGAATGCTCGCGGAGCTGAAACAGATCAGAAAGATTTTCCTTTGCACTTCCTCTGTCTGACGGTGCCTACCCATAACTAGGTGCTAAAGACAAGCCAACACCTGAGAAAAAGCACCTCAGTGTCCCCTCTCTGTGACTTGGGGTGGATGATGGCACGGCCCTCCGCAACACATACCTGGGGCTTCTTGGAGACTAAGCGGACGGCAATCATCACAGACAACTGTGGCGTGAACGCAACTTATAAGACCAACCAGGATAAAGATGATCCATCCATGGCTCGGCGGTGATGGAGGGCTCGACGAAACCATGTTGAGCAGTGGTAACATCACCTAAAGTCGGAAATATTACTTTTCCAAATTGAATTAGCAGGCACGCTGAAGATATCCTCCTTGAAGCTGAAACTCACATTGCGGTCAGGTCAGCGAAGGAGTATTTCAATGTGTCCAAAAGGCACTAAGCTACCATCGGGCTAACAAGGCCCTGACGTTCCAGTACCCGCGCGGCTGGCCTAGGTGGGCGGGAGGGTGCCACCTTCAAACAATTGAGATTGCCGCAAAGCCTTTGTAGGGCTTTCTCGGGACAGAAGCGAAATTCGTGAAATTGAGGATGAGTTGGACTTCAGCGGAATGGGACATGTTTAATGATGAAGGACCACGGGAAAGGTCGAAACGCCCAAAGACAGATCAGCCGCCGCAGATAGGCGCCGGCCAAAGTCTCCAGCGCTAGCCCGCTGCACCTGCCAAACCTGTACAGTCTCCTGACTCTGTAGCATTGTCCCGTGATATCCGCCAAGGCGCCAAACTTGTCGACGTTTTAAGCTCAACTTCCCTTCAGAAAGTTGCACCTCAACTCCGACCCCTGTTCAAACACAGTCGACAATGCTCAGTGGATGCATTTCTCAGCATCTGAGAACTCCGCCGACCGAAATTAGTCAGGAGATGCAATGTATACACTTTCACGCGCTGTAGCAGTACACGGGCGCGAGACGGCTTTTAGTCGTGAACAGCTTTGAACAGTTATTTTGGCAGAGCGCTTGGTCGGCCGCTACAAATTTACTCCTAACAATGTTGCAGTCGGCACAGCCATATGGCCTCGAGCAGGCCAGTCTCATCGTGAAACTTCTTCACCAATATTTTAAGAAATATGCCTTCATGGCCGAAACCAGACCATTTTCATGCGACGCGATGCCGACCTCGAATCCCTGCGATTCTAGTCTCAACAATTGCACACGTTCTTAGCACTTGTATGACTATATATGTGAGCGAGAGCTACGTCGAATACCTGTAGAACGCAAGTACCGACTGGAAACCCGACTTTTCTTGTCGAACTGTTATTCTTTGCACTCAATGGCTCCGGCCTTGTCATGGATTCTTGCTTACTTACTATATGTCGCTTTCTTTCTGCCATCAAGCGATGGGCATCCTTTCACCGAGAGGCTTCAGCACCTCACAGCACGCCAAAACATTTCTCCACAGGATCGTTCTCAACAAGTCCGCGGCGCAATTGTTGATGCAGGCTTCGAATTTATTGAACCGACGTCATTCTTCGCTGTCAGTGGAAAGTGCAAGACCGATACCAGGAATATCGACAGGACAAAGTGGGCGAATCGTTTCGATTTCTACAAACAGGCAGTCCAGGATGCCACGCAAATAGCTCAAGGCGCACAGAAGTGGCCCCAATTTGGCACTGATGCTTCTGATCTATATTTTCGGAAGGGATTGACTGATGGCGACAATAGCGCATATGTTCTAAACGCCACTAGTATGACCCATCCGTAGCTAATTCAGCAGAACGTGAGCTAATCAAGCAGAAAACATCAAAGCAGCGGCTAACTGGGAACACCCAAGATGGGGCTTCGATGCATACATTGTGAGTCCCTCCTTGATCCAGAATTTTGCATAGCGTTTTGCATGGTGTATTTTTCTGACGTGGATTATTGCAGACTCTTACCTGTGGGTCAATCAGCTTTTGGCAATGGACATCACTTACACAACTGGGCAGGCGACGATCCATTTAACAGTTGCAAAAACAAAGTTAGGCAAGATCCAAGGCGAGTCACATTTCCCATGGAAGTTTGATGCAGTGCTAACTCACCTAGATCTGTGGGTTGCTATGTCAATAACACAATGGATCTGTGGGGAACAGTCTCTATGATTTCATGCTGTGACCCATTCTTCACTATCAATGACAACAAACAAGCATTCGATTACGGCATGTCTCGAGACATCAATAAATTGGGACTAGACTGGATGCGGACGAGTGGCTCATACCTTCTGCACGAAATGATGCATACCGTCAAAATCACTCAAGACCGACCACATAGTGAGTTTCATTGGCATCCTTGAACACCTACCAGCAGAACTGATGTGTCAATAGTCGTTGATAGCTTTTTCGACGGTCAAGGCAAAAGAGCCATCTATGGGCCCAGGGACTGTGCCAGAGCTGCAAATCCCGCGAATGGCGTCCTGATCGATGATGCGGTGAACAATGCGGACAGCTACGCTGAGTTCATGCTAGCCATGTACTGGAAAGATCTCTTCAATGGAAAGCTTCTGCCGCCAACCAGCACGCTTTCTATCACAGAAGCACCTTCGGGAATTGATCAGAGCACGGGCGACCTTGAATTAGTCTCTGACAACGATGACAGCTATGTTGACTTTACTGCTCAAGTTACCCCACCTCAGCTCACCTGCGCTGGTGACCTCACTGACACACCGCCCGCTTCCCAGCCATGGATCGCTGCACAGATCAATGACTATTGCGCCCAGGTCACTAACACCGACTGGATCGTCAATAGCACCCTGGGTCAGTATGGTCCTAAGGGCTACGCAGCAGGCGACACGGCGCCAGAATCTGATAATGACCTTTGGCTATCGGTATCACATGATCCCGGTTGTGACGTCAATACAGCTTACGAGGTGGAGCTAAGCCGCTGCCAGGAGTTCTTCGGTATGGCACTCAAAGGGTGTAAATGGGGTGGCCAGGTGCAAGCGAATTGTGCGCTGTGGAACATCACTACAAGGTCTGGACACAACATGATGCCACCTAATGGATACCCACCAACGAAACAGCAATTTCCAGTCGGCTAGGTGCAACCTTGGCTGAGAATTGCAGTTGCTCTAATGGGCCTATCATTGTTTGGTTAATATTCGATAAGGACACCGCTTTGGCCTCCCCACCTACCCAACAAGGCGGGCGGCGCATGAGAAGTTGCCCATCGCGAGGGACAATCATGTTTATGCCAGCATCTACCTCAAATGAATCCGAATTCGAAATGGACGGCTGTGAAGAGATACTAGGAGCTGACGAGATATCAGACTCGGACTCGCAAATTAGTTACAGTGGTAACATGGGAAACCGTGGTGGTGATGATTTCCTTTTTGCCCTCTTCACGCTGCACAGGGCTTCCGAGCCAGTTAAGTACAGCGGAAAGTACGATTACAGATCCCTCGGATAATGATGCAATGGAAGTCATCCATCTCTCCAGCGGCTTCCATTTCCACGCGCAGAGCCCCAACGTCCTGACCGAGTCTGACTCTCTCCATGGCGTTTTTCATCAATTCGTTGCCTGATGCAATCGTCCCGTACCAGAGCGCCGGATTCTCATCTTCGCGAGCAGGTCTCGCCATTTTCCCACCCGTGCATGAGTTGCACAAGCCGGACGAGCTGGTGTTGTCACATCGTGGCCAGTAGAGTGTGTCTGTCTCCCGCCCTGGAAACCGTATCCGTTCTACATATGGTGCGTCATCGTCAGGAATTGCTTGGCGGAACGTGACTGGACAGAGTGCTGACGCGACAGAGTTTCGGAGCTCCCATGATGATCTGGCTCGCACTATTCTTGAGTCAGTAATCCTAGAGGATTATACCTCATAGAAGATTCGAACGTCACGATGACCAAGACTCTCAACGTCTAGTCTAGACGTCAAAGTTGGGTAGAGCCGCTGGAATGTAGGAGACGAGATGGGAGAAGGGACGCGGTTCGAGTCGATTTTGTGAAGGTCGGTCAACGGCCTCTCTGTGACGGTGAGGAAATGCAGAGACCGTCCCCGCCAGGACCTCGAGGCGTCATGGTCAGGGTAGCGCAGTCAAAGGCACCCATCGTTTTCGAGGAGTTGGACGGACCCCTTACTGTTTTTCTGATCCCCAGTGTGGTACACGAGAAGGCAAGTCAGTAACAGAGACGAGAACGGCCGAGTAGGATGGGGGCTGATGTTGTAAGGGACCAGGGAAGAAATCTTGGCATCGGGGGAAGAAACCCTCCAAAAGCGGCGGCACTGACCGCCAAATTCGGCGGGAAATTTCCCTGCAACCCGCGTTGTGCTGTAATGTCCGCCTGCAGACAATTCTGATTCTTCAAGTCAACTCAATATATCTATGTCGCTAAATGAGTGGATTTCCTGCTTCTCCCGAGTTCGCTGCTCTAGATTTGTGGCTATTCGGGGGGGTATCCCTTTCTACTAGCATAAGCATCAAAGTAGACTTCCCATTCATCATTCTGGTCTTCAGTCATTTCTCCCGTTATATTTTCAGCATCTTTATATGCTTTTAGTATAATCGCCTTAAACTTCTCTCGAGTCATTTTCTTCTTCCCTTTTGTAGAATCTTGATCTGTCTGGGTCTTGTTTCCTGCCTTCTCGTCCAGCGGTGGCGTAGGAAGTTGTGTCTGACCAGGCTTCGGTACTTGGGTGGTTCCCAGAGGCGGAGTTGGGGACATGGATGTCGTTGTGGTCCTTGTCCTGGTTAACGGCACCGTGGTTGGTTCTCGACTCGGCGACCTCTTGTAGACCCCATTTTCGTCGAAGTCATCCGGCTTGATTGACTGATACCAACGAAGAAAACGGTCCGCCTGATTGAGTGCCATGCGGTATACCTCATCCTCCGCCTTGATCTGTTCCTTTCGGTATAGTTGTCTAAATGCGGAACCTAGTTCCCATGAAGTTGCTTTCTCGCCGGAGTCGGTCTTCCAATTCTTCTTGAACTGAAGATGTATTTTCACTTGAGGATATTTGTCTAGCTTATTGTGCCGGCGTTCTTTCTCGGTTGGGTAGATATCGGTCTGCTTAACCTTTCGGGGATTCAAGAGTTCTGCCGCCTCTAACGGATTACCTTCAAGCTTCCCGTAATCCCAGACTATGTTCAAGTACCCTTGCACATCACCGAGTCTAGGCTTGGGTTCCCCCTGTCGTCGAGGATAATCCAAGATGCGATCCATCTTCTCGGAGACATTGACCAAGTCCTTTTCTTCCACGCCGTCGGGAAGTAACAAGGTCGTGCTAAACACGAACCAGCCACATCTACGAGGCCCATAGCGATTTAGGTACGTTGGTGCCTCGTCTCTATATCCTCTCGTGCACTTTTTGGCGACCGTCTCGCAGGGAGCTCCTGGAAAGAGTTCGGAAGTGTCGCTGCCGGCTTGGAAGGGAATTGCAGCCGGATCGCTGTCTTGATCATCATCATCGGTCGGTATCTCGATCGACGCCCTCGGGATATTCGGGTCATCGTATTCAAAATCCATGAAGTTTTCCGAGTCGTTCTCCATGGCCTTGAGATCAGCGTCGATCATGACAATATCCTTTGTTATTTTTTGCTCCTCGGTCCGACGACTCTCTGTTTCATCTTGTTTCCGTAGTTGTTCGAGCTGTTGTTGAAGAGACTCTTGTTCCTTCTTCTTTTTATCATGTTGATCCTTTTTGTCGGCCTTCCATCTTTTTCTTTTCTCTTCATGTTTTTCCCTCTGAGCCTCGAGCCTTTTCGCCTTGCTTATCGCATCTTGCGCGTCGTATGAATCTCCCTGCTTATCTGCATTGGTCTCTGCAGCCTTTCCATCGGCGTTTCCTTGTGGATGGTTCCCAGTTTCAGACATATTCTTCAAAGAGAATTTGAATGTAGGAACTTTAAAGACCGATAATCGTGCCCTTGCTTCTTTTATAGGATACTCCTAGAAATTCGGTCAGACATACCTCGGGAAAGGGCGGTCTCAAATATCGGTGGCCAATAATTCGAGACCACCACTCAAGTCTTCGGGTGCGAATATTAGGAACCATACTGTGGCGAGGAGCCTTTCAACACCTGGGTTAAAATGAATGGTCTTTAGTTATGCACTGGAAGCAATTTGTCCCGTAGGGCAGAATCAAAGATGCGAGCGTTCACTCTCATCGGATGGTGGTTTGTGCTGCTGCCTTCTATGTGAGTCTGGACCCTACGCCTCTATAGTACAATGGCTAACGGAGTGTTAGTTGGACACAGTCGATACCGCCATCAGGTTTCATTTCACTGGGAAGCTTTTGGCTAATGTGGGGACAAAATGATGTAGCGGTCACGTCAGTAACGGAGTCAGAGCAGTCATCGACTGTTCCTAATACTTTGACTGGAGACCCTGCTAGCCAGCTCTCTACTCCAAAGGTTACCCTCATTACCACCAGCACTACCGCGACAGCCACGACGGCTACGACGACAGCTAGCAAAGCCGCCGTATCTTCCCAGACTACAAACCCCCCTGGATCGGTAGTGCCGTTTCCGCCCCTCGCCAGTGCACGCCCCTCGGTCGCGACCACTGATTCTGGGAAGGTCTCATGCTCAGGAGGAAGTGGAAATCGGTTTACTGGCTCTGGATCTAACACACTCACTGGAACAGGTATGGGCACGAACACGGTGACGGCTACGGGCGTAGGAACTGGCACTGGGGGAACGAATTGGTCGAACAGCACTTTTCGCTGGACCGCGCCAATATTGCAATCTCCCGCAGTATATCATTCGTCCGGTAGCAGCAGAGGTGTCAGGGTTGTTTGGGTTACCTTGGTAATGGGAATAGGCATTCTATCTCTACTGTCGTAGATAGCTACTCAGATAGTGAAAGACGAATTCGATTCTGTCACGTGGCCTCTTTCCATTCAGGTATCATAGACTAGACTTCATATTTGCTCTTGCACAGAGAGGCGTTCTGATTCGCCAAATAGCGCTACTCTCACTCCTCTCAGAAACGCGGCTCGATGGCGTCCAAATTGATGAAACTGCTCCAAGAGTCGCCCCAATTCGTGGACACGAAGGAAGCTCTGTACAGGTCGCAACGAATCTTCCGAATCTTCGGAGTCTGCTGGCGTCACTTCACCGCAAAGCTGATTTGGTGTGATCGACGGATAGGTCTTGTCCGAATCTTGCGTTTGCGATTTAGTTTTGTACGTTATGCGTCGAACGGTAGGGTCAGACAGCTATATAATGTTAATCAGCTCGTACTATGCTGGAGTTGGATTCATTTTACCAGTCTTTGCCAGGAATATGGCCATTCCTCGGAGATATCTTCGGAACTAAGGAAATCGGCACGACGGTCATCAACCACAAGTAGGAAGACCTTCTTGTTACACAACGAGTGTAGTTCATTGGTCTTCTTTACCACGCACCATTGTCGACGCCTTGCCTGCTCATATTGTGCCTTAGATTCCTTTTCCTCTTTTGTCTTGGGGGGCTCTCTGCTGCTGAACTTCGATCTGACATTAGAGCGTTTCTTGCTAAAGCGTGCCATGGCCGCAATTTCTTATCAATTATTCCTCATAAAGAACCGAAGTCTTTGGTGGTCCGACGAATCTGGAGATCTCGAGCCGCAAGCAAAGTTTAGAGGCCCAGAGGCGACGAAGTAAAAAATGTGGCATCTCTTGGACCTAAGTTCATTTCTACCTTCACCACGCCTTGCTGTGGGAATCCGTTAGCCATCGTTAGTACTGTAGTAAATTGTCTGGCAATAGATGTTTCATGTTATCCTAGATGTAGCGGATCTGTCCATGAGCATCCCGCCGTCCTGGGATCATCACCACTGAATTCAGAGGTGCCATTTTGTTCCATCGGCTCCGAGACTTTGACGGCGGAAATGCAATCCCGCGACTCATCGGTAATAGGACAACAGTTTGTCACTAGCTTTGCAGTAAAACCATGGTCTGCTTCATTGTGAATCGGACCACTTAGCCGCATTGATAGCTTCGCATCGGACGGTAAAGGGAGCCGCTTTACCGACCACTGGATTCCATGTTTGCAGAGTGTTGGTACTTCAACAAGTCATTTCAAGTCAACTTTAAGTCCACATCAGATGTCTAGCTTCACGCGACAGGCACCTGAGAGTATGGAGGATAGCTTTTTTGACCCCAACCTTTTTGGGTTGGAACAGCCCGCAGGCAGTCCACCTGTCACTCCGACAGTCTTTCCAGAGCATGCAGACCTTTCTCAAGGAAGGCTTCAGAGCAACCTGAATCATGGGTGGGGGAACGCTGCCTGGGAGCCAAGTCGTAGAGCAGCGAAGGAACCCCGAAGGGCCGCTGCGCAGCAACATAACGCCTCTACAGCTCTACCGCCCAGTGGCTCGAAGTCCGGACATCTCCTGGTGAAACAATTCCTCAATGTAGCACAACGGGCGAGAAGCACAGCTGATGAACATCTCGAGGAATTTGAGCAGAGGTGAGGGCAGGATGGTCACGGGTCGTGTTTCTCCACTGACTTTTCTCTCCCGCTCCAGGCAAACCCATCAAATTGAAGAGCTACGAAAGAGAGTTGATCAATGCTGTCACAACATTTCTCGGATCGAATCCAAATTGGCTGAGTTACAGAAGGCGCTGCAGGAAAGTGAAAAGGGCAGCGAGATGATGATGCAGGTTGCCCAAGCGGCTAGTGTAGCACTCAATTCGATCATGGGCACCACCGTGTCGTCGAACGCAACTGAGTAACTTAGAATACTTTGTTATACTCATAACGACGTCAAAGCCGTGCAAGCTCTTCGCTTCTTCCCGAGACCGTTCTCTCTGGTCTTGAACATTATGGGACTTGCCAGGCATGACATCATCCGCGCTCCCACGGGAAGAATCTAGGTTGTACACACCTTTTGTAGGTCTGCGCGGCGAATATGTAGAGGGACCTTCAAAGCGGGAACATTGAGGTAGATCGTGATGTATTCCACTGATCCTTGGTGAGGTATGTGCCTGGATTTAGGCCGACTCTCTGGCTTCTCTTCGCTATTTACTCGCTGTGACGTTGAGTCCCGCGGACGAGCAGTAAGAAGTCGCCGTATAATCGCAAACCTCCGAGGAACTGCGATCTCAAGTGGCGACCGTGAACTTATGGTGGAGATCACCCTCCCATTTCTAAGCCGAACATAACGGCAGACATCTTTGCTTAGAAGGTATCCTTCTCGACACAACAGGGGATTTCTGTCAGTTTGAAAGGGTACCATGCAAACTCGGCACATATCGATATGGTCCGAAAAGTGTGCCATGACAGAGTATTCGTCGTCAAAGGGTTGACGACGCATATCTTCGAGCTGATCGTGGAAGTGCACTTTCTGGGGACGAATGCGTTCAGGCATAGTTGGTGGACGTTACTGGTTCAGGGTACGGACACAATAATCCGATCTGCCTCGACTTTCGAAGGTCTCGCGTCAAAGCCCCTACTTCGCTTCTATAATTGCTGTTGAATGTTACAGTACTGTAACTTCATTGCACCGCTGATTTTATACTGTCACTGTTCGGGACCACAGCGACGTAAGTACACGTTCAATTTGGTAGAAAAGGGACGGCCACTCGAAGCACCATGTACAATATGCAGGAACCCGTGGACACTGCACCATCCTGGAGCTTTCAAATTAAACCTTATATCTGAAATAGCACCATGCATAGTACTGACAGGAGTATAGTAAAACGTGCTTCCTTCCTGCTTAGACTTTCTTCTCGACGGTGGAGAGACTGAAAAGTGTGGTAGTGTGTTTACGCTTAGCTTTCCCATGGGCGTTGGTGGGAAGTAAGACTTTTATCTTCTCCACGATACAGTGCTGCCAGTACGAAGAGCTCACTAGGAAGATACTACCGGGCAGACGCGAAAGGGAAAATATGCAGGTTCTAGATCGTGTGCCATCCATTCAATTCTTTGACAGATGCATTGAGCAAGTCGGAGGAGTGACAAGTGCCCTAGAACTAAGGAGAGAGGCCCTCCAATCAGCCAAGCAGCACAAACCAAATCCACAAGAACAAAGAGAAATCGATCTCGTCCGGCAGTTGTCAGCATTAAGGAGGGAGGTCAACTTCTTCCGATCTTGTTATGAATCGGCTGAAGCCATGGTTTCCGGCATCTATTCAGTTTCGCAAGAGATGTATCTCAACTATTACCTTCGTCCAATTCCTACAGTCAAAGACGTCGGAAGTCAAGATCCTGATGTTGATTGGTCTCAAGTCGCCGATACAGAGTGGCTGAGGCGAGCAGATGAGCTTTTATGGCACATACAGGCATACGAACGGGCGGTCGTCGGGGCTGAGGCGGAATGGATAGAACTTTGTCGCAACCAAGCCTTACGTGATAAATCAGGACTGATCTAAATCAGCTTCGTATCCGTCAAAAGAGGGATACATGACTGAAATATTAGTGGCTGGTCATAGGCTCTTGTGGTAAATTGGAAGTACTAGTCCCAAGTTAAAATGGAGGGTTAGAGTAATGACAAAGAAGTATACTGTAGTGGGTGTGACGCTAGGGAATACTGCAGTAGCAATATAAACTTCGTACCAACTTTGCTCAGATTTATAGGCCCATAGGTCTTTTCATTATTGCTACATATTGTTGGAGAGACCCCATCGAGGCAATCTAGAGACATTTTCAATATATGAACTATCAAACTTTAACATTCGTATGTCGATCACCACAAATAATGTTGTATTGCGGCGGCGCCCTCAAAGGTAAAACGGTAATAGTACCTTATATGGCGCCGTTAAGGTCCCCTCGGAATCTATCGTTCTAGCATTATACACATAAGTATATCTATTCGTACGAGATCAAGGTATGTTCCCAGCCTCGAGAACTCTGTCCTATAGTAGTCGAATCTTATCCTTCTAGCCCGCAACCTGTCGACCAGGTTGTTGCTAAATAAAGGCCAAAAGTCGAAAGCCTTTGAGGTAGGATTGATGTTCTCATATTCTCGCCGCTGTAACATCCCTTTCTTCGCCTACTCATCGTTAAGTAGCTCATCTGAAGACATAGTCCAGCCCTCCTCCAGGGGAGGACTTGCCGTAGACGGTTCTGGGGTGATTCTGATTGCAGACCCCGCCGGCTTGTTCTTGATATGTTTTTCGGTTTGAATGAGGATATGTTCCGCGAAGTCGGAATCCTTGCCGTTTGCGCTAGCCTGGCTTTTGAAGCTGGACGCCAGAGTTGCTATGGTGTTGAGAGTCCTTTTCATGTCCTTGATTTGTTCGTCCAGTAGTTTTGCACGTCGATGAGTTTCCCGTTGATTGTCCCGGCATTGCCTTGCCAAACATTCCTTCTCTTTCTGAATCACCGAATTCTGAACTTGAAGAGCGTGAGTTCTGTCTATAAGGGCTTGCTTTTCATCGGCCTGATTAACTAATTGGTAGCTGAGGCCGACTACTGTGTGGTGAAGCCGATAGGCGGTAACGTTTGCCATAACTGAAAACAAACAAGTGACCTTTGTTTTGGTGTAAATGCCAATATCGATGTGAGGTCGAACATATGCTATCCTTAGGTATCATTTGCCAATATATATGCCCATTACCTTAGAGAACCGTGGTAGATCCAGAGTCGACACTGTTGTGGAACCACAGTTATCCTGAGACAGGTGTCACGATCACGTGCCTTACTTGTAAGAGGTACACCTGGGCTCCCGCCTCTTAGATCTGACGTTTCCACGTCTCTCAACCAAAATGCTAGAAAACGGCTCCCTTTCGGCCAACGAGAAGGCTATCAAAGCACAGAACTTCTCTTCTACTGCCTTACTATCTTCAATCTATGCTGGCTCACTGTGTTTTGCGCTTTCCGCCACGGGCTTTTTCATCTTGAGCAGATTTGATCGCTTCGACTTTATTTTGTAATCGATCTGGTCGATTCCAGAGTCCACGTAGAGCTGATAGTATTGCAGGGAGCCTCGTATTCATTCCTACCACAATCTTGTCGCAAAACCGTTCAGTCGCCGGCCCTGGCGGTTGGTACGAAACCATATAGCGATGTCGAATATGACTCTTATGCATGATTGTGGTATTGAGGCATTGTTTTTCGACCGATACATCCGATTTCTACTTCTACTATTTGGGTCGTCCACCGTTGTCGTAACGCCAGCTATTATGACTTTTAATTACTTTTTAGGCTCGGGTGATTCGGTAGACGTCCTGGACCGATTCAGCTGGACAAGCCTAGCTCCAGAGCAAGCTCAGTACTACTGGATCTACGCCGCTTTCGTGCCTTGCTTCGCTGGCTATATCCTAGTCCATATCACCTACGAACTCAACCGAGCTGTCTCAGTGCGCTTGCACCTGACCAAAGACCATTGCCGAGAGAACGGCACCAATTCTCGTCAATTCTTTGTTGGAGTCACCGGCATTCCCACGGACCTCCAGGATGAACGTAAGATTCGGGCTTACTATCAGCACTGGGAAAGGCACATACGTAGCGTGAGGTTCGTCCGTAGCCATGATGTCGAAGGGGATCTCTCTGTGCAACGCGAACAGTTGATCCGAACTATCGAACGATGTGAGATGGCATTCATCCTCAAAGAGGTCAAGCTATGGGCCAGAGACAAGAATGATATCCGACGTGGGGTGGCTGAAAGGTTGCGCCACCGGTATATTGGCTTCTCGCCATATGAGAATACCATTCGGGGACGTCTCCTACGGGCAATGTCACATTGGATTCCATACCAAATGCAGCCAGTCTACTGGTTGTATCAGACCCTGGTCGGTATAAATCGTGAAATTGACCGAGAGCGGCGAAAACTTTCTCGAGGTGGTAGCTCTGCATTGATGGAGATAGACGACTATCTCATTGCTCAGGCTCTTTCGGTGGGGAGACCATCGATGAATGCGCCATATCTGAAAGTACAGTACTTAGGGTCAGATCGGTCTCGTATAACCCCGTCGAATATTCGAGGTCCGCATCATCGCGTACAGGCTCGGCGGGGAGGTATCGATCTCTGCATTGTTGCCTTGATAATTTTATGGACAGTTCCAGTCGGGGCGAGCGGATTTCTGTCTCAGCTGAGCTCTGGGCTCTACCTGTTCTATGGCGAATCAAAATTGCCACCGTGGCTAATCGGGCCCCTTCAGGGTATAGTCCCCCAGCTGGCGACGTCTGCTTTTGTGGGTGCTTTTCCATTCGTTCTGCGAACTCTCACGTCATACAAACAGTATCCGACGATGGAAGGCTTCCATGTGTCGCTCCAGTCATTCTACTCCTACTTTCTATTCACGCAGCTCTTCATCACCACATCAGTCTCGTCGGGGTTAATTCCAACACTTGTCGCCGTGTTGGACAGTGGGATCACGAGAGTACCGCGTCTCCTGGCACAGAACTTGCCACTGGCGAGCACTTACTTTCTATCTTTTGTCTTTCTGCAGGCAATGTCGCTCGCTACTTCTACCCTACTCCGTGGTTCTGCCTGGTTCCGAGGCTTCCAACTTTTCCTTGATCCTACCAGAGGAAAAGGGACACCGAAGGACTTAGTTGAGCGAATCTATGACGTACATGACCGAGTAGACTGGGGAAAGACTTATCCGTTGTACTGCACCATTGCCAACATTGGTATGCTTTC
Source organism: Vermiconidia calcicola (assembly GCA_035928285.1). Classification (NCBI taxonomy): domain Eukaryota; kingdom Fungi; phylum Ascomycota; class Dothideomycetes; order Mycosphaerellales; family Extremaceae; genus Vermiconidia; species Vermiconidia calcicola. The sequence goes on along the minus strand of JAXLQG010000004.1, from coordinate 1,504,239 downwards.
TTCTTACTTCCGAAAGGTTATTGCTAAATGACTGACTAGTATTGATATATGCATTGCTTGCACCTCTGATATTACCACTCTCCTTCGTCAGCTTTGGTATCATCCTCGTCTGCTTTCGACACAGGCTCTTATATGCGTCTTACATTCCATTCGACAATGGTGGAATCCATTACTTTCATGCTGTATTTCAGCTCTTCTGGGGTCTCATTACTTCAGAGATATGTCTCCTTGGTCTGTTCATTCTCAAGATCAGTCCGACACACTTCGGTCATGATATCGGCCAGATCGTCCTTGTTTCGATTACACTTTTGGTGACTTTAAAATACCGAGCAATTTTGCAGCAACTTTACCAGCCACTTCTCAACAGTCATGGGGTTGATATGGTTGATGAATTCGCCCGTGCAGCAGACGCGAACAGGGGCCCTTCTGTCCGAAAGAGATTTTGCGCGCCAGCATGGAGAACCCAGAGTCCGGTTGATTCAACATCTAGCAATACCGCCACTGGAGATGCGATTATATGGCTGCCAAAGGATCCACTCGGCATTTGTGACCTCTTGCTCGGCACAGTCAGGCGGAGGTATTTTGGTTTGCAACGAGGAAACAGAGAATGTTGCACAAATGCTGGTGCGGAGATGAAACTATCTGGTCAAGTCCTCCTCCAGGTAGATACTGTATCCTCGGCTGAGAGCTTCGAGAATCGTCTCTTCTAGGAGATAACCGATAGACATGAACAACATTGTCGTCCTCCTCCCTTCAGAGCCTCTTGTTCCCGCTGCCAGGCTTTTATAAAGGATACTTTAGCATCCACAAGCCATAAATCCGATATTTGCTATCCTTGGGGCATTCGAACCGAGAGACAAGGACTATGTATGCAGAAAGCAATCAAGTAACCAGTAGTAAGAAGTAAACAAGGAGCACACGAAAACAGAGAATCAATATCTGCATTTCGTTACAGTATCTGTGGAAGACCGTTCGCGGAACGAAGAGGTAGTTATATGTGAGAAGCAGGAATGAAAGTATACTTTGACTCTCTATATCTCTTGAGGGACTGCACGGAATTTCGTGGGTTTTTCTCAACCTCGCCGTAGAAAGGTACAGGTTCATAGGACCAGCGTGCTCTCGACCCAAAAGCATGGCACTCGGTAAAAGGTAGCCTTCGCGAGCTACTTAAAGGCGGTGCGCCTTTCAAATACACAATAAATATACAATCGTGATCTAGGAACGGACCCTACTCTTACCTTGTATGGAAAATATGTCTTCTTGTCCGCATGTGCAATGGCTCGGCCTAGAGGGCTCGGCGCCGGATTGGTCTCTCCTAGAAGCGGATCGTCTGAACTTGATCACAGACCACTTGCGAGACCCTGCGAGCCAATTTCCCTCGATACTGTTCTTTATTGGGAAAAGGTCAAAGACTACAGCATTGAAAGGGTTATATTCTGGAAACAATCCCACCAGGCGCCGTCCTCACGGGATTGCAAATCTACATGTGGACTCGAATACAACTAATTCCGATCGCCCCGTCATGTTTGCCGACTGTACAATTAATGCAGATTGTTCAGTCGTGACAAGTGATTGCAGCAGCTGTCATGATCAGCGGCGCGTTCCAATCCATCGGATGGAAGGCGAATCCAACATGAAGCTGATCAACGTGGTCGCGCACGTCCACCTGAGCCTTCTCTTCCCTTTTACACATATAGTATGTGTCTTCGCCGATGACCTCGGGGGAAATCTAGCTTGTGCTCGATACCTGGAGACTTGGCTTGAGCTTGGTGTGTGGACCGCCGAAGGCAACGCCCGTGCATGTCCACAGTTGGTCATTGTGACCACTGATACCGTGGAAGTGAATGCCCTCCTACAGACTGAGTCCCATACCAAATTCACCTCGTTCTTTGACTCATTGGTCATCTTGACTTCCAATGTCTCGAAAGCGCCGAGTGACCCGGCGTCACAATTTCTTCAAGCGCGTCTGGGACACATTCTTGATGATGTGCGAGACGACCACCGGAGCCGCCATCTCCTCTTCAGTGCCCAACACATGGTGCAGGCATTCGCTGGAGCGGTCCAACAGTTTGTGCGAGGACCAAGGAAAGCCGTCGATTTGTTCACATGCCTAGCACCGCCCATCGACCCTCTGTCCAACTTCGATGTTATTTTGAAGAGGTTCTTCTCCATTGCGGCCAAGATGGAAGTCGCTCCAGCGGTCGTCTTTGACTTCATTGCGTCTGCAATGTTGGTACAGGCCTATCATGAGCAAAGCCACCGTGGGTGCAGAAGGACATCCCGCAGAGCTTTCCTCGTCAAACCTAGATACTGACAGACGACAGACTTTGCTCCTACGCGTGTATTCGACGTGTTTTTCTATCGAGATTTCGGCTCAGGTCAGACTCCTCCATGTTATGATGACGTTCTGGCCATTCGGACTCGGTTCCTGGACCGTTTCAAGTCTCTTGGCCCGCGAATTTCCGCCATTGTGGCACGGCAGAAACTTTTGCGGCAACAGCGGCCTCAATGGAGGACACTGAAATCGACCACGGACTGTTTTCTTTGCATGGCAAGGCCGTCAGAAAGGATGTTACTTTGTGGCCACAGCTTATGCGAAGAATGTATTCGCAACTACTACCCGCCAGATATAGGCCCATACACGTACTGTGTTGGCATTTGCGAATTCTGTGGAATCGATGCTCTCAGCGTTTTCTCTTGCAAACCTGTCACCGTGGAACCGAACATTGCTGCAATTGACGGTGGCGGCGTGCGTGGCGTGGTTGCCTTGGTACTATTAAAACGTTTACAGGCTGCGCTTGATACTGGTCAACCCGTCTGGGAGTACTTCGATTCTTTCATTGGAACAAGTGTCGGTACGACAACCTGGCTTAACAAATGGCACCCGCTTATTAAATGCTACAGGAGGGCTCATTGTCCTGGACCACGTGGTCTGCGGATCATCGGTCGACGCGAGCATTGAACGTTTGGCAATCATGTCTCGACGCATTTTCCCGAGTAAATCGTATGGTTTCATGGCGCTCTTTCGACATCTACTTGATTGGCTCGCCTGGTGGTTCAGCGACAATAAGTATGACTCGGGAGTACTGGACGACGTGGTACAAGACGCCTTTGGTGTCCATCAACGTTTGTTTGATTCGCGAAGCCAACATGCGGCAGGGGTCAAAGTTGCAGTAACGGCAACCACCGTGTCGACTTCACAACTGCGACTCTTCACCAACTACAACGGATTGGCGAGGTCCAAGCAAGGCAAGGGTGAGTGAAGCCGCTCAAATTGTTCTCATCTAACCAGAACTATTAGGCTATGCTATTTTACGGCCCCTCCAACCTTCAGCGGAGCCGTACCTGTGGGAAATGTCAGTCATATGGCGAGAGCCAACCGAAATTTTGCTGACACATTGTGCTGACGAAGCTCACTAGTGCTCGAAGCACCGCTGCAGCCCCAGGGTGAGTCGATGAACTTAATACGTCTCACCTCAGGCGCATTCACTGACATACGGCCAGCTACTTTCGGCCTAAAGAGATTGCACCATTCGGTGCATTGCAGGATGGAGGCCTTAGAGCTAATAATCCAACAGATGCGGCTCTGTGGGAATTAAATTGCATCTGGCCCGAGTCCAACGGGCCTCACATGGTTCTCTCCGTTGGGACGGGTTGCCAAAAGCCTGTGAGTCATGAATTAGGGCCATATCGCGGCATATGGTTGGACGGATTCATTCCAAGAATCCTGCGTGCCTTTCTGTCTTCGCCGTCCTTAGACGCCGAAAGCAGTTGGATGGCTCTGTGGAATCGTCTGGATGCCAATACTAGAGAGCGTTACCACCGCCTTTCTTGTGAATTCGCTGGAGAACTGCCAGACTTGGATGACAGCTCCCAGATTCCCCGACTGATTCACATGACCAAGGGCAGTACTGTCGACTATGACGCGTTGAAGTGTAAGTTGTGGGCGTCTCGATTTTTTTTCGAACTTCGCTCAAGACCACAACGCGTTCATGGGTACTACATCTGTCAAGGCACTATCCTTTGCCGGTCTCGAGACTGTCGTCCAGTCATCGAAGCGATCTGTCGCTGTTTTGATTTACCTAAAATCGTAATGGAAAACAAACCGATAATTGACCTGACCGACGGCACTTGTTTTTGCGAAAGATGTGGATATTTTCAGAAAGAAGTGGCGTTTGAAGTTTCCCACCTCGGACATGCGGCTTCCTTGTGCTTGGAGTTCGATGACTCCAGGCAGAGTCCCTTAGCCAGCTTTCCGAAGCCTATGGCGTGGTTTCTCGCAAGGCAGCTGAGACATGGCAAGTTATTCCAGTGGAAACCGAGATCTCCATGCTGTGCAAGACGGCCAAAAATGGAGAGGGCAAGTTCGTCCAGAGGCAACGCCAAGCGGAGAAAGCTTGCATGATGGTCTAATCGAACAGGGACTCTACCTCCAAGTTGACGAATGGAGAGCTGCACATAGGATTCAGGCAGAAACGTCTGAAATATCAGATAAACAGTCTGGTTGAAGATATCGGGCATGTCGTTGTAGATTAATCTTCGAGCAATGAGATACCTATACAGTTCTTTTGCTAGGTAGGCTTGAACTCAATAATTGGTCATACCGACAAACGGTCATGTTACTTGACGGAGCATCGATTATATCCTAGTCAAGGGGGAAAACCACCACCCACAGCTCAAATCGAATTTTTGAAACGCGTAAATTTTTGTAATATTCCTAGTGAACCTACGTTATCTTAGGCCATTATCACGATTGACGCGTCGAAAACGCGTGATTTCGTGGTAATGGCGCCGAGATGGCCTCAGGTAAACAATGGCCCTGAACACATCAACGAGCATGCCACATACCTGAGAGAAGCATGCAACCAACTGCAGGCAGCGGATAAAGGCAGAAACAATCAGATACCATGGAACATAGTACAACCATACCTTGAATCCACCCTCACACTCATCGGTAAAGTACTGCAGCAGCCGTCCGTGGGGGAGGTGCTCCACCACATCCAAGACGCGGCGAAAGACATCCAGCCCATTCAGAGAGACATCACGGTTGTCAAGGGTTCCATTGGACTAGGCACGACAGCACTCCACGCGGCGAATTTCAGCGGGGTCAAGGCCGCACGGACATCGTGGGCGCAAGTCGCGGCGAAAGCCCAGGGCACGACGCTGCCACCGCCGCCACCAGGACCAGTACAGCATGGCCTATATACCACCAAGTCGACGACCACAGTGACCGCGTACAGAGACAGACTGTTGACAGTCAAGCTCAAGGACTATGGCATCGTCCAACGATACCGCAACCATCCAGTCGCCTGGACTAGACAGCAAGTACAGAACTCCATCCGCGACAATGTCCCGACCAACTCGGTCAAGGTCGTCGCGGCGCATCAACTTAAGAGCGGTGATCTACAGGTATTCACGAGTACGAGCGCAGAGATCCAACAACTCAAGCAGAACACAGGATGGTTGAAAGGATTGGGAGACCAAGCAGAACTTATCGTGCCGACCTACGGAGTCATTGTCTATGGCATCCCCACCAAATCTATCAATATCAAAGACCAGAAAGCGACCATCCGGCAGATCCTAGCCGACAACTATACCGTGATCGCTGAAGCTAAAATATCATACGTAGGATGGCTCACCAGAGAGGGCCCTCTCAAGCGTGCATCCTCTATCGTCATTGAATTTACTGCCCCGGAAATGGCCAACGCCCTTATCTATGCTGGAATGGTATAGGAAGGCCACATCCATCAATGTCAACTCTACGACCGCGCCTGCAGAGTGAAACAGTGCTTCCGTTGCAATCATTACGAGTACATCGGCACTCAATGTAATGCACCCCAAACATGTGGCTACTGTGCGGAGCTACACGAGACCAAACACTGTCGGCACAAGGGAGTGGAAGGATTCACCCCTCGCTGCCCAGTGTGCAAAGGTGCCCACACGGCATGGAGTAACGCCTGCCCAGCGAGGAAGAAGGAACTGGAGAGAGTGGCACTAGCGAAGCAGAACCGGAGTATTTACTGGCACGTTCCAGTCAAGGAAAACACCACACACACAAGAACGTACAGCATCAACCACACCCACAACACCCACGAGATGGCTTTACCAGGGGAGACCACACCCGAGCCAGTCACCACGACACAGACAACAATCCAAACCTCCCAGGAGTCCATAGCGATTATAACAACTCAAGCCGAGGAACAAACACCAGCATTGGGAGATCACGCATCTCACAACATAGAAGAAAACGACCAGTCGCCGATACAGGCATCCGTGGAAGGGATCATGACAGAAGTGCTGCCCGCGCTTCCTACTGAGGAGGAGTTTGCCACGCCAGAGACACAACAACAACAACCTGAACTCGAGGATATCAACTCGCTCATCGATCCACAACTTCAAGCGACGTACGAAACTCTTCCCCCAACGCAGGTCACAGGAGACAACCAACACGAACTATCTCTGTACCCATTAGAGACGATTGGAGGAGAGTTGGGAACGCAGGACGCAGATGCTTGGCTAAACAATATATTCGACGACGAAGACAGCGAATGGATGCCGGAGATGGCAGACGTAGAAGTCTCGCCACCTACCTCCGCTGCCAGCGAGCCCGATGCAGCTGATGGCAAGATCTTCAAAAGCTGCAAATGCGCCGCACATAAGCATATCTACGACACCTGGCCAACACATGACGCCGAACTCACAATCGCCAAATGCATGACAGTATGCATGTATTGCGGTGTCGACTACAATAGACCACCGATATTACGCATGCACTTGAAGTCGGCAAGGCACGCACCAAACAATATTAGAGTTGTACGAGAAACGATGGGAAGAGGCAGTTCGATCATTCCATCTTGGAAATTGATACCCAGCGTGGAACCCGCCGCTACACCTCGAAGGACACGGAGACGAGGCATTACAAATAGTACTATTGAAGTCGCCCGTCAATGACGAGACACCAGTCACTTAACATCTTACAGTACAATGTCCAAAAGTCCAGAGATGTCGTCCTTGCCAGTCTCTTCCAGGACCGATGGATTTCTGAATACCATGTGCTCGCTATCCAGGAGCCATGGCGCAATCCGTTTATCGCCACCTCTTATCACCCACTAAAGACGCATTTCCATTTGACATACTTCGAAGACAAGGAGACAAGAGTATGCTTCTACATCAACAGACACATCGATGCCAGCACCTGGAACGTGTCGTTCATCACCAAAGACGTCATCCTTCTAGAAATCATCTACCCGGCCCAACAGCATAAGCTCGCCATCATCAACGTCTATAACGAACTGGGCATGAACGCTCTCCCTGACCTAAGACGAACGGTGGCCTCGCTTGCCACCGACCACGAAATTATCGTCCTGGGGGACTTCAACCTACATTACCCTCTCTGGTCGTCAGCCCGCCGCCACACCAACCAACAAATTGCGGCCGCACAACCTCTGCTCACCATCATCGAGGACTTCGAGCTCTAGCTGCTGACGGTGCCAGGCACTACGACGCACAGATGGCTGGACGGGGAAACCACAATCGATTTGACCTTGGGTACTGAGGGCGTGGCGGCCCGCACAATATATTGCCGAGTCGACACCAGTCGGGATTGCGACTCTGACCATCTCCCTATCGCCACCGCCATCACCTAGGATTGGCAACCGGCCGCTCCCCGGAAGAAACGACAGTGGACCAAAACTAATCCATCACGACTCCGACAGACCGTCAAAGAGAGACTTCCCCCTATACTAGAGGCACGAGAGATTGATAACAAAAAACGGATCGACAAACAGGTAGAGGCCATTATCGGCGCGCTTCAAGCCGGCATCGATACTTCGACCCCGTGGTCCAACCCGTCACCGCGGTCAATTCCAGGATTTGGCCCGGAATGCAAGGAAATCTGTCTCCAGGTGCAGCGGCTTCGGCGACGGTGGCAACGAACAGGCCTCGATGACCATTACGACGAGTATCGAAAAGCCCGGAACCAGAAGGGACGAGACATCAAAAAGACCCTTCGCGATACCTATAGGCAGCGAGTTGAAGTCGCATCAAGCTCGGAATCTGGTTTATGGCAACTGGCCAAACGGGCCAAAAACAGACATATTGTGGTGCCCACGTGCACACCCACGCTGCTGAAACCAGATGGAGGATATGCACGTCAGGCTCAAGAGAAGGCGGAAGTCTTACGTCAATCATTCTTTCCACCACCACTGCGAGCCGACCTGTCCGACGTCGAAGGAGTTGACTATCCTCAACCGTTTGAATGCCCCGAGATTACCCTGTCTGAAATTGAAAGAGCAATCCGCAAAGCCGCGCCGAACAAGGCATCTGGTACCGATGATATCCCCAACGGCATTCTCCACCAGACGCTAGATCTCATACTCCCAAATCTCTATGGGCTTTTCAACGCCTGCCTTCAACAGGGATACTGCCCCGCGCACTTCAGACAAAGTATCACAGTGGTTCTCCGCAAACCGGGCAAGGACGACTACACTCTACCCAAGTCATACCGACCGATCGCACTCCTCAACACACTCGGTAAAGCACTGGAAGCTATCGTCGCCAGTCGCCTGGCATATCTGGCAGACACTCACTATCTCCTCCCTATGCAACATACTGGAGGGCGTAAACTGGTTTCGACAGATCACGCTCTCCACATCCTTCTCCAACGCATACATCATGCGTGGGGGAAAGGGAAGATGGCTTCCCTCCTGTTGCTCGACGTATCCGGCGCCTTTGACAACGTTTCTCGACCGAGACTCCTACACAACCTTCGGAAACGACGCATCGATAACACGCTGGTCCAATGGATCGATTCCTTCCTCAGCGACCGATCATCGACGCTGAAACTGCAGGAGTACACGGCGCCGTCGACACCCATCGAGACCGGAATACCTCAAGGTTCCCCGCTCTCTCCCATCCTGTATCTCTTTTACAATGCGGACCTCATTGACGCGTGTAGAACGGACAACACCGAGGCGGTGGGCTATATCGACGACATCGCTATTCTCGTCACTGGAGCAACGCCACAGCACAATTGCAAGGCGCTGAAACTGCGTCATCGAGAGGCAGAGAGATGGGCCCTGCGCCACGGGTCACAGTTTGCCCCAGCAAAATATGAACTGGTGCACTTCAGCAGAGATCCACGGGTAAACACCACCCGCCCTCTCCACCTGCCACATACCACCATCGAGGCTTCACCGTCATGTCGATATCTCGGTATCGGATTGGACTCGCAACTCCGCTGGGATCACCACCGTGAGCAAGTAGAGAGCAAAGCCACGAAGAGATTGTCGGCACTGTCGGCACTAGCATCGTCCACATGGGGCACCGGGCTCATCAACTTGCGACAGGTATACAGAGCGATGATCGTTCCTCAAATGCTGTACGGCTGCTCGACCTGGCATAGTCCGGGCGAACGAGGTGGCAGAGGAAGTAGGGCCATGCTCAACACAATCACTCGAATCCAGCGGAGGGCAGCACAGATCATCACCGGAGCCTTTCGGACCACTGCAGGCGCAGCAGTCGATGTGGAAGCAAACCTACTACCAGCACCACAACAGCTTGAACAAACCGCCCTGGAGGCGACCATACGCATTCGGACTACACCTCTCTACGTAGAAATGAACCCAGAAGGAGACGAGGGTGGAAAGAGCTCCCTAGATCGACTGTCCAAGCTCCTCGAAACCAAATACCATGTTCGGCTCACACATCTCGAGAAGCGTCAACCACACGTGGTCCCACCTTGGTGGACGCCACCAGATACACACATCGATAAAACTGCGGAGGAGGCCATCAAACGGCACGATGCCATGGATCCACAGGCACTGCACGTATACACGGACGGCAGCGGCATCGACGGCCACGTCGGTGCTGCAGCGGTCACCCTAGATGCACCGGCCACGGGTGCTCTTACAAAGAGAACAGAATACATGGGCACCATAAATACGTCGACCGTGTATGCAGCCGAGCTCCGGGGAATCGAGTTGGCACTTAAGATGGCGTTCGAGGTCCAAGCGAAGACGAACACCCCCGGCAAATGCATCATCTTCACGGATAATCAGGCGGCCATTCAAGCGATAGGAAACCCTAAATGCCCTTCTGGACAATACATCCTCGTACGCGCGATAGGTCTACTGGACCAAATCCGAACTCAAGGATGGGACATCCGAATCATTTGGATTCCGGCACATGTCGGTATACCCGGCAATGAAGCGGCCGACCGAGCTGCCAAGGAAGCAGCACTACACCCTGACGCGAGGCATGCCTCGTATCCACTCAGACCGTCTGTGGAATCAGCCCGGACTTTGACGGCCACCATGAAAACAACCATCCGACAGAAGATGAAGGCCGAATGGGAACAGTCCTGGGAAATCGCCAAACACGGACGCGAGCTCTACAGACTCGGAGTCCGTCCCAGCAAGGGACTTCTGACCCCACATATAGGCACACACCGAGCGATCAGCTCAGTCATAACACAAATGCGGAACGGCAAGATCAGCCTACGCGGCTATCTGCACGCCATCAACAAAGCCGACACCGACCAATGCGACTGCGGCTACGGCCGTCAAACCGTTCGACACATCCTCCTGGAATGCCGGAACTGGTGCGAGGAGCGACAAAGAATGTGGGCAGGCCAGACTCCATGTGGGGATATCAAGCAGGTTCTCTGCAGCTCATCCGTAGCTGTTCGTGCAGCCAAGATGGTGATCAGGACGGGACTGCTGGAGCAATTCCGGGCAGTGCCGTCCACAGTTTTCGCATACACTTAAGCGTAGACGAGTGTTTTATTACTAGACAGAAGGCAAGGACGGCCAGGAAAGGCTGGACAAGAATCGCACAGATAGGACGGTCATCAAGGCTATAAGTACAGGTGCGGCGTCCTGGTTAGGTAGAAGTTAGGAAGCAGTTCTGGGAGGAATGGCTTGTCGTACGGAAACTCGACGGGGGCAACACCTGTACTTATAGGCGTACGCTGCATAGCTACTATAGAGTGGCTGGGTCAGACTATGAACCAATCAAATCAAATCAAATCAATCAACATTTAATATTGATGCCTGGTATACAGTATGACTTGGAAATAATTACTTGGGCATGATTGATTGATTGATTACGTCATAGTCTGTCCCAGCCGCTTTACAGTAGCAGCTATGCAGCGTACGACTATAAGTATAGGCAGCGCCCACGTCTTGTTTCTGTAGAACAAGCCGTTCCCGTCAGAACTGCTTCCACCTCCACTCCCCGTGGTTGTCTGCCTGCACTCATAGTCCTAATGGTCGTCTGTCTCTATGTACTTGTCAGACCTTTCCTGGCCCTCTTCAACTTCTGTGTGACAATGTTCACTCGTCTACGCTAGGTGTATGCGAGTACGGTGGACGGCACCGCCTGGAATTGCTCCAGAAGGCCCGTCCTCAGGATCATTTTGGCTGCACGAGTTATCATGGTCGAGCTGCAGAGAATTTGTTTGATGTCCGTGCCCGGAGTTTTGCCTGCCTACATTTTCTGTCGTTCCTCGCACCAGTTGCGGCATTCAAGTAGAATGTGTCGGACCGACTGCTGTCCGTAGCTACAGTCGCACTGGTCGGTGTCGGCCCGATCGATTTTGTGGAGGTACGCACGCAGGCTGATTTTGCCCGTGCGCATCTGTGTGATGACGGAGCTGATGGCTCTATGTGTGTTTATGTGTGTCTTGAGAGTTCCTTTGCCGGGTCGCACTCCAAGTCGGAAGAGGTCCCGGCCATGTTTTGCTGATTCCCAGTCCTGTTCCCATTCGGCTTTCATGGCTTGCCGGATGGTAGATTTGGTGGTGGCGATCAGAGTCCGGAGGGTTTCTAGTTCCTGGGGTGGGTCTCGCTCAACTTGTGCGCTTGGTTGATAGCCCGCCGCCTCTTTCGCTGCTTGATCGGCCGCTTCGTTGCCTGGTACTCCCACGTGTGCCGGGATCCAGCGCAGTTGCACTTCCCAACCCAGATTTCGAAGTTGATCGAGCGCACACACCGCTTCGATCAAGATGTACTGCCCTGACGGACACTTAGGGTTGGCCATGGCTTGAATGGCGGCTTGATTGTCGGTGAAGATGGTGCATTCGCCTGCAGCCCCTGTCGAGGTATGGACGTCCTGCGCTATCTGAAACGCCAGCACCAGTCCTTGCAGCTCGGCTGCGTACACAGTGGAGGTGGTTGAAATGCCCATGTACGCTGTCCTCTTGGCTGGGGCATCTTCACGATGTAGGGTAGGGGCGACCGCGGCAGCGCCGACATGCCCGTTGATGCCACTCCCGTCAGTGTATATACATAGGTTTGTAGGTGGTGTGGCATCGTGTTCTTTGACGGCGAGCTCAGGCGACTCCGCGATCCGCACCATCGGGGGAGTCCACCATGGCGGGACCACATGCGGCCTGCGTTGCTCTAGGTGATCAGCTTTGACATTATGCTTCCTCCGTAATGCGTCGAATAAGCGGTTAAGCGGGCTTTGGATGTTGTGGTCGTCCCCCGAGAGTGCAATATCTGTGTACAATGGCGAGGTGCGAATCCGCATCGCAGCCTCGGTCGCTGTCTGTTCGATTTGTTGTGGTACTGGTAGTAGATGTGCCTCTATATCGACCGCCGCTCCCGCTGTCGTGCGAAAAGCGCCGGTAATGATCTGCGCCGCGCGTCTTTGGATGCGTGTGATGGTGTTGGTCATGCCACTCCCCCAGCCCCGGCTCTTGCTGCCCGGGATGTGCCATGCAGAGCATCCGTACAGCATCTGTAGTACGATCATCGCCCGGTAGACCTGCCGGAGGTTGATCAGCCCAGTGCCCCATGTCGAGGACGCGAGGGTTGACAGGGCCGATAATCGCTGAGTCGCTTTGGCTTCGACCTTGTCCCGGTGATAGGACCATCGTAGCCTGGAGTCCATTTCGATACCCAAATACCGACATGATGGTGATGCCGGGATGGTGGCATGCGGGAGTCGTAGAGGATGAGTGGTGTTGGCCCGGGGGTCTCGGGTGAAGTGGACGAGCTCATATTTTGCCGGTGCAAATTCGGATCCGTGTTGTCGCGCCCACTGCTCAGCCTTACGGTGCATGGCCTTCAGTGTCTTACAGTTGCGTTGAGCTGTCTTGCCGACTGCTAGGATCGAGATATCATCGATATATCTAACTGTTTCGGTCTTATCTGTTTGACAAGCTTCGATCAAGTATGCGTTGTAGAACAGGTACAAGATCGGTGAGAGGGGAGAACCCTGGGGTATTCCAGTCTGAATGGGAGCCGACGGCGCTGTATATTCTTGGAGTTTGAGCGTGGTCGAGCGATTGCTTAGGAACGAATTTATCCACCGAACAAGCGTGGGACATATTCGTCGCGCCTTGAGGTTATGTAGTAGTCGTGGTCGCGACACGTTGTCGAAGGCTCCCGAAACATCTAGCAGAAGCAGAGATGCTACTTCGCCATCCGCCCAGGCCTTATGTATCCGTTGTAGAAGTAGGTGTATCGCATGGTCCGTGGACGCGAGCTTTCGCCCTCCGGTGTGTCGGTTGGGCAGTAACTGGTAGGTGTCGGCTAGATAAGCCAAACGGTTGGCGACTATAGCTTCCAATACTTTGCCCAGGGTGTTGAGAAGAGCAATCGGTCGATATGACTTAGGCTTGGTATAGTCGCCCTTCCCCGGTTTGCGAAGCGCAACTGTGATGCTCTCACGGAAGTGCGATGGACAGTATCCCAGCTGGAGACAGGCATTGTAGAGCTCATGGAGAGCCGGGAGCAGAATGTCTATCGTCTTGTGGAGGATACCATTTGTGATCTCATCGGTGCTTGGGGCTTTATTTGGCGCCGTCCTGCGTACTACTCTTTCAATCTCGGCCGGTGTGATCTCGGGACACTCGATCGGAAATGGGTAGTGGTAGTTGTCAATGTCAGATAAATCGGCCTCGAGGGGTGGTGGGAAGAAAGACTGTCGGAGTGTCTCAGCCTTCTCGGAGGCCTGGGTTGCAAAACCTCCTCCAGGTTTCTGGAGTGCCGGTGTGTATGTGGGTGCCAGATTGTGTCTGTTCTTTGCCCATTTGGCTAATTTCTATAGACCCGATTCGGTGCTAGACACCTCTTCCACCCTCTGCCGGTGAGTGTCCCGAAGAGTCTTTCGAATATGTCGTCCCTTCTTATTACGGGCCTCACGGTAGGCCTCATAATCCTCCTCGAGTCTCGTCCGTTGCCATTGTCGTCGCAGTTGTCGGACTTCGTTACAGACATTCTTGCATTCGGGGCCGAACCCCGATATGGATCGCGGTGACGGATGGGACCACGGGGTCGAGGCGTTGATTCCTGCTTGCAAGGCGTTGACGATGAATTGCACATATTCGTCAATGTCTTGCTTGTCCTTGAGATCCCTGACCGGTCTATCAGCCAGCACTTCCTTCACCGTCCGTCTGAGTGTAGAGAGATCGGTCTTTGCCAAAAGTCGTTTCCTCGTTGGGATAGCCGGCTGCCAGTCCCAGGTAAGGGCGGTGGAGATCGGAAGATGGTCAGAGTCGCAGTCTCGGCCGGGATCAACCCGGCAGTAGATCATGCGGGATGCCACTCCTTCCCTGCCGAATGTCAGGTCGATCGTCGTGTCGCCGTCCTTCCATCTATGGGTGACAGTGCCCGGCACGGTCAACAACTGGAGCTGGAAGTCTTCTATGATGGTGAGTAGAGGTTGAGAAGCTGCTATTCTACGGTTATGAGGTCGATGCCTCGCCGACCAAAGGGGATGGTGCAGATTAAAGTCTCCGAGCAACAGTGTCTCGGTGTTGGTGTCCAAGGATCTTATGGTCTTTCTGACATCTAGCAGTGTGTTGGTCCCAACCTCGTTGTACACATTGATGACGCAGAGCTTATGCAGTAGTCCGGGATGGGTGATCTCCAGGCTGATGATATCCTTGGTGATGAACGATGCGTTCCAGGTGCTCGCGTCGATACGCTTGTTGACATAGAAGCAGACCCTGGTTTCAGCGTCATCCATGTATACCATCTGGAAATGTGTCTTCAACGGGTGATAAGAAGTGGCGATGAATGGGTTTCGCCATGGCTCTTGAATGGCAAGAATGTCGTACTCGGTGATCCAGCGGTCTTGGAACAAACTCGCCAGGACGACGTCTCGTGATTTCTGCACATTGTACTGTAAGATGCGGAGTTCCTGGTGCTCTACCATACGTCAGGAATCGCGTTGGCACTGTTAGTGTTCGTGGCTGGACTCCTTCGAGTGGTCCTGGTGCGGCTGGTGGCTCCCGTCCGTGGTTTGAGTGTCCAGGATGGAGTAATCGAGCTCCCTCTCCCCATTGTCTCTCGGACGACGCTGATATTGTTTTGAGCATGCTTCGCAGCCTTCAGGTGTTGACGCAATGTCGGGGGCCGGTGGTAATCCACGCCGCAGTAGACGCATACTGTCATGCATTTCGCGATTGTCAGCTCTGCATTCCGTACTGGCCAGTTGTCGTATATGTGTTGGTGTTCCGGGCAATTACATCCCTTGAAGATGGTAGTCGTGGTTGTGCGCGGCTCTGTTGCCTCGGACGTGACTGGTGATAGTTCAGCATGAGGTGTATCCGGTAGCCACTCGTTGTCGTCGTCATTGAACATATTGTCGAGCCAGATGCCCGCATTCTGAGCCTCGAAAGTGTCCTCTAGGGCGCTTGTGGTTTGCGTTGATGGTAGTGGCGGGTAGGCCTTAGAGAGCTCTTCGGTGGGAAGGGCCTCTTGCATAAGTCGCGGATCGATCGAAGGATCCAGTTGTGGCTGTGCAGATTCTTGTTGTGTTGCTGGTGTCGCCCATTCCTCGCCCACGGACGGAATCTCCGTTGTCTGTACCACAACAGCTTCGGTAGATTGCTGGGCCATTATCAATCCTTCTGTTACTGTATGTACGTGCTCCTCAGGGGGAGGTGGGTGTGTTGGTGGTTCAAGCTGTACGATCATGGTCTCTGTGGGTTCTTGCACCCTCTGAATCGCCATTTCGGTCTGAGTGTTTGGTGGCGGACCAGCGTTCCTGGGTTGTGCAATCGCATGAATGGTGTTGGGGTTGGTATTGGTCATGTGGTTCTCACTAGGCCGCGTGGTGCTCGCTTTGGCAGGGACATGCCAATAGATACTCCGGACCTGCTTGGCTCGTTCCACTCGTTCCGTCTCCTTCTTTCTTGCTGGGCAGGCGTTACTCCACCCGGTGTGGCCACCTTTGCATACTGTACACCGGGGGGAAAAGCCTTCCTCGCTCTTCCGGCGACATTGCTTTGTCTCATGCAGTTCGGCACAATAGCCGCATGTTTGGGAAGCATTACATTGAGTGCCAATGTGACCGTAATGGTAGCACCGGAAGCATTGTTTCACCCTGTAGGCACGGTCGTAGAGCTGGCATTGATGCATCTGGCCTTCCTACACTATCCCCGCGTAAATAATGGCATTGGCGGCTTCCGGGGTCGTAAATTCGACGACAAGTGAAGACGCGCGTTTGAGAGCGGCTTCTCTAGTTAGCCATCCAACATAAGTGATCGTGGTGTTCGGTATCACTGTGTAGTTGTCTGCAAGCATCTGCTGGATGGTCGCTGTCTGATCCTTGATATCGACCGACTTGGTGGAGACGCCGTGAACGATGACCCCGTAGGTAGGCACGACGAGCTCTGCCCGTTCTCCGAGGCCTCTCACCCATGATTTTTCATCTTTGAGCTGTTCTGCCTCTGTGGTTGTACTGGCGAAGACTTGTATGTCGCCACTTTTGAGCTGGTGTGCCGCGACCACCTTGATGGAGCTGGTGGCCGTGTTTTCACGTACGGCATTTTGGACTTGCTGCCTCGTCCAGGCGGCTGAGTGATTGCGGTGTCGCTGGATGATGCCATGATCCTTGAGCTTGACTGTGACTACCCGATCTCTGTACGAGGTGACTGTTGTAGAGGTTTTTGGTGCGTGTGCGTTCTCTTGGATTCCTGGTGGCGGTGGTAATGTCGCGCCCTTGCTTTGGCCCACCACTTGTACCCATGATGCTGTTGTGGACTTTACCCCGCTAAAGTTTGTTGGATTGAGTGGAGTTGTACCTAGTCCTATGGAGCCTTTAACAGTGGTGATATCTCGTTGGATGGTCTGTATATCTTTTGCCGCGTCTTGGATCCGGTGAAGGACCTCACCGACCGACGGCTGCTGAAGCACCTTGCCAATGAGCGCAACGGTGGAAGCAAGATAGGATTGGACTACATTCCACGGTATCTGATTGGCTCTTCCTTTATCGACGGCCTGCAGTTGGTGACATGCTTCCCGGAGGTATGTGGCGTGCTCGTTGATGTGCTCGGGACCAATGTTTACCTGCGGCCATCTCGGCGCCATTACCACGAAAACACGCGTTTTCAACGCGTCAATCGTGATAATGGCCTAAGATAACGTGGGTCTACTATGGAATTACAGAAAATTACGCGTTTTCAAAAATTTGTTCTGAGCTGGGTGTGGTGTTTTTTTTTTTTCACCTATCCCTGGTTATACGAAACCATGAGAACGCGTAGCGTAGCGGACTTTTCCAGTTTGAGGAGGCTACGGATATTACCTCCGTTAGCGCTATAAATAGATAAATACCCTTAATCCCGTGGTTATTGAAGCTAGATAACCACAATATCCCATGGTTGTTGAAAGCTAGATGACCGCAATATTCTGTGGTGACGAAAGCTTAAAATACCGTAGACCTCTAAATTTCTACTGTAAGCCAGGTGCTTCGACACTAAACACTTGTCAAAGGATGCAGATGAGTTCATCGCCGGTTTTTGATTCAGAAGATAAGCGTGGGAAAAGATGAGACGTCACTTCCGTATGGCCCCGTAAATACGACGTAGGGTCTACGAAAGCGGCGGGTAGTGGTGGCCATATCGGTCGCGATTTCTAGAAGCAAAATCAGCGGTTTTCTGTGATGGAGTGGGAAAGCTGTACTGTAGCTGTGTGGTCAATCGCGTTGGATGAGATAGTACACGAAAACCCATGGGAAAAAGGCCGTCGAAGGGGTCGCGTTGATCACTTGCGAAATCCACGATTTTCTGCGGCAAACGTAGACTGCTAGTTTCGGGTATATAACGCACGAAAGGCTGTGGAAAGCGGTTGAAACAGTACTTTAATCGTGATTGGATAAGATAAAGCACGGAGAATCTTGGGAAAGTGTCTCTATATCGGTCTCTACTGGTGACAAAATCCTCGAAAAAGTGTGGTGAATTGTGAAACACTTCTACTGATTGACGACTCTCGATTGGTTAAGATGATGCACGAAAGCGTGTGGTTAGCGGTCGCAAGATCGGTCGTGATCATAAGTGATACAGTACTGTAATTACTGTATCATTTAGGAGCGTAATAAGGGACTACTTTCAGCGATTTGCCCCGTTTTGAGCCGTCCACCGAGCGTGCTGTGAGGCTGCAAGATTCCGCGCCAATGAGGCCATTTGTCAGGCTTTTGTCCTGGTGGCGAGAACCGTGCCAACCCCCGCCACCGAAGGTGTTGAAAGGAACAACATTTCGATATCATTCTGTGGGTCACTCGAATAGCCACAAGAAGCCATACAGAATATGAAACACAATTTGGCACGTGATCGGGACACCTTCCTATTGGAACCTTGACGATCTCCCCACTCTTCCTGATAAAAACCGCAACGCTTCCTGACAGGTGTTCGCTTGCCACTCCAACAAGTTACGTCTCCTGACAGCATAATGATAGCAAATCACCTTGTTGCCAGTGACCCTCCAGAAAGCGGTGCTTCGTTGTATTAAACTACACCCTACAAAAGACGGTGACCGATAACGTACCTGCTTGAGATGACTTGCTGGCTCTGTCAATGTTTGTCTAAGGAAGTCCACCAGTCGTAAGGAATAGCGCTCAGCGTCCGGCCTTCGCTCAGAGTGAGTGCTTTTTGTTACCAACGTCATGGTAATGTTTCCGACGTCCTGAACATCACGATAACCTAGAATTTTATCGTTATAACTACTCCTTCGGCAAAGTTCAGGTTCTGCTATAGTAGATCTCAGACGTTAAGATAGTCCTCGAGAGGGAAAAGCGTACCAATTATGACCTTTCCTGCTCGACTGATCCAAATATTTGTCAGGTTTAAGTTTCCGTGTGTCAAGTTGTGAGCTTCGAGGAATTCAAGTGCTTGCATCAGCTGTTACTCGCGTCAGCGTACAATGGCAAATAAGTATGCAGGAGACTTCCCTGCCCTGCAATAGCAGCCACTTCGTTCTCAGTAGGGAGTCTAGGGTTTCCGAGAATATGCAGAAGAGTAAGATCTACGTAGTCACAGACAATATCCACTGTGGAGTCTGAGACGAATACCTCAAAGGGCTGGAGGAAATAGGGCTTTCTGCGAAACTGAGCCAGAAGTCTCAGCTTACGGTAGAGTCTCTCTGTACTCGTTTGTCGGACCAGAACACGATTTCCCAAGGCCTCTTTCCTCTGGGCGACGCTTACCAGCCCGTTCAATGCGATCTCATGTTTTTGAACATACATGGTCCACACCGAGCAATTCGATTTCCGAATTGTATTGAGCGACTCGCCAGCCAGGCTTAAGTGAATTTCCAGCGGGAGCCGAGGTGGTTTGAATTTGTCCTTTTGAGCTCCCTGTCCTCGAGCACCATGCCGCTCTAGTTGAGTGCTTCTTCTAGGTTCCATGAAGTTCTATGTGGCCAAGCTCAGCTGTTGGGATGGCGGGCTTTAGAGTATAGCAATACGCGAGTAATAGATATTATCAAGTTAAACTAGGAGTACAACGTCGACGAAGCAAGCTGGTAGCTATACAAACTCATGTTGTGGTGTTCGTTTTATCAAGGGCTAGGCCTATTGTTGCATTTAGTTCCACTTGTTTGATGGGTAAGCACTACGTTCACCTCCCAATTGCTTTCTACGGCTCCAGCTATTCCCTTACGGTTCACGAGTGCGTGACGCGCTGCAGATATCTGCTTCGGCTATTGAATACCGTGGTCGATTGTTATGGCGGTCACTCCCCACGGTCATTCTCGACATCGCGAGGTCCTCCCCTGATGGCTCGAGCGGCATCTTCTCCAGGGACATTTGGTGCTGTGGCAGGCACCGCCTGAGACTGTTGTAGAAGACCCCTCCGCATCATCATGTGGGCGGCTCGAACCACCAGCTTGTTGTCACCGAGAACGCCCTTCACATTCAACACTGGTCTGCTGCCTGCCCACATTTCCTGTCGCTCTTTCCTCCAATTACGGCATCTCGCACATTTGAGCAGACCCGTTAACAACTGCCCTGCATCTCCAGCACGTGCACTTTGGGCAGCTTCAGAACCATAGATCTTGATGGATCAATTTGAACATTGCCGCTGCTGCCACATTTACCGGAAGGAAGTCTTCCACTCTTTTGGGCCAGTCGTCATCCCATATGAATGCTATGAATGCTGCCACGTACTCCCAATAGCTTGGATACCAGCCAGCAACTTCCCAGTCCAAGAGGACTACGCGGACATTCTCAAACCCAGTAAGATGGGTAGGCAGATTTTCAATGATGATATTCTTCCGTTGTACATCCGAGTGACAAAAGGTCGCGGAGCGGTCATCGAGGGCCGGGGCGAGGTTCCTTTCAAAGAATTCTGCGAGATAGGGATCTTTGTGGTTGAGGGCTGAATTCGCTCTTGATCTCTTGGCCAGTCCATAGATCATGTCGCTCGCAGCCTCGAACGGCCCCGTTATCGTTGGATCACCATCTGAATCCCAAAATAAATGATACGGGATAGGCCCCTTCAGGACGCTACCAAAGAAACCCTGGCCAGGGGGACTGTGAAGTGATTCGAATATGTCTCGAAGCTTGTTGAGAATGATAACTTTGTCTTCATCTCCAAGAGTTGGCCAAAGTGTATCTAGTGTTTGGCCTTGGATCTGCTCCATGACAAGGAAGACTTCTTCGGCATCACGCCACATCGCGTAGAGCTTCGGAGCCGGGACTTGGGGGAAATTCTCCTCGATGAAAAGTAAGTTTTGTCCTTCTAATAGACTGACCCCTTTCCCGTACTTGACCACGTAAGGTCCAACAATCACCACCCTTTTATCTGCGTAAGGATCGACTCCATGAATGATGGTTGGCGACTCCCGGATCTGACTCGAAGTAGGTAGGGGTCCAGGTAGGTCATTCGAACTTCGGAGAAAAGGGATTTTTGTGTTGGCCTCCATTTGATGGTGTGAGAAGGGCAAGCGCTATCATTCACAACTAGTCTGTGAGATACTACGCTGCACGCGGCTTTTGGGGTGTCAAAACACTCGGGTAGCTTTGTGTTGTGGTTGTAGCGGCGGAAGAGATTGATTAACTAACTAATCTAAGAGGGAAAGACTGGCCGCTATATGTAGTCACTCGTAACTGAGTGCAAGGAGCGGGGAGTACTAGACTAGGCAAGTATCCCGACGCTAATACCACACGTTCCACAGTCTGCACCTTCGCTGCCGCCGGCCAAATATATGACACCACGGAGTAGCCCAGCCAAAGGGTAAGGGAGCCGCCGCGCTAAAGTCTGGTTGATATCGAGGTCTGGCGCCTCTTCCTGTGCATACCTGTGTACCAGTTGCGCCCTCCACAGAAGCCTCATCTGTCACAACAAGTCGGAACGAGGTCTGTTCTTCGCTATGTTTAGCTTGGGAAATTTTTTCTTTGGCCCAGGATGATTAACCGAGCACAATAAGAAACCTGCCTGAAACACCTGTATAGTGCCCATCAACCACCCACTTCGCGCGCGCTTACGCATGGTATAGGTGAGTGTGTATATCTCATTTGTATAAGTAACTTCTCACCCCAAAGGCTCTGGTTCGATTTCGACGCCGACTCTCACATTATTGTTTCTCAAAATTGTTGCAACGAGGACAATGCCGCTTGAAGTTTACAAAGTCCGATACAAGCTGGCCGTGGCTGATCCAGACATGCCGGGTCCACGTTATCACACCGTGCTATTTGTCAAGAATACCACCAACAGTGATGGCACCATTCATCACGTCACGGGAGACCTCGTTTCTGGCATGCAATACCAAGCTAAGAAGGCCAAGAAGCCTGAAGATTCCCAAACTTTCCACAACAAAGAATTGCTCGGGACAGTGAATGCATCCAAGTATCCGGCTGCATTTGATCAGATCTGTCGACAGCAGCCAGCACCGCCAAAACAGAAGAAATACAACCCTGCTACCAATCGAACGGAGCAGGTGAAACCTAATGGCACGTTCTATGCCCCCCGCGAGCCCAAACCACCAATGATAAAGTGCACTGAATGGACGGAAACTCGAGCAATCCCTGCGCTCATCCAGGCAGGCATTATCAGGCGGCATTAGAACAGATTGGTGGAGGAACCAAACAGAGCTGTGAGGGGGGATTGCAGAAGTAGAGCTCTTACATACCTGATGTGTTTGTGTGGGTGCACATGAACAGCGTCGCAAGAAGAACAGCGTCACAAGCAGATTATGGGATCGAGGAAGCACGAAACACGATGTATGCGAATCAAATTCACGCTAAGATATTCCGGTCGCCTGTGGAGCGGACCAGCCAGCGTGGTGATTACACTGTACAAACATCAGTGCCGATAAACACCAGGACAAATAGCAACAAATAACCCACCCTGACCCAGTTATCGTTACGTTCGACTTCATCTCATCCCCTTCCTTGCCTTCTCGCTCTTCAAGACCCTGTGGTGTCTACAACGATGGTCTGGGTCAAACGGGGACCCCGCCAGATTTCATTTCTCTACCTCGACAGAGCAGCGCGCCAAGAGCTTATTCATCAGGACGTCGAGGATTTACGGGCAGGTTAAGGACGTAAATGGCAATTCGCCGCAGCCGGATGTTTCAGGTAAAGCGCCACGCAGATTGTAGGTGGCCTTCTTCAGCAGGGCTAAGTGCACCGTACTTGCCGCATTTATCTCAAACCCACATGCCAAACTACATACTACCTACGATAGGATGGTCATTCTCCTTGCTAAAAGCCAAATAAAAGTGCTAAGGTCATGGTCCTTATGTCGTTCGAATGCGACCTCACATTGAGCGCCGAAGAAGGCTGACTCCAGCACAAACGCATGGATCAGGCACATCTGTGAGTTCTCAATTGCCAAGATTTAGCACGTGCAACTTCAACTCATGCACAAAACTGTCCAGGTTATCCTTAAATTCGGCGGCAGAGCCATCAAGTATATCCATACTGACGTACGTAATGACGAAGACAGCAAAAGGGAGGCGAGCTTGTCGTTCCAGTTTTCTATCCTCTCGCTGTGCTCTGGTCCTATTCAGAAACGGAAGAGTCGAGAAATAATCCAAGTCTTTCGTCTCGGTCGCATCGTAGGTGGTGGGCTCACTCACAATTTGGCATAATTTCTCTGCAAAATACTTCTCGAAGGGAACAAGAACCTCTCGAAATCCATACTGGCAGCCTGCTGTGTCGAAGATCCATGCCTCATTAGCGAACAGTCGTCCCACTTTTAACACTGTGTGTGGCATATCGCTAGAGTGCGGACCAGGAACGAGCTTTATTGGCATCAGTGGCTTTCCAATATAGATATCCAGTACTTCGATAGTCGAGGCTACCCCTACTAAATGTAAACACTAGCTTACCTAAGTGATAATCCCGGGGTTCGATCTCACCTTTAAGTAGCTTCCGGGTTAGACGACCTAATAGTGCCATGGCCGTTGTGTATTGATTATTCGCAAGAGCTGCCTCCTTATGGTCGATATTAGTGGTGAGATGAACTGGAAAGAGACCGCGTTTTAATCGAGCGGTAATAGATCTCTAATTTTGATGAAAGCAGAGGACCCCATCTTACAACTCTATCTTCGTTATGTCGATATCGTACACAACCTCTCTATAGGTCAACAGGGCGTCCTTGAGTATATTGGCTGTTCGAAGGAGCTTCTTCCGCTGCCTCAGGGCGCGGCAATAGGCCTTATGATTTGGCCAGTGCCCTTTCTGGCAGTCGCGGTTACAGTAGACAAAACCAACAGAATCTCCAGGCTGGTACTCTGGCGCGTCCATACAGCTGACACACCTTATTGTCGCGTCCTTTCTACAATTGGCACACTGCGCGAGATATGCTGGTGCCATCTCGAACGGTAAAAAGACGGTATCTGCAGTTAGTCGTTGGACCTAACATTAGAATCGTGATCTGGGAGCTGTAATGCGTGATCGAAGAGAATATATGCAGCCGAATATCAGGCTCTTTTTGTTCTCTCCGAGACTCCGAGGATAGGGGTAGGATACCTGCTGGCCATGACCAAGTGGCTCTGACGCTTGAGAGGTTAAAGGAGTCGTGCATCAGGCTGAAATTTAGGCAGCCGCCGCCCAATCACAGGAAGTGCAGCATCAGACCTCGTGCGTTGGCACTGCTTGTTTTAGTGACTCATATGCCCGTGAAAATAATTGGCTACAGCACGGCAGTGTGGCCAACAAATTCTTGCCGTATAACCTGTCAATGCATGGAGCCCCTACTCACAACCGGTCAGGTGACGTCAACTCCCTGCCTTGAACCTTCTCCCCCCTTTCATCGTTGCGGCGCGTCCCAACCCTTCTATCTCCAGCTTTCCTTCCCTCTGGGACAATATTTTCCGGCCATACGTGGAAGGACGATCCTCCTCCCTATTTACACTTGCTTACCTATATTCGCTTGCCTATATCCCTTCTCACCTAGTCACAGAACTCATATTCTATCTTATAGCCTTGCCCTAAGAACGGAGCTCCATTTCTTCATTCTCGAACCTCCCAAATAGTCTTACCCTCAAGACGTTATTCAATGTTTGAGACAATTTTTTGACCGAAGACAATATAGCTTGCACGGGTAAGCAAGGAAACGCAAAGGGGGCAGGGGTGGCCGGGGGGGGAGTCCCGATATTTGGAGGGGCTCCACTTACAAATTGCACCACAAAGGAAACTTCTGATTGTCCGCTTCCTCGCGAACCTGTTTCGCAAACGGTCTGACGTCCTCAGGGGACCACCGAAACCTATATACGAATGGCTTAAGGACGAGACCTTTAAGGCCGTCGAGGTACTCGCAAAGACGCATACCGCCAACCTTTTGCTGTTCGACTTAGTTGTCAAGATTCGGAGGAGCCGGCCGGCGCACTTACCAGTCTCGTATCATGATGCCACGGACCTAGTGGTACTTTGAACACACGGTGTTGTACATTCACGAATCGCGCATCTTGGAGCCACCCTTGAATTTTCTTCCCGACTGACAATTCGCGGCCCAGTGCACAAAAGGCCTTTTTTGTCAGCTTATCTGCTAGACGGACGAGGCTTGTCTCCTCCGCGGAACGACATTTTTGATGACATGGTCGTTCTGTCTTATCTGATCAATGAGGCGGCAGACCTATCACGGTATTACCATGCTAACTCGCCGCCCAGCTTTGAAGAGATATTCGCACAGGAGAGCTCGCTTAGCTCATGCACTAGCGGGCACCCTGAACTTGTGGGTGTTCCATCCCGTCCCGACGGCGACTCCACGATGTTATTGAGCACGCCACCATCCTCCCCAATATTACCGCCGGCCGAGTTGGAACAGAATCGATTAGTAGCCTCTTATTCAGACAGAGTCCCAGACCGAGATCTCCTGCCAGCCGAACAACGAATCAGCCCCGTTAAGCCTCGGTCTTTACCGCTGAGGTTGCGTCCGCGACGCCGAAAGCGCTCCAGTAAGGCCAAAGGGTTGCGGGTGAGCGATAAAAAGAACTTAGGCCCTGCTGATATACCCACCGTGGCCGATCTTCTGATCAGCCCAGAGACCATCTCCTATTTCCTTTTTCACTGTCGTTCGATCTACGAAAAGTGGATGCCCGACTCGGCCCAGCAGCCTCAGCGTTCTGACAACGATATTGAGACCTCTGTTATAGCTGCGATGGATACAGTGCGAGACTTACGGAAGGGCGACCGACTTTGTCGCCTTCTCTTACGGTTTGCATACATTCGATTAGTATGGATCATTGACGTTTACAAGGCAGTGGCGGCCGTTCCTGATCTCCTACTCACTTAGCTAGACCTGTTTTCTATCCGCATAACCGATAATCAGGCACGGTTCGAGCGATATCTCCAATCCATGGTGAAGTATTGCTTATGTTATAGGAGATGGTTACCTACGCATTCCGGTCCGCCTCACCGTGGTCTTCCTTGAGGTACGTGAAGATTCTGTGTGAGTCCAAAAATGCGATACTGATGATGTCTATGATCTCTCCACGCGTACATCGGGCACTTAGGGATGGATGCTACTGAGGGTCAGCTCGCAAGGCAACAGAAAGAGATAGATCATAGATAGCACCTCCTGCAATTCCGATGCCTTGCACTTCCGCCCGCGAGCTATGAAGTCTAATACATGTTCAGAGTATCTCTCTGGACAGGACAAGTGGATAGGACCTCTGGGCTGTCGTACTGCAGATTTGTCAAACAATTGGACCGCAACATTTGAGAGCGCCGATGTATCCAAAAATCCCCTTGGTTCGTACGAAATGGTCCAGAATTCAGGGTGAGCTTTTTATATCAGCCAGTGGTATACACGTAGGCCACCAAACCTACCCAACATAACTCTCCCATCCAGTGTCAGGAGAATGTGTTGCGCATCAACAAATCCGTGGGTCAAGCCCAACCGTTCCAGAAGCACGAGCGCATCCAGTACCTGCTGGGATTAGTGCGCCTTCCTTCCAGGGAAACTTGTTGAGTACCTCATTCAGGATGAACGACGCCTCTGACTCCCCCGGGGTCTTTTGGCACGCCAAAATCTGAGCCAAGCAGACATCGACGTATTCTGAAACAATAAAAAACCCCTTCTTCCAGTCCATCATTTCGACTATATTCACCAACGACGAATTCTTATCCAGCTGTAGCTTTTGCAGAGCTTGTAGATATTTCTCCTTGTGAGACACTGAGATAGTGCTGATAGCATAGCGTTTCAGGTCTCCGGATCGGTGCGCTGCCATAATGGCGGCACAGCCTTGACGAACTTTGATCACAGGCCGATACGAATTCCAGGGACTCTGATTACGTGTCGTCTGAGGGCCACTTCGACCAGGAAAGACAACCTCGGGACTCGCGAAAGTGGAACTCTCGCAGAAAAGCGTTCTTATCGGCGTTGAGTCAGATGGGCCATCATCAGGTGCGACTGGATTATTCTTGGATGATCCGGATATAGCATAGCTTTGATCTGTTCCCAAAGCTGAGCATTCTCGATTTGCCTCCTGTCCTCGATCGTTGGTCGATTGTTCAGCACTCCTGTTGAGATCACGTTCATGGAATTCGAATAAAGTTTCTCGTTTGTGTTGTTGATCCATTCCCTGAAGCAAATTTGGGCAAACATCACCAAATACGTAGCCAAGAGATGACGGTCCTGTGGATTTCAATTGGTCTGAAACCAAAACACGCTGCCACAGAATGACGTGCGCACGTGGGCAGAGACCTCCTAGTATCATTGACCATCTCATATGAGCCTCAGGAATGGGTGGAAACCTCAGCCCTGAGCTCCACATCAACTGCTGCTAATCTAGCAACTTGTCCGCGCTAATTGGAAACGTAATTGACTGGCAGCATGCGTCTCCAGATACAGTATCCGGTGTCCAACTAGGGACATATCATTGCCGTTATCCAAATCTGCCTCGGACATATCGTATAGAATATCGACAACTCTCAAAAGTGATCTTGAGCAGGACTTGCATGATTCTCAACTGAACTACATCGACTGAATCTACTAATGGACTACGGGGTACAGACTGCTGCAAATCAATATGATGCAACAATCTCAGAATGTCGGTCGAAGTATTCTCTTGGTCGATTCAGTGTTCGCCTCGACAATATCCGGCTTCCTTATATTCCCCTCGAAAGGCAGCCCAATGTCGAGCACCTTAAGAGCACATTCCAGAGCCAGGGTTGTTTGAGAACTGAGCCGCGGAACTTTATCTCTGCCACGATCGAATCTCAGGCATGGCGTGTGGCCAGTAATCGTCTGCACGGTACCGGCCCTGCGAAAGGAGCTCCTGCTGAACTCCTTTTGGGAATCCGTGAGGCCATAGATTGTACCCATGGGAAGTGTAGGATCGAAGCAGCAAAGACCATCTTGCGAGGATCAGACCGTTGGTGGATAGCTGAATTGTCTGTGGCTGGTATGTCAACTGTATGGGAACATTTGCTCTAGGGCACATACTGATCTTGACCCTCAAGAGCAGGATGATAGCCTCCTCCGGTACACCATGGCTTCTTACTCCAATGAAGGCCCGCCCTCTGACGCCGCATTATATATCGGCATCCAACGGTGTCGTTCCATCCGAGATGTCCCTGGCGAAAACAGATGTTGGGCTTATCTTAAACCAAATAAGAGAAAGCATTTGAAACAATTTCTAAGCCAGCATGTGGCCATAGCCGCTTCGTTCAACAATTGTCTCTCCTGGCCGCCATTATGGCATCCTACGCGGATAGGAGTGTTTCACAAGATTGTGGCTTCAAGGTGTTATGAGGTAGGATCATATTTGCTATAACGTGCAGGATGCTAATACGGTGGTAGGAGGTCATTGCATACATAGACGACATCTGCCTGTTCTTCGGTACTGTCAGCGAAGCTGGGAAGCTTGAAGTCACTGACACTGACGTTCAGGCATTACAAGGCAGGTGCCCTTACTTGTCAGAGAGCGATCGTCAGTATCTGCAGAAGTCTATGGACGAGGAAGAATTTCTCGGTCATCTCGACCACGATTCTAAAGCGCAGTTTTTCTCTGAGACAGCAAAATACCCGAAAACCATTCCTTCATTCTATACATTCTTTGAAGATTTCAAATATATCATGCTATGCAGCGAAGTGCTCAAATACATTCTCTCAGCAAGAGAGCTTCCGAAAGGCAGCACATTAAGGACTTGCTTCTATGAGATCTACCAGTTCAGCCAACAAATGGTCACCCAGATCGGCGCGGCAGACTTTGTGAGGGCACCGACGGAGAGTCACCGAGACGCATTTCTATGGGCATATCAGCAGCTATGGTTATGTTCTATGAGACTTTGGCCTTATCTGCTGCCTCAAAAGCCTCGTAAAGATAAGAAGATGGAAGACGGCCGCTTCCAGATCAAAATTGACACAGTCATTTACTGGGCACAGATTGCTAACACGTGTGAAAGTCTGGGATTTCAATCGGATAGGATCAGACAACTTGCGACAACCGAACGGTCACTGAACATCACGGATGGCCAGAGGTATGATGGTTTTGTTGCCACCGACACCGCATCTAGCTTCCGTATTGAGAGCCGTTGTGGGATCCCTTTTGGCTGCACAACAGATCTCGACCGGAACAGCCTCTTCATCAATAAACTCCTTATACCACAGATTCTCCCGGCTAAGGATATCACTGCTTTTTTTGTCAGACGAGTATTGTTGCAAAGGCTGTTTCCCGAGGCTACTGAGCTCTATGCATCTTGCAGTCGGGCTTACCGGACGGCCGTGTTCCAGAATTCCTCAGGAGCTTCAAGAGAGCCACGATCCGTCACAGCTGGTATGCGTTCGGGGTCCAGTTCCACAAGGCAGCGTCGAAGCCGGTCTCCTCGGACCGGTCAAACCTTGAACAGAGAGCGGGCCGCGTTGGAAACATATTATCTCACCATTTATAATGCATCTGACAAAGTCAACACACTCGCCCTCAGTCAGGAAGAGCGCATATTACGCGCTCGCCAACTACAATCCCAAGGCTATCGTCTCCTGACAGAGAACGTCAACCACATTGAAGAATCGTCACTTGATTATTTTGTAGAACGTAAACTTCTCGCTGTCAACGAACGCAATGTTGACCTCAATCTATTTCGAAGCAGAATGGGACTGGTGGTGTCTAGTCCCGATGATGAGATGGATATAATCTAGTAGAGATGAGTTGAAGATATCGTGTGGTCCCACAGACGCCTATATTCATGCTTAATTTCTTTCTATAAGTTGTCATTTATTGTATAGTCTCCTGAATAATCTACGGAAAGGATCACTGAAAGCGATAAATGGATATAGTTGACATTACATCTACTTTGGATTCGGAATTTCTCGTAGATTTTGGGCAAGGACTATTGCCGCACGATCATAACAGTATACCGTTACGTAGATCTTTCTATGCCCGGTGACAGTCATTTCCGTGGAATCTCGCACTACTATAGAGTGACGGAGTTATCATGGCCGTTATTTCCACGTGGCCGCTATCCAGGAGGGACACGAGGAGTATCTGGGAGAAGATCTATGCCTAGGAATACCCTAGTCGGTTCCTAGGAGGAAGTAAGAAGCGTCCTAGGAACTGGCTTTTGGGTCTAGGAGAAAAACTGCTCCTAGGAGCGAAGTAGGTATCTCCTGGGTGAAAGCTCTATCCTCCTGGGTTATCAAAGCCTTGGCTCATTGGGCCAATAACTTCCACGTATTATAGCATGTAGCCAGCGAGGCTACTATCCTTGTGCTTTTACACCAACGTAGGGTGGTACCCACTACATGTTGAGGACATTGTCATTTAATTCTACGTTGCTTAAATGCGGCGGTCATCATAGTATAGCTTGTCTTTCCTGTTATATCTTATAGCGATCGTACAATCTACAATCGATTCATGGAACTTGACGCAACTATTTCGCAATGGTATGGTTTGGGCATAATCTTCATAACCTTGGCATGGCAGACTTTTCGAGCCATGCGGTGGACCCTTCGAGCTCTCATCTCACCTCTGGCTTTTTTCTGTGTTGAGTGGCTTGCAGCGAGCTTGAGGCGTACCTTTCCAACGACGGCGATAAGCGAATTCGACATTATTTTCGTTGTGTTGTACGTTACGGCAAACGCGATATGCATGAGTATGAGGGTGAACGATCTCGCCGAGGTAGCCACGCGAAGCGGAACACTCGCCACCATTAACTTGGTTCCACTTCTGGTGGGCGTCCAACTCAGCGATGTGGCAGACTTTCTCGGCATCACTCTTCGTATGCCGAAAATCATGCATCGGTGGATTAGCTGTATGACCCTGCTGGAAGGGACGGTCCACATTATAGCCAGAGTATTGACTACGGGATTGCAATGGAATTCGCTGGTAAAATCGGGAACCGTTGTAAGTCGGTGTTGTTGGAACGAAATACAATGGGAAACTAATTTCCGTTTCATGCTTCGGTAGCACTCACCTTCGCCGCTCTACTAACGGTCCCAGGCACGCGTCGTCGTTTCTACGAGTGGTTTTTAGCCTTGCACATTTTAATAACGGGGGTGGCAGTATTCGCTCTATGGCGTCATCTCTCCATTCGCCAATTCGAAGCTCGATTTTACGTTCTGGGGGGGATTATTTTCTGGGCCAGTTGGCTCCTTATTGGTCTCTTTCTCGACGGTTGTTATATTATCAACCTAGGTCGAGGAAGCTGGCTGCCCAGAGTAAAAATTGTGACATTGTATCGGTCTCAAAACGGTGACCAGGTGGTCATGACGGGTGCATGTCACCTCGAAATACAGCTCCACCGTCTATGGGACGTGCAACCCGGCCAATATCTATTCATTACCATCCCAAGGCTCGGAATACTGTCCGTATTTCAACGACATCCGTTTTGGATTGTCTGGTGGGAGAAAGACCCCAACCGTGGGGTGATGCAGTTAGATATGTTGGTCCGTAAAAGGAGAGGGTTCACTCGACGATTATTGTCGTATCGTGACGATGAGTACGTGACGTGGATTAGTCGTCCCTTTGGGCAGTCTAAAAACTTTGGGGACTACGGATCTGTATTGATGCTGGCTACCGATGCCGGTATCGCAGCACATCTCCCCTATTTGAAAACCCTCATGCAGGGTCGTTTGGAGGCCTCTATCCGAACCAGACGAGTGGTTGTTATATGGCAAGTTCAAGACAGCAGTAAGTTTCGCGGCGAAGATATCTTTTCCGTGGTACTGACACGCTACTCAGATCATGACAAGTGGGTCAAGAAATGGTTTGACAAACTGTTGCCGAACGACACGTCCTTTGTACGTGTTTCTCTATGAGTCCGGGAGGACTAACCTCACTTTTAAAGATGTTGGAAATACGGATTCACAGCCCTGGCAATGGCCAATACCGACCTACGAGTGGCAGTGATCGCCCCATAAACCTCCTTCCGGGCGACGTGATCGCCGCCGGCCAACATGATCTAATTAAACTGATTGCTCTGCCGGCCCATTTTGAGCAGGTTCTGGACCAAGAAAGGAATCGAGATGGCCGAGGAAAGCTGCTCGTATCAGGTAAGGTCGTCTGTATTGGCGGATATCATCTGACCAGGTTACTAGTGTGTGTTGACGCGAGGTCCAGAGCCAGTCTGAGGCGCACAATCGCAGAGCAGGTGGATCCGGATGTGCAATATCATGAACATGAGTATCAAGTGCCTGATAAGTCCAGACGTTCTTTGGTGCTTGACGAGAAAGGCGTTCTCGAAGATTAATCAAATACAATGGCAGTCAGATGCAACATGTCATCGTGTCCTACCCATGGGGCTCTCTCTAATCCATTTACATTTGTCAACTTCGCTCATGGCATCACTATTTGTAGAGATTACGGTGTATAGACTGCGATGCCACAAAACAAAAGGCTTCCGTCTGTGGTCTGGCGTGTGCCCTGGACGACACTTTTGTAGATACCCCATCTAACCCTACCAAGCTACTGGACAGATACAGTCAGAATGCTCGCTACGGACAAGGTGTGCTAATTAGTATCTCCGTGAATTGAATCGGATATCCTCTGGACTGAACCATGGACGAATGAGGTCCTTGAAAACGATCCATCATATTCATGCTCGAAGTCTCTAGTATAGGGGTTATTGAGAGGACTACCTCTCATATTATTGTGTTGCTCCTGCTCTCGTGTTGCCCCCTAATTCATCGCTACCCACCGGTCCCACGAATTTATTGCCACACATTTACGCATTCAGGAGATATTGACTTCTCACAGGCGGCATGCTGCCAACAGTAATGCAAAATAAACGGGCTGTAACCTTTGCCAACCAGTATAGCCTGGCATCCACACAGTTATATTCCGTGTCGTCAAAGTACAGGACTTGATGGTACTGCAAGGGAAATTCTCGTAAGGGTTACCGTATTAGGTGAAGAAAGATCAGCAGGGACTCATACGCAATCCATAGCAGCTATCTATCTCAGTGGCGCCAAAGCCCTGTTACAGTACCACCGCGTTATGCGCTCATTTGGATAATTATCCTAGGACCCTCATTATCTCATCCTGAAAGGTATTGACATAATGTTGGAAGTCTCTGAATTTTGCTAAGGCTGTGGCGATTTGTTGTTCAAATTCTACTATGCTCCTCTCTCCCTCTTCTTTCTGCGTCCGTAGGCATGCGACAGCATCGTCCCTTTCCTCGATTACCTTTCTGGCTTCCGTTAATTGAGAAGACTGGATTTTCGTACGCTCGGTGAGCTCCATGATGATGGATGAAAAACTGCGAGATTTTGAGGCTTCTTGCAGATTTTGACAGGGAGCATTTCCAGTAACTTGAGTCACTACAGTGGTCGACCGTGGCACGCCACGCGAGGTGGCATAAATGGATTCTCCAATCTCGGCAACGATCTCTTGGCATGCTGCAATATTGTGTTTGCTGATCTGCTTTTGGAACAAATGCTGTCGCTCTGGCAAATAATCCCATTCATACAATGAATCTGGCTCGGGAATCAACCGAACCTCTATTGGTGCTACTTCAATGCCTAAGTGTGTTTCTGTGTTTCTCAGTCCGTGTTTGGTACTGCGGCCTTAGCAGGATATAAACGCTTACGAATATGTTCAGACAGTAGCCGGCGACATCTCTCGCGCCATCGAGCACGACGTTGATTCGCTGGCCTCGGAGCAGCCTTGTGAGAATCCATGGAGCCACGGAGGACGATTTCCAAAGAGCATTGGGTCCTTTTGAGGCACAACTGACAGTCTCCTCACCTAACGGTCGTTGCTATGGGAGAGCCATAGAAATTTGTGAATGGTCGTTACCCACAGAGTTTAGAGGTTGAGGTGACTAATATCTCTGCACAGCTACATAATTCGGAAGTGGTATAAATGGATTGGCCCTTTCACATTTCCATGTCATTCTAAGCTTAGTCTAGCTCAATTGAGCAACAATGGCTGGGAACACCATCCAGCATTCTGATTGTGGCGGGTGCAACACATTGATGCGAGAGCTTGCCAGAGCGAAGTGTGACCTTCAATGGTGCTTTGTCCGACTCAACCAGGGATATACTCGAAATCTCTATTTGTCCTCCAACGTTACCTCACTGGAGACCACTCTTTCGGAGACCCAGGCTACTCTTCATTGCGCAATGGATCTTCTCCAAACCTTGAACTCGCAATATTGGAACGTGCAAACGGTCGGAAGCATATGGCCTGGACAAAGTTCCGACGGATCTGAATCTTCCACTGCGACGCCACCGCGCGGCGACAGACAAACTCAAGGAATTGGCGAGAGATCTCTGCGTTCTGACGATCGACTCGAGGCCAAGTAGGAGCTCATGGTGATGAGGAACATGAGGACAATTGTATTATTACGTGCAACAATGCCCCATTCATAAAACCTGGAATTGACACCTGTCTACCAAATGAAGCGGCATATCTATCGTATACGGATTGGATCTCGGTTCAAGAAGCCACCACCCCAGTAAATGGGCGCAGGGGCTTGCCGACTATTCAGGGATCAGTCTATGTACCCACCGCAGCAATGAAGTTTACGGGAAACTCATCACGCATTTGGTCATCGAGAATGAACACTTACAAGTGGCACCCCGAATAGTCACGTTCTATTCAGCAGCTAGATATGGTCAGAATCTACCGGGTACCTCGTCAAGAGAAGCTCAAGATGTAGTAAATTTGCACTCTTGAACCACCTGACTAGCAGCAGAATTCACTGTCGAGTGAATCTTAAGCATGCGAAGCTGTCACACAAGAGAGCATACAGTGAGCATACAAGCAGTCAGGATCAATTATTCAGCCAACTGCAGAGATGAGCATATGCAAGCCTGTGATACTGTAGAGAAGAGGTGAAGATTCAAATTTTCCGGGTCCTTTCCTGACCCTGACAAGTATCAGACGACCACAATAAATGGTGGTAAAGCTGCCGCTGTCCTGGGTCTGGGCTTTATCGTATATGAAACACTATCTGAAACAGGCTAGATACGAATAGAAGTGCGGGTGGTCCTTCGCTGGTCATATAAGCCCTCGGACAGTTGGGAAGTGGATGTCCTCCCTGTTGATGCGGCTTAATGAGCCGATCACGTAGGTGCCGATAATAAGAGCGCCCAGGATTTCGGTTGCTTCTCCCGCACGAAAAGATGCGGAGTTCCTCTCCATGGACCCACAGTAAAAGACTAACAAAA
This sequence comes from Vermiconidia calcicola, assembly GCA_035928285.1. Taxonomy (NCBI): domain Eukaryota; kingdom Fungi; phylum Ascomycota; class Dothideomycetes; order Mycosphaerellales; family Extremaceae; genus Vermiconidia; species Vermiconidia calcicola. The sequence goes on along the minus strand of JAXLQG010000004.1, from coordinate 1,468,949 downwards.
AACCACAGAATAATGCGGCGCTTAGAACCCGAAACTCAAACAACCATGGAGTACAGTGGTTGCGTTCGAGCGCTATCCCCCAGGAGTTTGTGGATGGAAGAACTCAATATCCCATAGATCAGAGTGGCCTAGAACCTAATTTTCTATGAAACCCTACAACACAGTATCATAGAATACAGTGGTCTCTGGCGTAACGTTCCATGATCCTTCATGGTTTAGACCCCAGAGTACCACAGCTCTAGTATCTGACGTGCCCTATGAAATCTCAGGTGGCTGGAAGCTTAACCATAGAAACAAGTATCGGGGGATTTTGAAGTACCACAGAGCATATTGGTCCAAACGTTCTATGAAAGCTTGTGAGTAACGAGTTTGTATCCTAGCGAGTCCAGTAGGTGGAGTTACCATGAAATCAAGTAGGCGTAGAAGGTAAATTCACAATGAAAATCGTGGGAGTAGGAAGCGTGGATCTTACAGTAACGTTCTTACTGTATCCTACAATGTCGCTGATGCGTAAAGAAAACCTGCGACATTACTAAGATAACGCTTTAAAGTCTAGGTAGTGTAAACTTCATGTGCTGAACGTCTTAAGTATAAAGGCCATGGGGTTAGCTTGATGTATTCTGGCAGCAACATCAACGTCACTTGTTAAACAATAAGGGAAACAACGGCCCAAATACAATGCTTTCAACCACGCGTGTGACCAGATTTACTTTCCCTCTCCTTCTCTCTCTACAACTCATTCTAGTGGCACAAGCTGTCTCGGTTGAATACAATAAAGAGGAAGACACCGATGTCGACAAACGGATCCTGGATGACCTCAACTATTCTTTGTCACACTATTATATCTGGACCATACTGGGAATAATTGGAGTCTTCCTGGTCTATAGAATCTCCCAAAGCGCCACTGTTTATATGCGATTTCTAGTGTCGATCAATGGTGCAGGAGGAGCACGGCATTACTTTTCTTCCGGATCTCCCAGCACCTCTTTCCTCAAAGCCAGACTACTTTACGCCCCTATATTTCGCAATCGAAAAGCCCGGGAACTCGCCTTGGGTCGGTGGATCGTTCTAGGATGTCTACCTACGCGCATTGAAGCCGCAATCATACTTATCTTCATCGCCGCTAATGGATTTTACCTCACGTGGAAATTACCGTGGACCAAATCCAATGCAGAAGTACTGAAGGCATCCGCAAACCGTGCGGGAACGCTCTGCGTGGCGAATCTGCTTCCAATCATGGTTTTATCTTCTATGAGGAATCCCTTGATATCATTGCTGAACATCTCATACGCTACATTCAACATGATGCATCGCTGGGTGGGACGCTTAGCGTTCCTTCAAGCTCTTGCCCATACCACCTGCTGGCTGATAGTTAAGGTAGAATCCAAAGGATGGGCCGCCATGCGGTCCGCCACACATACGCCTTTTATTTACAGCGGCTTAACTGCCGCTCTCGGATTCACGGTCATCTTGCTGCAGAGTTCGAAGGCTGCGAGGCATTTGGCCTACGAATTATTCTTACATCTGCATATCGCGTTGGCGATTTTGGTGTTGGCATGTCTCTGCAGGCATCTCGAGGATTTACCCCAACAAACCTTGGTGATGGGAGCGGCCGTGGCTTGGGGTGTCTTTCGCGGCCTTCGATTGCTCACCTTGCTGTATCGGAGCTTGGGCAGTAAGGTTACTACAGCCGATGTTGAAGTTTTACCACATTATGCCTTGAGAATCTCCATCAAATGTCCGCGTCCCTGGAACTTCAGACCCGGTCAATCTTTGTATCTAACCCTTCCGGCCATTGGCTTATGGACTGCTCACCCATTTTCGGTCGCATGGTCTGGAGAGTCTGGAACTTTGGATTCGACCCTGTCAACCGGTTCACAAGGCGTTGGAGGGCAATATTTCGATCAGAAGACCGTCTACCGCTCCGGGACTTCCCCAGTGAAAGTCATGTTCCTGATTATCAAGACACGATCTGGGCTAACTAAACAGCTCTGGCGTCGAGCTACAAAGGCGGACGCGCCTCTTCAAACCATTGCCCTTATCGAAGGATCTTACGGTATAACACGAGATTTGTCTAGCTACGGGATAGTGATCCTTTTTGCTGGAGGTGTAGGGATCACTCATCACCTTGGACACATAAGGAAACTCATTCGAGGCTACGCCCTGGAAATGGTAGCAACCAGGAGAATCACGTTGGCATGGGTTATTCCTAGCATCGGCTGCCTTGACTGGATCCGACCATGGTTACGAGAGACCTTAGTTATGAAAGGTCGAAGCGAAGTATTGCAAATTCTTGTATATGTCACCCGAGCTGGCTGGACTGAAAGCGTACAAAGCTTAGGCGGGACCATTCGAGTGTCAAAGGGCAGGCCGGACGTGGAGTCCTTGATGAACCAAGAAGCTGCTGAGAAGTTGGGATGCATCGGGGTAAGTGTTTGTTCCAGTGGAGGGCTGGCCGACGAAGTCAGGCGCGTTTCAAGACTGATGCTGGATAATGGTGTAAATTTGGATTTCGTCGAAGAAAAGTTCGGGTGGTAAGCGGTAGAGGGACAGGGAAATACTCAGACGTATAGGTATCTCTGAGGAACATCTAGCCAAATCATTCTCCGTCCTTCCAAACCAGGACCTGACTAGGCGAGGAGTATCACATACCCCAAGAGTGATAAGATTGTCTATCAGTCTACGAAGCAAGGCAGATTCCTGGGAAGTTCAGCAGCCTCAGTACTAGCCAACATCCTTGCCGGTATAAGTCGAAATCGGTTAGTATAGTTAAGTTCAGAGACTGGCATCTTGAAGCCCCCGATCCACTTTCGAATCAGCACACCTGCTGACCAGGCCCCTTTATCAGTCGGATTGGCTGCCAAAGTCGAACGATTAGTCTCTTATACTACCTTGAGCTTCTAGTCTGAAGGAGGTTCGCCACCGCGTGACCATGCTTCTGCTCGGCAGCAAGTAGTGAAGAAGACCTGTTACTAATGAGTAGAGAGTGCGAAGAGTGAATTGATTAGGGCGCTTCTGGGGCCCGATGTCTGGATGGGCTTTGACATGGCTCGGTGATTCTTTCTTCTCTTCCAGCCGATTGCTCACTGTCCGTCCACAAACAACAATGGGAGAGGATAGTGTTACACATGGCCACAATGAGCCTTTACACACATCACCAGAGATTAGCCAAGGAGGTACATCTTTGCCATCTGGGATATCACAGCTTCCGCATGGCTGATGACTAGGCTTTTGACGGCTTCCCTTTCTCCTATTTTGGTTTCTGGTGAGCTATTTCTGCCATTGGGTTATTGTCCTAACCGAGCCAGAGCGCGGTGCGGACGCAGGGCTACGACGGCTTGGCCCTTGAGGAGTGCTACCAGCCCTCATACGGGCCAGGAGGGAAGAGAGGTGATGGTAGTCCTCTGGCTCTGTTTTCAGATCTTGGAGGGGAGAGATATGCGTGTGAGCAGAGAAGAAACCGCAGGGAGGCGCACCTGAGAAGGCACAATAAGGTCATCACCAAGAGAGAACAAGAGGAAAAGTAAGACGCGACGAGACGGGGCTTAGAGACTAGGATGCATGGTCTACAACGTAATCCTTGCTCCCACCCAGCTCAGCGGCATTGGCACGATGGGCAATGACAGGGATTAAGACAAGAAAAGAATGCACCGGTGATCACAAAGCACTAACGGCATATTTAAAGGTCTCATACGGCCCGCCATCCTCCTTTCTCCCATCTTTCTACTTCTCTTCCTCATGGATCGCAAACGGAAACCTACCAGAACACGACAAAAGTTGGAGGAGTACAATAAGGAAGAGCTCGTTACTCGAATTTCCTCACTCATAGATGATGAGTATCCTGCTCGCACTCGGAAAAAAGCCCTTTCGAGACAGTTGGGCTGTGAGCTTCCCGCTGACCGTTCTGAATTGCAAACTCATCTCCAGAGTGCCACGAAGGAGAAGCTTATCGAATACACGATATCCCTTCAAACCAGTCTCGAGTTGAGAATGTCGAAACAAAAACGGAAGCGGAGGAGTCCGCGTTGCGTCCGTCACTCGGAAGTCCAGCCTAGTACACCCTCGGAGTGGTACCAAGCTAGGGAGCGAAGATCAACAGCACAAAACTTTGGCTCAACGGAGGAGGCGTTGAGCAGAGCCAAACGCGAACATACTGAGCGAGGAGGCAAGATCACCAAGGTCAGGAGGCATCTCATGGAAACGGAACAAACTGTCACTAGTCAGACAAGCGAGCTCGCAACCCTAAGGCGACGTCTCCACGAAAGAGACCAAGCGGCTGAGCAGGAACTTCACAATTACAGGCAGCAACTATCAGTGACCAATCAGAATCTGGTACAGGCCCAGCGTGCCGCAGAATCAACTATGGAAGAGCTGTTGTGTACCAAAGCCACAAAAGAACAAATGGAGAAGGAATTCACGGAAGTCTATCGACAAATGAGAGAGCAAGCCACCACTTACAGCTCAACCGAAGAAGAGCTGGCGGAGGCTCGACGAACCATGATCGAGCAAAAAGGTGAAGTCTCATCGCTCCAGAAACAACTCAGGGAAAGCGAAGCACATGCTAGGGAACTCCTTTCTACATCTAGGGCAGAATCAAAGCAGGTGAAGTTGGCATTGGATACCGTCACACAGCAATTGCAGTGCAACACGCCGAGGCAGGCAGATTTTGAAGCGGAGCACTCCGACAGCGGCCAGGATAAACTGCAGAAACGAGAAGCAGACGGTGCAAAGCGTCAGATGGTCGAAGTACCTACCGTCGCGGCGACAGAAGTGGCTTCAACACAGCTTGGAGAGGAACTTGGAGAATGTCTTGACGGTCGCCATATCTGGAATCAACCCGAGCAACGAGAACCACGTGCGAATGCGATCAATGATGTTCAAATGATATTTGGCCAGGACCCTGGTGCACCTGAGATGGGCAACGACTGTTTTCACAATTACCAGCCAGTGGACCAGCGGGGTATGCAAGGCCCTTCCAATGCAGCAGATAACGTGATACGGGTAATGACTGGGATGACCTACCATCCAAGATGTTGCCAACAGGTACCGGAAGCTACGACTAATCAAGGCTGCATACTGTGTGCGAAACATTTCGAGGAGTTTACGTGGTTTACCGTGTCAGAGATGGGAACGGATTGGTTGCCCGGTCTCACGTGCCCGGCATGTGGTGGCCCACAATGTGCTCGTGCACGGGCGTTGACTGATTCTTTCGTTGAGTTCTAGGTTCACCTCTTAGAGGCTATGCGAGAATGTATTTCTGATGAATAGTAAACCCCATAGATAAGTACGGCTTACTTGATCCCCTGGAATTATGGTCGATCTGAGACAACCTAACAAGGTTTCTAAATTATAGATGATATAGGAAGCGACTATAGAGCCAACATTAAGCTCTATATACCATACCTCCGGGCAACTAGGATCTTCGCTAAGTCCTTACTACCCTAACCCGATGTAACACTACACTTCCCAATACGCTTGATGATTGTACTGTAAAATATTGCAGAAAGAGTAGGCGAGACGTAATTTTCATGAGTATAGAGATGATGAAAGGAAAGCTTGGCGTACTAGGCCGTCATCCGTCCCTTTATGAGATACATGTAATGAACAACGCCATGTTTTACGGGTGTGGCTCGAGTCAGGATACCCGTGATCACATTAGCTATACTAGTTGGAGCGTCTGTTCTTATTGCGAGACCCTGGCGGTCTACCGCGTGGCCGCTTCAGAGCACAGCCATCCAGGGCGTCCGTTTTGGTTGGCGCCCTCGGTCTGCCTCGGGGTCGCTTTTTGGGTGGATCTCGACTGCTTGAAGAAGGCGTCGAGCCTCGATTCTCTGTGGGAGAAACAAGCTTTTCCCAGACCCACCAATCAGTTGGTCGAGGTGGAATTTCGATCGTGATGTTGCATTTTCTCTTTTTTCGGGTGCCTTGTTGGTCGGCATCCGCTGCCAGAAATAGCCGTTTGCCCTGCCGCACACCATTTCTTTTGGCTTCGAGGAGCGATATATCCTGTCCAAGCAAGCGGGCTACTAACCGTCCGGGGGTTGAGCCCACGCTGCCTCGGTCCTCGTAACTCCCCGGAGCCTGAACATCGTTTACAGACGCTTTGGGATAGGCCGGTGGCTGTACATTAACACTTTCTCCTTTTTCGATACCATCAAGAACAGGGGACGATGCTTGATCAGTGTCGGATACCTCCGCAGGCCCCGACTGATGACGGTGGTGTTGAGATGATGCGCTTGAGACCTCCACTGTCCGCTCCGGGACCTCAGAGGAATTATGTGGCTTTCCGGTGCGTCGATTCTCAATCTTTTCTTTCATGCACGTGGATGAATAGTTCACGAAATTGTCGCTGCCGTGCCTACTTGCCAAGAGTCGAACAGGATGCCCACTATTAATGGCGGTTGACCGTTTGGCTTGGTAGAATGGCTTATCGGCGTACCCCAGTCCCTTTCCCTGATCATTTTTAGGCGACGGAGTCTGGTGGAGGTCGGCACGGTGCTCAACAAATAGACTGTTTTGGTCGAAAGCCGGCACCTGACGGCAACGAGGGTGTCTGCATTCAAATGGTGCGCCTTGCCGTGGGTAACACCTATGAACATGGTCTTTCCACTCGGTAACATTAAGAAACTGACGCATCCTCTCTGTAGGGGTGAGGATATCATTTCCCAGACAGTTCGGGCAGAGGGCGGGCCGGATAACATTCCCACGGAAGACTGTGAGGTTACATTTCAGCGGCAGAGTCGGCACCTGTTCGACGTGGTGACTAGCGTGATTGTGCCAGGATTCAGCGTCGTCGAGCCACTGGAAGCATAAGAAACAAAATTCAGAGAACCGCCCATTGGCTGCTCTCTGTTTCTTCCGACAACTGTACAAGTGATACCACCAGTTGTGGTTGCTGCTGGTTCTGGCCAGACCACAGGTAAGGCATTCGGTTCGGGATCCGTTGAGAGAATGACAGAATGTGTCAGAGTTTTGTGATGAGCATAGAGCCACAAGGTCCTGCATGACGCGGCACCCATTGGTGTCTCGCAATGAACCGGACATGAACAACGTTGATGCCAGTCGATCACGTTCAGGCATGAGCTTCCTAGTTTGTTGGAAATCAGATTCATAAGGTAACTTTGGGTAGGGAGACGTCCAATCATCAAAAAATGACAGCCGCTGTCGTTGGAGAAGGCTCGCCTTATGCTGTCGTTTCTTCTCATAAAGTTTTTGACCAACTCCTGGGCCAGACGAATCTTCATGTAAAGCAGGATCCTTCATAGCTTCCGAGACGTGACGGTCTAGTTTGGCGTGTAAATTCCGGGGGAGTTCGGGGTTGTAATTGTGGATTCTGTTAATCGAGAAGCCACGGAACATTTCGTGAAGTTTCGTTCCCTGTTTCTCTAGGCCGAAGAATGTAGCCTGACCATCCACGGTGGAGATGCCACTTTGATAGTAACCCCCGTACGTATTGGCGTTGATATGGTCGGCGTGTCTCATCCTCTCGTTGATGGAATAACCGTGCACTTTTTCAGAGCACCAGTCAGTATGCATACCCATGCGGGCAATCTCCCTTGTACAGTCGGTCACTCACTATCAACTTTGAGTAGCCCTTCACGACGGATCGCACCCGGCGTCGGTCTATCACGAAAGCCTGCTCGTTCTCCCAGGTGACCTAGAGCGTTTATCAACGACGTCGCCGGTTCCCACGGGGACGCATATCGCGGGAAGACCGGCCTCTTCAGTAAATCCTCCTTGTAGTGCAACGGAACCCATTCACGGCCACCTGGCTTTTGTATAGCACAGATGTCTTGCCAGGTTTCGAAGTCACGTAGGCCACCGAGCGCCAGGATCGGACTCACGAAAAATCCCACCGTATTATAGTAAAACGGCTGGTCAACTAGTTCGTATAAGAGATGCTCTGGTCTTCAGCCCGCAGTTAATCTCGTGTCTCCCGGTGGAAGGGGAGAACCTACTGTTTACGTGGGAGGTTGGCAAGGCCCTTAGTATGATTGCGACAGAGGTCGATTATAATTTGTGGTTGCGATTTATCTTCAAACCATACTTGGTAGATGGCGGTATCCTAGAGGTGTCAGTTAAGGTCGATGTCCTGAAAAGCTATGGTGAGGGTAGAATGATACACGATATCTCAGGTTCATTACGTATTCCGCGGTTCGAGCAGATGTATTCGCGTGTAGGAGCTGCATCAGGTGAAGGAGGATACGGTATAGTTCGCAGTGGAAGTCGTGCCAGTCGTTTCCCCAAAGTTGACCAACGCAAACTTTGTAGTCTATGACGGTGAAATTTCGAGCCGGACGCTGTACGGTTCTTAAGTTCAGGTAGTTGTTGTCACCCCCGTAGATAAGCTAGAGAGTATGAGACATTGACCTTATCTTCGAGAGATTATCGACAGAGGAGCTTACAGTCTCAATCGTGGTGTGAATATGCTTCGGGAAGGACGTTGTCTCTCGGCGTTGCCACCCTGACATGAAGCTCTTCCAACATGTGTAGACGGAGTCCTGCGTCATTCGAGGCTCTCTCTCGGCGTGATCGTCCCCTTCGTCGTGCCCTTCGTCGTCGTCGTCTTCGTCGTCCGCGGGGATACGACCCTTCCGTCCGTCGCAGTACCATTTCAAGAATTGTTTGAGCGTCTTTAAGTGGAAGGGGGAGGTGCAACGGCGCCGAGCGCTAAACCTAACCTCGTGTCAATACGCTCGCCTCCCAGACCGACTGGAAGTGGCTCACTTATCCCATGCGTCGAGCATCCTGTTATAACTGTTCTCGGTTTTCGGCTTGATGGGCTTCAGCACTATTGTATCCGTAGCCTGGCTTTCCCAGTGGCGGAAATTCCGCTTTTCGCGAAGCCTGTCTTGTTCCGCCTGTCTTCGAGCAGCGAGTCGATCCCCCATAGTGAACCTTGAGCACTTTAGAGGGGCCACTGGATCAGTCAAGTAGGTGGCGGATAAAATGTAGGAGGCCAACAGCTCTTAGGTGTCAACGGGGGTAGGACCGTACCCCATTCGGCCGGCCCCCGATAACCCACGAAAAGGCGAGGCTCTGTAAGGGGGGAAGACCAACCGACCGTCTCAGTTGCAGGCGCGAGCAGATCCCCCCTTTATATGTGGGTGCGGCATTGATCGCTGGGGGAGAACAGTCGCTCGACGGCGCTACCCTGAACCCCCCCGGTCGAAAATGCAGGGTGGTCCTCGTCGGGCAGTGTCGCTGAGACCCTGTTCGAACCACGCCTTTTCGAGTCCCCCATCCCGAACCTGTCACGCCGTAGTTGTGGGTGAGTCGAGGTGAGCCGCAGGTGAGCTGCAGGTGAGTCAAAGAGAGTGGTGGTGGTGAAGCGAGAGTGTCAGAGGTGTGATTGGGGTGAGCGAAAGGGCAAGAGGTGAGCACCAAAGGGGGAAGTCGGCTCCTAAGAATCTGGGCCGTATTACTAATATAAATTTATTTTATTAAATAAAATATTTTATTAATTTTTAAAATATTTTTATAGTCTTTTAAAAGCTTAATAAATTAAATTTAATACTATTAAAATCTTTAATATTAATAATATATAAAGAATAAAGTAAAATTATAGTAAATTTTTCTTTATAATTAAATATAATAATTCTTTAAAAGTAGAAATCTTAGTATTCTTAATATTATTAAAGCTAATTAAGCTCTAAAATAATATTATATATATTTTATAGTAAAATATATAAATTAATTTAAAATTAAAAGCTTTTAATAATTAAATTAATATAAAGGATTTCTTAACTCTTTATAATACTACTATTTTTTAATTAAATAATAAGCGAAAAGCTTTTCGTTATTTTATTGTTAATTTAATATAATTTAACTATTTACTTTAAATAATAGAATAACTTAAATTTAATATCTATAAAAATAATAATTAGTTTAAATAAACTATATTATTTAAAGAAATTATTAATAATATTATATTTTTAATTCTTTCTTTTTAAATAAAGTATTATCTTAAATAGCGAGTAAAATATTAAAGTAGCTATTAAATAAAGATCTATTATTTATAGACTCTTCTTTAAATAGCTTAATATTATAAATAATTCTTAGTATTAAATTATTAAATATTATTTAATTTAATAACTTTAATCTTTTCTTTAGCCTCTTTAAAAATTATATTTAATAGATATCTTTAAAGAAAGTTTTAGTTTAAAATAGTTTTTAATAAAGTAATTTATAAAATTATATCTATAGTATTAATAAATATTAAGATTTTCGCTATTTACTTTAGTAAATATAAAGATTATAAAGTATTAAATATTATTTTTTTTAAATTTATTTTTTATTATTATAGTTTATTTTAAATATACTATATTAATATTAAAAGTTATTTTAATATCTTTATTATAGTTATAGTCTTTATATAATATAACTTTAATATAAATATTTAGTTTATAAAAGATAAAGAACTATTTTAGCTCAAAAAATAAAATATATTTAATTATAACTAAACCTTTTTATTTACTTTTATTAATAAAGAGAGTATATTTCTTAAATATAAAAAAAATGAAGTTATTTAAAAGAAATTTAATTTAATATTAAATCTTCTTTTTAAGGTCTCGCTTAAAGATAAGAAAATAATTATTATTAATTAATCTTAAAGATAAATATAAGTAATAAATATTAATAACTTAATAAAATAAAAATATTATATTAATTTAATAAAGTAAATTAAATTTATTATATCTTTATTTTTATATTTAAATATCGCTAAATTAATTAAGTAATTTAATTTTAAAAATATTTTATATAATTATATTAATAAAGCTAGCTTTATCTTTATATATATATTTATAACTTAAATTCTATTATATAAAGATCTTTTTTTAAAGAAGTTTATAATAAAACTAATCTTTATCTTATTAAAAAGAATTTTATTTATAAAGATTTCGCGAAGTTTTAATTAATATTTTATATAGATAATTTATATTTTAGCTATATTATTATCTCTTTCTTTACTATATTAAAATAAAGTCTATAAATTAAATTTAAGAAAATTAAATAAAGTTACTTTAGTAAATTTATATTTATTATTAATAATAAAAGAAATAATTATAACTAATAAAGTAATAATTAAAGTATAATAAATAAAAGTTAAAGTATACTTTAAAGTAATTTAAGACTAGCTAAAAGTAATCTTAGTCTTTAGAGTACTTATATATTAATAAGTCTAGATATTAAAGCTTTATTTAATATTAGTTACGAATTATTAACGCTTCTTTAATAAAAAAGTAGTATTAACTTTTTAGATTATATATATTATATAAATAAGAAGTTTCTTAGTTTAATATTAATATAAATTAATATAAATTAATAAAGTTTATATAGTCTTAATTTATAAAGAGATTACTATATTTATAAAATATCTCTTTAATATAAATTACTTAATTATAAATAAATAAGTAAAATTAAATTAAGATTTAAAGTTTTCTTAACTAAAAATAAATATTTAAATATTAATATAGAATATAAAGAGAGTAAATATAAATTATAATAAATAAAAATAACTTTAAATATAATACTTTATATTATAAAGTTATTTAATCTTATTTAATAAGAATACTTATTAATTAAGGTTTACTTTAAATCTCGCTTTATATTATTTAAATATATCTCTTAAATAGCTACATTATTTCTTTATTTATTTAGTTTAATTATATTCTTTCTTTAATAACTTCTTAAAAGTATTTTAAGAATTATATATAAAGATATTTTTCTTTAAGTTATATAAATATTTAAGAGATAAGAAAAGTTTATTAATTTAATTTAATATAACTCTTAATTATCTTTAATATAAAATATAAATTTATATTATTACTTTAAAAGTAATATTAAAAACTTTAAAGCGTAAAGAAAGATTTTTATTTTAGCTTTATAAAGATATTATTAATAATATAATTACTAATTTTTTTATAATAATCTTTAATCTTTATTAATAAAAAGGGTTTATATATTTTTTACTTTTAAAATAAGCTTTATAATATTTTTATAAATATTCTATTATTATTTAAAAAGATATATAAAATAATATTTCTAAAAGAGATAAAAAATCTTATCTTTTTATAAAAGATAAAGCTTTATATTAGTTATAATATTATAATTATATTTATTAAGTAGTTATTAAAAAGTTTAAGTATCTATTATATAAAAGAACTATAAAGTTTATAGAGCTCTTTAAATTATTAAGATTAAATTCTTTTCTTTCGAGAGAGACTCGAGAGTATAAGGGCCCTAGCCTAAGATAGAGGGCTATTCTAGTCGTTACTACTAAATGTAATTAAATGGGGGAACTTATTAAATTAAAATACGTCGAGGGGGACGTTAGGCTATATAGTTTATAGAGGGCGTCGAGTAGGTTACTAAGCCATAACAATAGGAGTACTCTAGAGGGATGTCTTTATATACCTTGGCGCTTTGGTAATCACACGCGCAAGATGACCTGGTAATCCCCGGTGAGCCACGGTTTGAGCATGGTCTCTCTCTCAGAAGAACTGCCTTTGGAATGGATATCGATGAGCTTCCAGCATCGCTCTCCAGCTAATCACCGATGCCCATCAGTTCTCGGCTGTGCTTGTAACGAAATGATAGGGGCAGCGCTACAACTGGTTGCCAGTGCCTGGACTCTCCCTCACCATGGCTATGTCGATTGATGCTCAGCTGGCTCTGCTAAGAGGGTTGGCGGTGACTAACCCACCTTGGCCATCGTCTACCTGTCACTCTTGACCTTTTGCTTGGAACATGACCAGTGGGTACTGCGGGATGGTGTCGACCCAAAGCTCTTCCGTATCCGCCAACGCCGTGTGCGATAGGAGGAAATGGTTTGCGACACGAGGTGCATCTATGATGGCATGTGGCAGACTCGTCGACGGACGTGATTTGCCTAGGCCCTAAGCTCTAGAGATCAATTGACCAGGCACTAGAGAAGCCAGGCGCGCCTGGAGTCTCCGGGAAGTGGAAGTCATGGAGCGACTGTAGCTGGTGATTATTGTCTAGGCTTCTAGGGGGATTTGGGAAGCCGAATCGTGCTTTTTCTGCATCAGATCGGCAGCGGCTGCGAGAATTTGAACGCGGCAAGTCGATAGCGTGCAACTAGACTCTGAGCAGCTGATGAGTGTGAAATTACGAACAAGGCTACATTTCCTGCCTCTCCTCTTCCGGCAAAGTCCCATAGTCATGGGCGGTGCTGTATGCAACACTTTCCCTCCCGAGACATGGTGAAGTTGCTGGAGTCACGTCAAGTCGGCCGCGTGGTTTGCGGAGCGTCACCCTTGTGTGCCCAGACGTCGCCATGTCAGAATAACATCATGCAGTCCGGGAAGCATCGCATGTGGCATGGGAGATCTGCGTTGTCAACATACCGTAAAGACGGGCAGCAACCGAATCAGGCAATTCGTAGAGTACGAGGCTCGAAATTCGTGCCAGAGCCAAGGGTCCTCGGTTCATTGAAATTGAGGGAGAATCTGGGGATGAACCTCGATCTTGCGGGAGACGGGTGGGAGGTAGTGAGCCCCTGTCCATTCTTGGTGGATGATGGTGGTTTCCCATTTCGCGCCGGCCCTGCCCATTCATCGCGGGAGAGGGTGCCGGCCAATTGGCCGAATACTAACAGCCAACCGGAGTATCACGAATATAGTGTGTTGCGGGTTAGTGACGAGGGAGTTCGGCAAGAGAGCTGCTAAAGAAGATTAGTTGTGCGACGCTCCTCGATTCCTTGAACTTGCAACAAGCGAAGAAGGTCAGGCTAATGCATGCCCCGTGCCGATATGGCTGGTGGAACCTTTTCTTTCTGTCACAGTAATAAGTACTCGTGGGCCAGCGACGTCAGTTTCTTCGTGCGCTGCAATCTTTGACCCTCTTTTTGCCTTTTTGCCTCGAACCGGCCAATTCAAGGTCGAGGTTCGGTGGCGTCTGGCCCTCTTCCCATCTGGGAGAGTGGCGTTATAGGAGGAGGCAAGCCCGGCAAAGTAGGTAACAAATGGTAAAAGCACGGTTGTTTAGCTGCACACAGGTCTGGGCCATTCAGACTCTTCTCGTAGCCGAAGGTGTGTCGTATTACGAGTAACAGCGTGCCGCTGGAGTGGTGTCCTTTCGCTTGAGCTGCGTGGCCATTCGGATCATGGTTGACTGTCATCCTTTGGTACGGGAGCATGATGACTGCAGCCGCCTGACGATCCCTCAGGACGGGAAAGATGAGCGGCGGATTGCCATGTGGTGTACACAGTATGTCCGCAGTGGCAGTCACCTTACTGTGTAAGAGTGGCAAACCCGTCCGACAGTTGATGCCTGTCTTTCTGTCAAGATAGCATCATGCCATGGTGCTAGGCTGGCAAGCCGTCAAAGCTCGAACACGGCAAGGTCTTTTAGGCTTCAGCCCGGAGGCACGGAACGTGGGCCGTGGAAAGTCAAGGGTAGGACGTGGTAGGATTGGCGGTGATGGCGGCGAAAATAGGCTGATCACGGTTGATCTATGGGTACTGGGTAGCATATTCGAGGGGTAGATTGGCACGAATCCGCAGCCGTGGCTTGAGGAGGACAGGCTCGCAGGGTTGATAGGGGAAATTCGTACACCACAGTAGACTCGCGGCAGAGACTCGCAGTGTGAGTGTGAAGATGGAGATTGGTGATGCAGTCACTAAGGTAAGGTGGTAATGTTAGGTAGGCGTAGCTGAAAGGACGGGCACGATGGGATGCAGGCGTGAGGGCACACGATGCAGCTAGATGGGCGCAGGTGCAGGAGCAGGAGCGAGGGAGCAGGCAGGCGTAGCTCAATGCCTCCTGGGTGGCTTGCAGCTGGGCTGGTCATGGCTGGTGCAGGCATACTCGCATACTGTGTAGTGTGTACTAGGAAGGCAGCATACGAGTCTTGTGCCTGTTGTCAGAGAAAGGCATTGAGTTGGCCGCAGACAACCACAACCTCGACAACCCACTGCATCATGACCCTGTCCAGCGGCTGAATTACACAGTACGAGTATGCTTCCAGCCCAAATGAGCAGCTTACTCAGGATCTTCTTTTTTTCTTCCTTTTCTTGCGTTTGCTTGTAAGTTACTGTGGTAGGTTCTTGGAGCGGTGGAAGATCCAAGTCAAAGAATTGAGTGCCCCTCCAATTGCTGTCCGCTATGCTCTTCTGAGGTCGCACTCCGACAAAATCTGCTTCCCACAAGCCTGCGAACATCATGGTGGTATCTTGCTCGACTGATGAGCTTCAATCAATCTCCTTGCTCTCCTTCATCACCATCGTCATACATGTTAGTCGGCCATCGACGTCCTTCATCGCCTGTCATCGACCGCCACCTGTGACACCGATCGAGACCGCCTCACACCTCACATGCACTAGCACGCCATGGGTATAGCAAAACCCTCCAAGACGGCAAGCAGCATGGCAATACCACAGTAGTTCGTTGCTCCGGCCCTTCGCTCGAGTCGCCTCCTGCCACCATCCCCTCTTCTCCACAGCCAGTCCGTCCGTCGTTCATCGTCCATCACACTTCGCTCTGGTGGTGATTCATACAGTGAGAAAAATACGAGCCAGCGGGTGTGGCCACAGTCTCGTCTTCCACCAACCCTTGGACAAAGCGTCGTGGCGTTTTCTTTTGGGTCACACCTGGCCTGAACCCTGCAACGACCCTGCCTCTGCCTCTGCCCGGCCGCTCCCCACATTTGTTCCTCCCTCGTCGCAACCCTGGCATCGCATCCCTGCAAGCGATCGACCAGGGTCGTGTACGGCTCGACGGTCAAAAATGGCATGCGTTATGGTTGTCCGCAATCATGCGACTCCACGAGGCCCTTGATGCCACCATCCCCCTTCAAGTTCCAACCCAGCTCATCTCTACTGTGGTAGACCCATTTCAGATGCCATCACCTGGCTTTCCATGGAACTTGCCCACCCATTGAAAGAGGTGGCTCACACCGAGAACTTTCGTTGCTGCACTCTTATTCGGTCCACCATGGGCCGTTTCTGAGACCAAACACTCAACGACTGCCTATAGATGACCACCCTGACCTGCCAAACTTCGGACCTCTGCTTATACGCACAGTACTGCCACAGTTCAAAGCGTCTTTCGGCCTATCTGTCTCGTCCTTTCCCGCTGCTAGTGCCATTCCACCGTCCTTCAGGAAGTGGCATCTGGCGGACAGGAGAACTGGAGTTTTCTTGTTCCTCATAAACGAACCTCGACTGCCTCCTTCGCCCGATTTTGGACGACGGCTTTCTTCCACATGTGCTTTGCATAACTCGAATGTGAGAGCCACTACTCGCTGGCCGCTCTCCTAGCCCGACTCAAGCTTCGACATTGCGACCTCCAAACCTGCTGTACATTGATACCAGTGGCACCTTTCAACTTCATACTGGTCCTGATCCCGCTCAACGTTGTGTGACTTGTCTCCTTTTTCGAACCGGCTAGTTGCAATGCGGCAAGACCTTGGGCTACCTGGGAGTCAGATATCATCCACTTGGAGCCAGTAATCGAAGGTCGGTTTGGTGCAAGGGACCAAGTGTCAAGCTTCGTACGAACTTTGATTATTTTCTTCTGGGTGGCCTTCTCCAGTTCGCTGATTAGCGAATGCTTTTGCAACTTCGACCCGACCGGAGCAGCTGACCAAGTACTGCTCTTCTCGAGTTCTGTAACGGTCCAATTTCAAAATCAACAGGAACTTGGCCCATACTATTCAAGAACATAGTGCTTCCATGGCAACAAGTGTCGTGTTGCTTCCTGACCTGCGACCGAGACGGTGGCACGACGACCAACATTTGTTCCGACCCTGTCCTACCGCACAACTTTCATCCAGTCCGCCCTCCAACTTGGCGTCAAGTACTCCAATGGCGACCGGCGACGCTGAACCAGAAAAACCCCGTCTACCATCTTTCGTCCACTTCCTGTCTGGTGCTTCTCGAGGTAGTTTGGACTTTGCGCCACAAAGCCCTGCGCCAAACCGTGGAGATCGAAGCCTAGCCGCCCATGCTACGGCATTCCATCAGGCTGCTCAGCCCGATTTATACGCTGTGCCTCCAGCTGGGAACCCGGCACCGTTCCCCGGTCCTGCTGTCCAGCTTCACGGACTTCGTCTGGAACAAAACCAGACGCCCTACTGGCCTCACCCGACTTTACCGCTTCCGGAAAGCCGTGCAACCTTCCCCAGCGTTCCACCTTCGCTCACAACACCCGCCTCCACGTACAACAGAAAAGTGGTGGGAGAAGAGGCCATTTCCGGCAATGTGCAATCTTACATGTACGATGACGGCGGCGCCTGTCAGAAGACAGTCGATGGCGACAACGTCAACCCGAAATGGGGTACAACAAAGGCGGGCAAACCTAGAAAACGTCTAGGACAAGCATGTAACACATGCCGAGAGAAGAAGATCAAATGTGATCCCAGCACCCCTAAATGCGCTCAGTGTCAGAAGTTTGGACGCGAGTGCAAGTTTGACTCGATGTAAGCTGTGCTGCCCTGCCCCGTCTCCTGCGTCATGCTAATCCCTTCTCAGGCCTCGTGCCGGTACGAGACAGGGAGAAACAGGCTCCGGATCCTCGACATATTCTCCTTCTCGCTACTCACCTTCCGAACTGCCGCAAGAAGCACCGCTCCAACGAAGAGGGTCGACCGCATCGACGGACTGGCCACCTCAGGAATCACACAGCGCACGAGCTGCGCGTAGGACCTCGATGCCGCTGGAGAGCCTTTTGTCCCCTGCTTCGGAAGATGCGGTGGCTGACGACAATAAATCAGAACATCTGCCACCGGCGAAAAGAGCACGCGTCACAGCATCTCCACGCACCGTCTCAGAGGCAGAAGGGCCGGCTACGGAATCTTTGCCAGGCTCGATGATCTCGCCCACTGTCATGTCCAATTTCTCCTGGCAAGCCGACCCCATTGCAGTTGAAAGTGGCCTGATATTGTACTATGTGGGCAAGTATTTTTCTCATGTGGAAGGCGCCACGTACTGTACGTTGCCTAGAAAAGCCTTCGTCCGCTGGGTCCAGGAGTGTGAGTCCAAGTCTGTGGCCGATGCAATGTTGCTACATGCTATGTCGGCTATGGGCACGGTTTTTTCGAAACGTCCTGACTCCAACACCCATCGTGCTCTTTTCACCCAGCTCGCTGATGAGGCTGCCATAAACACCGCCGATCACTTTAGTCTGCAGTCACTGCAGACCCGGCGGATTTTGGCACTGCTTGCGTTCTCGCAGGGTCAGTACGACCGGGGGTGGGATCTGTATGGCTCGGCTGTCCGGACTGCTTTTGGCCTGAAATACAACACCGAAGCTGGCGTGCGTGCCGTTCGCGGCAATCGACCAATGGCCTTCTGGCTCGACTATGACACGTTGGTCGAATGCAGGAGACGAACATTGTGGTCTGTTTACATCATTGATTGTTTCAATGGATGCTGTGCGACTTCAGTGGCCGCAGTACCTCGATCTCAATGCCACATCCGTCTACCTTGTGGGCAGTATGCCTATGAGAGCGGCAGAATCCCCTTGGCACCTTTTGAGCTGGATGTGTCGGACGGCACAGGCGACGTTTCCCAAGTGGGACTGCTTGGCTATCTAGTGGAAATCGCCACCATCCTCCACGACACGGTGGACCAGGCCAATTGCCTCAGCCTTGACAGCACAGACACATACAATCAGGATGTCGACAAGTTCTACCACGCAACGATGAGCCGACTGTATAGATGGGATAGCCAGCTCCGGAGACACCTGCGCAAGCCTCGGAAGGGCGACGAAAAGTCAGAGCCGGTTAGCGGCTTGCATATTCTGTACCACTATACTGCAATACTTCTTCATCGCTACGTCCGCCACGCCGGGCTTGACCAGAAGGCGATCAACCTTCGCATCACTGGGGCCTTTCATCATGCTCAGCTGATGCTGGAAGCCGTGCAACGACTGAGCAACGGCGAAGAACAGGACGATCCCCTCTTTCGGTTCGCCACTACAAGCCCTTTCAGTGGCTTTGCTATCACAACGGCTCTAGACGTCGTCACTGCTTCCGGGACCTTTTCTGATCTGACGGGCAATAACAGTCAGATGATGTCACTCATGTCGAGCGGAATAGAAGCAGTGGAGAGTTTGGTGATCTATTGGCACAGCGCAGCCCGACAGTGTGAAATGATCAGGCGGCGATTAAGTATCCTCTTGGCGGCGGCGACGAGGAGGGCATCAGATACCAGCGGGGCGTTCTACTTTGGAGAACCTATGGAAAGTGCATTCACGCGGGAGCAAGACATTATTTACGGAATTGAGCGGCTGCGATATTTCCAGGCGCTAGGATGGGCCGTCAAGATTGACCATGAGGGCGACTTTCATCGACTCGACCCAGAGGTGACTGCGAACAGCGTGTGTTTGACGAAAGAGACGGGGATGGATAATGAAGTATGACTTTGAGATGATACAGACCCATGGGAGGATGTGAGCGCTCGGCATCAAACAGGCCCTTGGTACATATTATACCCCCATCTGATGTTGAGAATATCTGGGTAACCTCAGACTATTCGATGAAGGCGAGTAACATGAATAATTGGATGGGATGGCCACGATGGCATGGAAGTACAGCCTGGTTGTTCTTCAGACGCCCATGAGGTCCGTGCTTAGGCATGCTGCGGGGTTGAATCTTTGTGGGCTTCCGGCCGTCTCCGGGCGTGGGAGATCACCCGGAAGTTTATCTACACCACGCCTGGTGGCCCCAATGCATCCCCAAGGGCCCATGATGGCCCTTACCTCAGCACGCCAGAGTCACTCGCAGGACGTCAAAGTCATGGGGCCGTCACGTGCTGTAGCTGATTCATCATAAGGTATCAGAGCCAACGAAGGCCAAGCAAACCACGTGGTCAGAGTCTGGGCTGCGCTGGCTTGTGAGGGATACAGGCTCGCAGGTAACTTAACAGTGTCTCGTAACACTCACTGATCAGCATTTCTCATCCTTGGTTTTCTCGTCTCTCAGATGATTGCTTTCTGTCATGTTGACCGGTCCTTTTGAGCCGTCCACAACCCCCAGCCACCGTACGGATACAAATTGATCGATGTTGCCGCTCAGTTGAACCTCCCCTCCCTCGAGATACGGGAAGTGATGTGCAAGATGAAGGATAAAACAAGACAAGGTGCATCGACGAGTACGAGTACAGAAGCAGGGCACGCAGGATGGTGTCCAGATGGCACAAGACCATCTCTTCCCCGGAAAGTCGATCATACGCCCCAATTGTCTTTGCGGTAAGAACATCCGCGCTGTGGCCATCCTCGTTATCGATGGTGGCATTGGATGATGATGGATGGATGTTCCCTGGTAACAAATGAAGATCAATCATCATGCCTATTTGCAACTTCACAGTCCTTATCTATCTTCACGCCACACAGGCAGTGACCCAGGGGCAAGTTGACGTCAGAAAGTGGTAGGTCCGTCCACTCTCTAGGCGGCTTCCACGCCTATTTGCGTTTGTTCCTATCTCTCTCGTGGGGGTCACTGGGGGTGCAACTTCCACATGTTGTGTTCTGCATCTTGTTGTCGGTTCCGTCATCATGCAGCTTCCTCCCCCTTCTAGGATCTGCCTGGCCACCGCTTCTTTGAACAGACCACAGTATATTACTTTTCCATCCTGCTGTTGTTTCCGAACCACGAATTTGTGTGGACCTGAGCCTTTCTTTGAACGTACCGTCCAGCCTTTCGCTGTTCTGACAAGATGGACCTGCATAGGGTTCGGATTTTCGAACCCGAGCAATGCAAGAACCTTGCCGAACCGTCCATGTTTCAATTCGTCGTCTCTTGGTACGTTTATTTCCTATCCGTGCGTATGCGACATCTTGACACGAATTAATGGCTGACACCTCGCCTCAGCTGCTTGATGGGATGGCTGCTGATCTGCTACCTTCCACAATGGGCTCGCATAGTGTCGCGGAAGTCTGCAGAGGGCTTGTCAACATACTACATCCTTCTTGGCTCGCTTTCCGGCGTTTGTGCAGTGGGCAACATCATGATGTTACCATCTAGCGCCGTGGAACTTGGTTGCTGCAGGGTCAATACTCGTTTCGCCTGCATCAGCGGTCTGCTAGGCATGCTTCAAGTCATCTTCGGCATTGCTTGCTTCTGGGTGGTGTGAGTTGCCTGAACAGTCGCAATGCCTATCTGGGTCCTTGCCACTTGCTAACGATGAACCATTCGGTAGCCTCTTCATGTATGTTTACTACTCGGAGGAGGAAGCCGACGCAGAACTGCACGGTCGCCGGCATTCAATCTCGGGAGCGGATCGCACGTTTCGTCGTGCAAAACGGGCAATCAGAGTCCTCATCGCTGCATGCAGTTTCTCCATGGCGGTTCTCTTGGTCTCGTCCATCATCTTGCACCGCTTCCCCTGGGTTGCACAGACGTGGGCCGACATTCTGGGCATCGCTGTGGCTTGCTTCGCGTGCGTCCAATGGATCCCACAGATCCAAACGACGTGGCACCTCGGACATCTCGGGAGTCTCAGCCCGGTATCTCTTTGTTTGATGGCGCCGGTACGTTGCTCAACATGCCCACCGTGTCGGGCTTCGGACATGAGACTGACACAGCCTTGACAGTACACTTGGATCTTTGGGGTCAACATGATGATTCGAGTCGGGCTAAAAGGCTGGAGCGCCTGGATTGTTTACGTCCTTGTGGGCACCATGCAGATCATTCTCATCGCTATGGCCGTCTGTTTCCTGATTAGAGATCAGAGATTGGGCAAAGAAGGCAAACAACATTGCTCGGTGCCTCCCGAGTTCGAAGGCTGGAATACCGTCACTACTTGGACATCTCGGTCTCGTCGGCCCTCGATCCTGTCGCACGCGCCTTCCAACGTTGCCCCTGATGAGCATTCCCCGCTAATACAAGACCAACGAAGTCCGAGTCTCAAACCAGCCAATGGTCATACTCATCACTAGGAGTGTTTTGAGGAGGACGATCCCGCAAAGGATTTGAAACCAGAGTCTGTTTGATGTTTGCATTGATATGTCACGGCCGTCACGGGGACCCTTAGAGGAGAATGGCTGTTAGTGGCATGATACACTGGTATAGAGCGCGACACACGGTGCACTTTCTCACATACCTCTTGCATAGACTGAAAGAATGATTGGTAGTTGCTTTCGACCGACGCGGCCTCAAGACAGAGGATGGCAGTGGTGGGTGTCATAGGGCGGCATAAATAACAGTTCCCAATGTTCGCACAACCATCCATGTAGGCTGAGATATGAGGTGCTTCGCCTCCGCTAGCGAGGCAGGCCGAGAGATTGAGGTGTAATACGGAATATGGAATATGGCTCATCGGGACCACCTAGCTAAGCTGTGCACACTACAATCATTGTCAGCTTGCTTTGAGCGTGACGGGAGACGGCGACTACGATGGAGGCGGGATGTGCGAGGGCTTGCGGCGTGGAAAAGGATTTTCTTTTTCAAAAAGTAGGGAAAAGAAAGCAAGAGACTCCGTTGGTGAGATCAGATATTCGCATTCTTCCTTTTTGAAAATTCATGATAAACGCCCCGGACCCAAAGGACAATCAACAACAGACCCCCACCCAAAGGACAATCAACAACAGACCCCCACCCAAAGGACAATCAACAACAGACCCCGACCCAAAGTACAATCAGAAACAGTAGAGCATTTCGCCTTTCATTGAATATCAGAGTCAAAAATCCAGACCGCAAGCAGAGCACCACGGTCTCACAGAGAGAATGCAGAACAGCGAAGTAGAAGCTTCGACCCAGGGATACGGTCGTTGACAGATGGTTGCCTAGACCAGCTCTCTTGGGAGGGTTGTGAGTGCCGTGCTGGTGACGGCATGGGATGAGGTTTCGCAAAGTAGCGGGAGCTTGTGCGGAAAGGGGTTTACGGCTGGTAGATTGAGCTGCAACGTTTGACGATGGACGGCGAGCGCGGCCGGTGAGTGCGTCGTGTTCAAGGAGCGCATGTGAGGGTGACAAGCCTTTTGGATGAGGGAATATTGACCCCGTCGCGTTTCTCCCTGGATCAGTAGTCGTTTTGTTTTCGACCCGGCGTAATGAGAGAGATGTGGGCTGCTGGGCGGCCTCTCGTGGATTTGGAAACAGCGGATGTGAAGAATGACCTCCTTAGCAGAGAGGTCGTTCCAAGAGGCAGAGAGTGGTCAAGTCTGATCCTTCTTGAGGCAAAACTGCGAGCGCAGATGCCTCGACACGGTGTGCGTGTGCGAGGTCGAGAATGCGGGTCGTCTCGATCTGCCAGACTCGACGGGGCCGTGAGAGGTGTTCACAGCTCCTGCAGTGCAAAGACATTCTCGTCGCCGACGCCAGGGGATCCCGGCGTGCAAGGAACGTCAGCTTCGACTGTCTCATTCTCATCCTTGGCGCTCTCACTCTCCCAGATCTCGATATCAATCTCGGTCCCCTTGTTCTCGACAGCTGCGAAGTCAGAGAGCTCTCCCTCTCCGAGGACAGGGTCGGAAGCCTCGAGGTTGTACGGTGTGGCAGAGCTGAGGATCTCGCCGAGCGAAGGTGTGTTCAGGTCTTCGATGACTTTTGCCGTCAGCGACCCAGGGCCTTGGAATGTAAAGCCTCGAGGCCCGGGCACTGTCGTCTCCTCCTCGATGTCAGTCTCCGCTTCGGCATCGTCGTCATGGACAAGCACCACACTTGTCGCGTCCAGGCCTTCGGCGTAGAATCTGGCCGGGTTAAGATCAGCCAGAGGGGTACGTGGTTCGTCATCCATCATAGCATTCACGTCCTTCTCCTGTCTTGCAACGGCTGCGGCAGCCATGGATCGGGTGACGGGTGCGGATTGCTCATCCGGATCAATGTTCTCCTTTCCTCGGTCGAGCTTTTCTGGGTTGGACATGGCCTTGCTCTCGTCGTCGCTGATGTCCAGCCCTGTGGCGGTCTGGGTCATGGTCCACTCGTTCATTCGGTATTCTTGCGTCTCTTCACTTTCTTCATATATATCGAAGAACCATGACTGAGGCTTGCTGTCTTCAATCGTGGAGTCGCGGGATCGTGACTTGCGTGACTGATGTAGGCGTCGAGATTTCTTGGTGCCGGTCAGTGCTGCCGAAAGGCTCAGGGAGAGAGGTTGTGTGCCCGCTGAGAATGTGGGGAGGTTGAGGCGCTTGCTAGACTTCAGCAGGCTTGAGCGTCTTCGTGTGGGCGAGCGGCCTGCAGCTGCGGCCGGAGCAGAGGCTGGTGTTGTGGAAGAGGGCTTGATGGTCGTGTCAAGTCGGGGTGTGGAGATGGCAGGAGTATCGAGGCGTCGTTTCACCGAGATGGAAGAGTTCGAGGTAACGTTCAAGGAATAACGACTCGCCTTGGAGGCGGACACGTCGTCTTCAAAGGCTGACCGCTTGCGTTTCTGTAGAGAGTCGAGCATATTCGGGTCAATGTTCTCACTATCTGAGCCCATTTCTGGGGAGGGGGCGCGTCGCTTGAGTGACGGCACAGAGCTGGGTGTAATAGCTGAAGACGCGTATATTAGCAAGTTGATATTGTCTCAAACTAGGCCGTCAGCATACCATTCTGTCTGTTCTTCAAGCTCTGTAAGCTTCGAACCTTGGTATCACTAAGGACGCCAAAAGGCTGACGAGCTGGTGTGGTAAGAGGAGCTAGAGTTGCCATTTTCGCAAAGTGTTGGATGAGCGTGTCGAAAGCCTCGCGAGAAGATCTCGACGCTGTAAGTCTAGTGTCTCTGGTCAGTTCTGGTCTGCTCGCCCTGGTGGTGTTTGGTGTTTATCTTGAGTCAAGACAGGGCGGTCTGGAGGAATAAGATGGGAAAATCTGGTATGGAGGCTCAAGGTGGAAGCAAACCTCAATGGTGAGGAGGGAAAGGGAGGGTATTTGGTGGGATCGTGGGAGCTCAGACCAAGTAGGACGTACTTCAGGACGCGGAGCTGCTGAACGCGAGATCCTTGACTGGAGAGTGGACAGGGAAGTGGACAGTTGACGTGGAGAGGATGAACGAGATGGTAGCGCGGTCGACTACTGCAGGGCTTTGACGGAAGATTCAATGGGAGGAAGGGTTCCTGAGGCAGCGATTGGGTCGTCAAGAGGCCGAAGTGGTGCAGTGAAGTGCAGATTGTCCGGGAATCAAGCAGGAAATTCCAACAACGAGGGATGAGGATGAGGTGGATGAGATTGTCATTGAAGGGGGAAGAAGGAAGAAGGAAGAACGGCACAACGCGTCAAGTGGAGATGGATTTGGACGCGACAGGATGGTCGAGTTTTGTCAGTGCGCGCGTACAGTGGTTCTTGTCTTGAAGATGACAGTTTGGATGAAAGATTGGAAGATGTTGGCGTCTATTCTGTAGACAGATGGATTCGAACGCTGTATTCAATAAAAAGTAGATGATGTTCTCGATATTCGGACCCCAATGTTGTTGATATTGACATCGACAACTCCCCGTTTGTGAATGAGATCATTCACGATCATTGTAAGCAACGCGTCTCCCACCGGCCGACCGGCTTGGCGGCCAGTTTCGTTTCAACGACCTCATCAAACAACACCGAATGAACTCACCTCCAATGAACACCACAAGAGATCAGCGTGATGATGTCGTCGCATGATTGTCGCCGTTGTCAGTCGGCGACCGTCGAAACGACCTATGAGTGGTAAGCAGTTGATCCGAATGTGCTCGACGCAGCCCCAGAGCATCAGTCTCGATCACGTCGCAAGCATGCACAAGCGCTGCCTTTAAAGTCTCAAACACTTTACAGTCGACTGGCTTGAAGGTGCAGATGCAATGAGTATTGCAGGTAACTATGTCTGAGGCGAGACACCTTCAGGATCAAGATGCGACAGAATGGCCCGCAACTGTCCTGACTCCTGGGTCTATCTGCGTAGTACTACTCCATGTACGTCAGGTTCTGCAGCCAGGTTGACCGAGACAATTGAGCCTCAATCTTCCTAAGAAGCTGCAAGTTGCGACCAGGTTCTTGCTTGTCTACCATCTAAGTTATTGGGAACCCGCCATCTATTTCCCTGCCCTCCTCTGACTATGCACAACATGCTACAGTTTCGCCTTTGAATCGGCCAAATCAACCAGGTTCTCGTCCTTCGCAAATCGGTAATAATATTCCAAACTTTCTGGGTTTGCAAGCGTCCCAGATGGCTTGATCACCTTGCCCGACACAATTTGCTTCACCGGCAATTCAACCTTCTTAAGATTGACAGTGGTCTACACATTGTTAGCACAACAGAAAATGAAATGTAAGGATAGGGCCACGTACCGGAATGTCTTTCGTTTCAAATACAAACTTGGGCACATGTCTGGGACTGGTTTCTTTTCGGATTGCCTCCTTGACCTCTCTGATCAACTTTGGCGTGAACTCATGGCCAGGCTTCATCAACAAGAACAGTACCACCCTCTCGTCGGTATCCGTGGGTCTCCTTTGCCCAACACAAATGCTGTCGCTGATCTTGTCTGCAAATTTCGACTCGAGTATGTTGTATATCTCGGCAGACCCGAATCGTACACCGCTTGGATTCAGCACGCCGTCGGACCGACCGAGGAACATGACTTGTTTCGTCACCGGATGTATCATGATGAAGTCGCCATGGGTCCAGACATTGTCGAAGCGAGCAAAGTAGCTGTCGAAGTATCGCTTCGGTCCATCCGTTCCTAGGAACGTAAGTGGCATGGTAGGAAAGGCCGCATAAGCAACCAATTCACCGGGCACACCGTCCTCGACCTCGACGGCTGCACCGCCCTCGATCGTCTGATCACACACCTTCACGGGGATCCCGAGAGAGCGACTTTGGCAACCACCGGAGTATACTGGAAGGATGGGATTGCCGCACCCAAAGCATCCCACCAAATCAGTGCCGCCCGAAATGTTGTCCAATTGGGCTGAAGCAGGGAAGCCTTGATCGTAAAACCACTCGAAGAGCTGTTCCGACAGCACCATCCCCGTACTCGTCACCACTTTCAAATTGCTCAAATCCGTCACTTGCTTGGGTACGATCTTGTTCGCCTGTAAGGTCTGCAAGAATCTCGGGCTTATACCCAAGTGAGTTACTTTCTCCTGGCCGACCAGTTTGACAAAGTTCGTTATGTTAGGCACAAATGGACTTCCATCGTACATCAACATTCGACATCCCATCAGCAACGCCTGAACGCTCGCCATATACATGATCCACCCGGTGGTTGTGTATTGGAGTTGCGTCGATTCAGGCCCGATCTGGCGATGAAGCCAGGCTTCCTTGTGCCCATTGAGCACCACGCCACCAATTGCATGGACGATGCATTTCGGCTGCCCTGTCGTCCCTGAAGAATACACGACCAAGAACGGGTCCGAGAAATTGGTCGGTTCAAATTCGAGAACTGAAGACTGGGCTGCAGACAGAAAGTTCGACCACGTCTGCGCCCGAGGAACGGACAACACGTCGGCAGGTGAATGATCAAATCGAGCCTGTGTCACAATGCCCTGAAACTCGGTGACGCCACCCATCCCAGCCATGATGTCTTTCATCTTTGACCTCAAGTCCACTCTCTTGCCGTTGTACACCGCCCAGTCATCCATAAACAAGTATTTGGGCTTGATCTGCGTCAAGCGATCCAGAATCCCCTTTACACCCATGTCGGTGCTACTCGAACTGAACAGCGCGCCGAGTGTCGTCGTAGCAAGAAACACGGTCAACGTATCGATACTTGTGCTAGCCACAATGGCAATCCGATCGCCCTTGCTGACTCCTCGAGCCTTCATTGCCTGCGACAGTCTGCCCACTCTCTGCCGCAATTCCTTCCAGGTAAAGTAACGGATCGGTTCGATGAAACTGCCCTCTCGTACCTGGGTGCAGGCCACTTTGTCATCAGCCTTGGCTGCGTCGATGACGGGTTTGCCATTGACGTCGCCAGAGAAGAGTATATTCTGGGCAAAATTCATCTTGACACCGGCGAACCAGCGCGGAATGGAGTCCATCCGAGCAGACTCGTCGACAACCTTGTCTGGGACTGTCCCGGAATAGACCACCGGGAAGTACTCGAGGACAAACTTCCAGAAGTCTGAACGATTTGAGCATGACCAGTCGTACATGTCGTCGTAACTCTCGAACGTCCGACCGAGCTTCTTCTGCAGTCGCGTCTTGAACTTGTACATCTCCGTACTTTTGGGATCCGGGTGCACCCATAGCTTTCGAGGGATGGGATGTTCTTCAACCATTGTGCCGGTTGTCCGCCTGGTCTGGTCTGGTCTGTCTTGCTCGCACTAACTACTCCTTCCTCTGATCGTTGTTCGGTCAACGTGGACAAATGGACGCAAGCAACGCGGAGATCCGACTTCTACACCCCCTGAAGAATCGTTGTCCAAGGGCCAGGGGCAGATGTGAGCAATATGACAGGAAGTCGGGAAAAGAGAACAAGAACGTCCTCGCCCCGAGTAGATACGATATCAACTACCAAGGCTACTCCGTAGACAGGCCGTGGGATGGTGCAGAATAGCCTCGGTTACCCCAATTCGGAATATTATTCGC
The DNA here is from genome assembly GCA_035928285.1 of Vermiconidia calcicola. Classification (NCBI taxonomy): domain Eukaryota; kingdom Fungi; phylum Ascomycota; class Dothideomycetes; order Mycosphaerellales; family Extremaceae; genus Vermiconidia; species Vermiconidia calcicola. The sequence continues at coordinate 1,440,501 of JAXLQG010000004.1, read as the reverse complement.
TGAGTAGCGATCGACCGGGGCGCATGTCCCGCAAATATCCGGAGAACATGAAGTGAGCGAACTCCGAGCAAAGCTTTGGCGAAGCGGGACATACTAGGTACTCCTCGTAGAATAATGTCGTGCACTGGAAAACGGCCGGATTACCGTGTTCGGCCGTGGTAGGCTGGAATATGCCAGAAAAGAATAGCCGTCTCGGATCCGGAGTCCTTGCTCTTTTTTTTTGACCATGAACCATGAAACAAGAACCCAACAAAGTAGAAAGAGTAAAAGGCCGATCTTATGGATACTGCGTATACACACCGTCGACACCGAATGGACACGATGCGGACTGAATGCTGTCAAGCTCTTTCTCAAGCCTACTGGTACTTTGTAAGCCGTCGAAATATGGTTTAGCCGGCTGGGGACGGCGAACCTGGACATTCAGGAAGAACCGAATGAATGAGGCTAAGTTGATCAGGAAATACGTGACACGTGCTACAGCATTGCAAGCCTCTCTTTTAGGTTTGCATCATGGTATGAGGATTAATGCCGACCTGGTGTGGTAGGCTTGATAGCTCCGGTAAGCTCCCTGGAATACATGAGATTCCACAGTTACAGCCTGCTACAACACTTTTGATGCCGGAAGCAAAACGAAACGGACGTGGGATCTCGATATCATGTGCTCCTTGGATGGAATTCTTAGATTTTGCTGGGTCAAGACTAGGATTGATGATTGTCTCGTATTGAACTCAAGCACTGGCCAGCATGACATCCCGAGAAACCGGACATCAGCACGGGATTCCCGAAGCCTGAACTGCGATAGGTGGTGGGAGCTCCCAGCCACAGTATAGTCCTCGACTCTAATATGTGTTCAGAGTGACAGGCTTATCCAACAATCATGGCGTCTTCCACATCTCGTCCCCAACCCCGAAACATTCCGCTTCAATCATGAGACTTGCGTCGTTGTGCGTGCGCTTCCAGATGTGCAGTCGGAGGTTGAGACGGAGTAGCATCCACTCATTCGTGGGGTGGTAGTAGTTGTCCTTGAGCAGTCAATTGTTCGGTGACAAGTGCGGGCTCTCCATGTGTGGTTGACGGTCCCTTTTCACGCGGCAGAGCTTGTACCAAGACAGGAAGCATTATTGACGAACTGCGCATCTGTCTGTTCTTTTTCCTCTCCTTCTGGCTCGGGTACATGTCCGTCTCGCTGCCGCAGATGACACGGCTGGCCAACAAAGCGAGACCTTTTCTCTCGATGACCTGTTGTCGTTGTGCCTCAAAATCGTTCCGAGCCGGCGTGGAGGCGGATAGGCTTGCAGATGATGGTGCTGCTGGTGTTGAGGCATAAGAGGGAGGTGTCAACCCGCCATGCATACCCGATTCCAGTTGTTTCTCCCGGAGCTTCTTCTGCCTCCGGCCACGACAACATCTGGGCACACAGCAGCCAAGAGCAACTGAAAGAAAGGCAAATAGACAGATACCGCCAAGGACTATAAGAAGAATCTTGTAGTCTGGTCCGGTAGAGGGAACGAGTGTACTGGTGACCTGGAATACATCTCTGCCGTACGGATCAGAGGAGGCCATGTTTGTGTATGATTCGGCAAGAAAGTTGAAGAGGGGTTACAGATAGGTGGTTGGGATGGAGGAGGATGATGATACACCAGGCGGAAGGTCCTGTTGTTGCTCGAGACGGACTCTCCAGACGCTGGAAAAGAGTGGCAGGGATATTGATGAGCGGATACTTGTAGACTGGCGATAGTTGAACAGCAACGCAAAAAACAACATTCCCCTGGGGGATCTTGTAGGATGCATGGTGTGCCAGCGCGAATGACGGGGAACGGAGCAAGCGGCGATATGATCTTGAACGCACTTGCCAGGCTTCCGGACTTTTTCTATTGGTATCGTGGCTGACCTCCAATTGCGAAGGATGGTCAAGTTTCCTCGCTCTTTCTTCTTGGAAGTATATACATCACAAGCTTGAGCATCGCTGGCGGTGCCCGTCAGATCGACTCCTAGTATTCCAAATTTTGTCTTTGAGAAGTGTAAGCAGATATGTCTTTCTTATTCCAACGAAGCAGCATCAATGACATCCGGGTCCAATGTGCCGTTTCTCCTTCTTCGTTCAACAGGATCATCTCTCATCTCGACTCCTGGTCCAATTGAATGAGATCCTCGATGCTGGGGCCATACCTGGACAGGTAACATGTAAGTTCTTGAACGATGGCAATGTGCTTGTTTATGCTGTCAACTTACATTCGTTCCACTCCAACCCAGGCGGAAGGCAAATTCATGCGCCAAAAGTTCACCGAAACCCAGCATCATGCCATTGACAAACGGCAGTACAAGATTAATAGCGGCTCCTCTTAGTATGCCCCAAAAAGTCGGAGGTGTGTATATTATGACGGGCTGTGAGCCATTGTTGTCTGAAGACTGAGGTGGTGACGAAGACGGAGGAGACAATGAGGAAAATGGTTCTGAGTCGGAGGGTATAGTCAATTGGGACCCAGAGAGGTCTTGCGGTGGTGAGGGAGACTGGTCGGAATGTGAGGCCATGGTGGGGATGATTGATGATGTTGAGAATGGAAGTCGACTGGATGAGGGTCGGTCAAGAAGATGGTCTGCAGCCGTACATCTTCAGAAGGGCAATCGAAGGGACGACGAGTGACCGAGCTGCGACCAGGGTGCAAGCGAGGAATGGCGCAGCAGCAGCGTAGGAGTGTAGGTGTTGAAAGACTGCGGTGAATTGGAAGCTGCAATATTTCTACAATGCCATTAATTGGGAGCTTCAATCTTCGGTTTAGCATGTCGGTCCAATTCCAGTCCAGGCACGACATCCGCCTACAGCAAATCACAGGCAGATTCTCTGGTGAATGCAGGCCTCGTCCCAGTGACGTACCATTATTCATTCACCTCCCTCTGCGCAGTTTGTTAAGCCACTCACTCACATACGAGCCTTCTTTACTTTACACTCATCACAGACACTTCTAGAACTTGCAACTCAACTTAAACTTGAACATCTCCTCTTGTAGAAGATCCTCAATTCGACTCCTCTCCTCTCCTCCTCAGCCACGCCTCCTTCAACAGATTCCACCATGGCCGACACTCCAGACCACGACACCGAGATTGCACAATTTACTGCAATTACAAGCGCTCCAAATCGACAGGTACACATCCTGGCTTTCGAGAGAAGATAAGTTGGTGCTAATACATGCCATAGGCCCGACAGTTTCTCGCCGCCAATGATTGGAACGTCGAAAGCGCAATTGCAAACTACTACGCCGCTCAAGACGATCCTTTCGAAGAACCTGCAGATGATTCAGATTACGTGGACGAAGATGAACCATTACTCTCAGATGAACCTCAATCGCAAATCGGTACTGGCCGCAGACTGGGTGAAGGCCCTACAGATCCCCAGCCAGTGCCTGTGTCTTCCACCTCCAGCTCTTCACAGTCGAAAAACACCACATCTACCCAGAAGAAGTTTGCCACATTAAGCGACGTCAGTGCGGCTGGTGCGGCTGGAGACGATTCGGACGACGATGATAAGCACGATATGTTCGCTGGAGGCGAAAAGTCTGGCCTTGCTGTACAGAATCCAGACGACTTGAAGAAGAGAATCCTGGAAAAGGCGCAGCAACGTGGACCACCACCAAAAGATGCCCCTACCAAGAAATCCTTCTTCACGGGCTCAGCACGCACGCTAGGCGGAGATGATGCCCCTTCACGCGAAATCCCGGCCGCTCCTCAGCCTAGGGCAAGAGCAGAGCGTGTCCAACGTGTCTTACACTTCTGGCAAGATGGCTTCAGTATTGACGATGGTGAACTGTACAGGATTGACGACCCAAGAAATGCCGAAATCTTGAACTTGATTAGGCAAGGAAGAGCACCGTTGAACATCATGAATGTCCTGCCTGGCCAGGAGGTGGATGTGGAAATCAAACAGCATACCGAGAAGTATGTCCAGCAGCCGAAGAAGTTCAAGCCCTTCGGAGGCTCTGGACATCGACTCGGAAGCCCGACACCTGGAGCACCTTCGATACCGGGAGCCTTCGCCTCCGAACCAACTGCACCGGCTTCTGCTCCAGCAGCTGCAGCGCCTCCTACTGCTGATGTTGACGAGTCAAAGCCTACAGTAACTCTGAGAATCAGCTTGGGTTCCGGTACGAGGTTGACCTGCCGATTCAACACAACTCAGACCATTGGCGATGTATATGACTTTGTCCGACGCGCAGAACCTGGAGCCAGAGAATTCGTGCTGCAAACGACATTCCCGACTACTGAGCTCACCGATAAGTCACAGGTCATTGGACAGATGGCAGAATTCAAGCGCGGAGGAGCTGTGGTGCAAAAGTACGTTTGAGGGGCGGCCGCTGGCTTCCATTACTACTGGCGGAGTTGCTGGTTGACGAGCTGTGGACATTGATCTCTGGCTTCAAGCCTTGAAGATTACGGCATACAGACATGATAGCATAGCATAGCATAGAACAGGCTTGATGAAGACCTCATGCCCGGTTAGAATACAACAGGCACCCAACAAGTTGCTGTTGCTACTCAGGCCACTTTTTGATAGGCTCGGGCCCTGTATTTCGGCGCACCTTCCTTAACTCCACTCGTTGCTATACATTTTCCTCCGGCCTTGGGATTCGATTCTATGGCGCAAGTCTTCTTCCTCTCCGGGTGCTCGCCATGTCAGTTTCTCAAGGGTTGAGGTGGTCGGCTCGACAGATAAACAATGGCCGCCCAAGGCTGACAGGTTTTCGTCCACAAGAAGTGCGATATGTATGACTTCATCATTCTACTTCTCTCAGACAAGACTAATGGTCACAGTTCTCAATCAATACCTCTCGGAGCTCGCTCTCCTCCCTGAGAACAGCTCGCAACTCGAATTCTGCCACATCATGTATGACACAACAGTCTCGGTCGATATCGTTGTTCGGCTGGGGATCCAACAAATCAGCGACCGACGCGGCAGCGCAAGCAACGTCCTTGGAGAGTCCCTCAGAGACGACATCAAAACTATTCGAGCCGACGCGAACGGTCAAAGCCACCCATGGCACTGCAGACGCTCCCGATCCTACCTTCAGACATCCGCACCCTGTGAGCGATATTGAGCCAGAGTCTCTACGCAATCTGGAAAACCAGATCCTCAAACCTCATGGTGCAACTCCTGCACCAGAACTGGCTGGGGAGACTCCAGATCTGGCCGCGATACCGGAAGATATTGGTTACTTAAAAGATGTGTGTGGACTGGATTTCGGTTGGGGTCCGACGGCCATCCTCGAGTACTGTCTGGAACATATTCATATCACGGCGGGACTATCATGGTCCGCATCCATTGTGGTTATGGCCATCCTGATGCGTTCTGTGATCTTTCCCGCCGCAGCAAATGCAGCAGAGCAGGGCGCGAGAATGAAGTTGGTACAACCCGCAGTAACGGAGATCCGTGCCAGAATGTCACAAGGTCTTCGGGATAACAACAAGCAGGCCGCGATGGAAGCATCGCAGCAAATTCGAGAACTGCACAAAGAATATGGTGTCTCCCTACCAAAGGCGTTCATTCCCATACTGCTTCAAATCCCCCTGCAGTTTGGTGCATTCCGCCTTCTACGAGACGCAGCAGCGGTGCCCGTGCCGGCATTCGAGAGCGAACGGTGGCTGTGGTTGACCGACCTCTCAGTATCTGATCCGACATACATGCTACCCGTGGCAGTCGGCGCGCTGACCTATTTCAACATGGCGGCCACCGCTAAGCAACAAGCAAATCCGCCTCCGCTCCTCAAAACACTCCAAAAGGTCTTGCCATTTATTTCGTTTGGGTTCCTGTCCTTCCAATCAGGCGCGGTTCAGATATTCTTCTTAGTCAACGGCATTTTCACCCAGGCGCAAGTCACCGCAATTAACAACCCTGCCTTCAGGCGGTGGCGGGGGATGACGCCTCTCCCTCCTAAAGGTTCCCCATCTGGGCCCGGTGCGAACTCTACACCATCCTCGAGGATGAATCTTGCTCAGGCAGCTCCCAAGGCGTCGATGGCTGCGACAACAGGCCCGTCGGCATCTGGTGAACGGAGTTTCATCGACAAGGGTGTGGACACTGTCAAAGCGCAGGGCAAACAGGCATGGAAAAGCGCGTTCGGCGAAGTCAGCACCACCTGGAGACAAAAGGCGCAGGAGAAACAAGATCAGGCGAGATTGGACAGCAAAAAGACCGCTGCTGCCAAATATGAAGCTCAACGACGACAAGACCTAGAGCAGGAGAGATCGTACAGGAATGCTGCCGCCGTTACTGTTCGCACTAAGAAGGGATCCAGTGCGCCACTCGCATCGAGAGAACGGCAATCGTAAAAACAAAATGGAGTCTCGATCACGAGTATTGAATTATTCTGGGAACGAAAGTGGCCATTTTCACGATTCCTTTCACACGTTTCTTCGCGCCACCATTGTTATAGTATCACGGCTTCCAAATTGGGACCTATTGTGCATGAACAGGAACAGAGAAGAATGGGCGGGATCTGGGCGATCACCGAGTTCAGGGATACCATTATCGTGCGCGCCACTCTGCGGTTTTCAGGGCGATGAACGAGGAGAAGAAACAACACAGTACCATGAACACCTGGGTGGGCCGCTTCTGTACAGCGAACATAATAAGACGAAGGGCTACGCTTCCGTTGTATACTAGTAGTGTACTGGCTCGAGCGTGTACGAATACCACCTGTACAATATCCGAGTCATGTAACTTGTGTGTTTGTGTGTTTCGTGTGTTGGATCATGAAAAGCATCTCAACTTCTCCAGACTAGATCAGATCGTGGGGGTCTGTTGGAACAGTACTTTATACTATACTGACTCGTTGGTAGACTAGTTTAACAATTCCCGTACTCGTCGTCGGTCCCGGCTGCACGCTTCCAGACTAAGGCAATGGGAGAAGCTGATACACATGTTTCCCATGACTCGGCCCTCGCGCAGCATTCCAGCAGCGTGCCCATTGCTCCTCCACCCGAACACCACCAGATATTCTCCCCATGCCACTCGGAACCGTAATTCCGAACGTTGGCAACGGCGCTCCAATATCATTCCCCTGAAACCTGTCGTAGGCCATATGCTAGGTCGAATTTGCCAATCTCACCTTCAGTGAAAAGCATCCTTCGAAGATCCATGGGATTACGGCCACGGCAAGCCCGCAACCCAGTCCAAGCCAGTAATGAACGGGTTTCGCGGAATGTGCACCAGCGGTCGACTGCGGGTTAGATTCAATCGTGGGTCATTGCATGCCAGACTTTACCATGCTGTGTATCCTCCGTCGACAACGAGCTGAAGTGATCATCTGAATTAGTCTCATGGTGTCCAGAGCACACACACAGGGATCGTTGGAAAACCTACATTGGCACCAGTCATGAACGAGCTTGCATCACTCAAACAGAGCAGAGCCGCTCCTCTATATTCGCGTGGCTCAGACAGACGGCCGAGCTTGCCAAATGGATTAGTATAGCATCATTGGGGGGACGGACCATTGGGGAGGTCGTGCTCACCATATTCTGGTTCTCCCATTGTTTCTTCAATTCGGGTTGGTCCTCGAAGTTTTTCAGCACCATAGGTGTGATGATGTTGCCTACCGGGATTTCAGTGTTGCTGGTCATCTTGTGCTCGCCAGCCCAAAACAAGCCTGTACATACCTGGACAGAGGGCATTCACTCGGATTGGGTTCCCGTTGACCACCTTGCCCCACTCCATTGCAAGGCTGCGAGCCAATTGACATACTGCAGCCTTTGACGAGTTGTAGACAGAACTTGTGAAGCCTCTGTTGGCGACCAGGCCACTCATAGAGGCGATCAACAGAATCGACCCGCTGCAGTTGTACTTGATCATTTGCCGAGCAGTGCTGACAGCAGAGCGATAGACACCCTTGTAGTTGACATCCATCATCGCCATAATCTTCTCAGGAGTGTAATCGAGGGCCGGGGTCACGTCTTGTATGGCAGCACAGGCGATCAAGCCATCCATCCGCTGATGACGGTCAGCGATCTCGGATATCACACGGTCCAGATTGCCTGCTTCGCGGACATCGACATGGTCGTAATTTAAAGCGCCTCCATACTTTGGCCCCAGACGTTCTTGAACGACCTTGAACTCCTTTTCGGGCTCCGGTAGTCTATCAAGGCAGTATACTAGGTTCCGAGTCGTCAGTGGAACATGAAGTTACTCGACATTCCGCGAAATACCTTTGCCACCAGCCTCTACCAGAGCTTCCGCCAAAGTCAGCCCGAGGCCTCGGCCACCACCTGTCACGACAAAGACCTTTTCGTGGAGATCAAATTCCCGGAATCGAAAAGGCGACTGTTCGGGGTCGGGTAGCTTTTCTTTGATCGAGGGTGCTTGTTGGCCCGTTTCGCGCGGCGGCGCCTTGTCGCTGGGTGTACTGTCGCTAACGAAGGCCAAGGACCTGACTTGTTGAGGTTTGAGCAATGGGCTATCTAGCTGCGGTTTGCTGTATGTTCTGGATATGGAGCAAAAGCCCGGCACGCAACTCCGAACCAGGCTAGGGTTCAAACGTAAAGCATATGAAGACATGATGGATGCGAAAGTGTAGGGACAAAGTTAAAAGAGGAGGCAGTCGAGGTTGAGAAGATAGGAGAGCTTTTCGTAGCAGGAAAACAAGAAATTCTTAATGGAATTGGTCAGGCATCGTCGAAAGTAGTATACCACCTTGTAAGCTTTCGGTATGGCTGGTCGAGGAGCAGGCAATGTGCCGTATTGGCTGTTGCGCGTGACGTTGTGGTGGCAGATGGCACGAGGGGCGGGGTACGCCATCCTGCTGGATAGTCCTGTGTAGGGTATCATGAAAAGGGCTCCCGAACCACATCGTAGTTGTGAAGATCCTTCAATGCCTTGCGTACCTGACCGACAGCAAGTATTGCCGCAAGGGCCGGAAAAGAGCGTGGCCATCGATCATCGTGCGTGATGCAAGACAGAAGACGTCAAAAGGTGCCAGTCGAGATCCACCCAAGAGATCACTGATAGTGCTGATAAGTTCGGCGAAGAGAGCCGAGCCGCCTATGGGAGGTTTTGTTGGCACGCGAGGCTTGGATCTGCATCAGGATTGGTACTCATGCCGCTCGTTTAAATGGTGTGGTCCGGTTGACGCGTGTGCTGCCCACTTTCCGGATGTTACCAAGCATGGGCGCAGGATATTTTATCATCCACGTAGCAAGGCTGTGGCAGGAGGCCAGCCGTGTATGCCGGAAGGTCCCCAAGGTCTCAGGATGATCTTCTCGTCAACTGTTTGGTGACTCGGACACAGTACCCGGCACCCAAAGCAGTCAAGATATGCCACCATCCGTGTAATTCCAGCACGAATCCCCAAGGCAGTCCAAGATAGCCTCTGATGTCGCGCAGCCAGCCACATGCAGCTCCATCGATGAGCCACACCACAAATCCCGCGATAAAGCAGACGCCACCGACCCGAAACTTCTGGAGCCAGTATCTCTTTTCCGAGCCTTGAAATTTCTGACTAATAAGGTACAATACTCTCGGCCAGATGGCCGTCACCAACAGAATAAAAGTCCAATTGTGTAGCCAGAGTTGGTAGAGGGTACAGTGGATGGCGCTGATGGTCCCGAGAACTGCGGTCAACGTCAAGCCGAAGGCCACCTTGACACTGGTGGGCTGATCGACAGTGTACAATTCGTATATGATGGCAGCACAGACCCAAAACATGGAGAGGTCGTCACATAATTGTGTCGCATATTTCAGGGTGAGATGAAAAGCGAAAGATGTGACCCCGACGAAGAAGAGAGCCAAGTTGGGGAAGGCTGTGGTGGAAAGCAGGCTCTCTCCAGGCAAGAGCTCATGAATGGCCCAGTAGACTGATGATGTTCGTTAGGCCTTGCATGACTGATTCCGTAGATGCTATTGAACACTTACTGTACGCCAGGTTCGTAAATGTATTCACGAACTCGCCGATGTACACGGTGACAGCATAGTCTTCTTCACAAAAGCTAGTCTGGTGATCAGCAACTGGGCATGGAAAAGTTGACTGTTGACAACGAACTTGGCCACGGAGGTCGGAGGACCCCAATACCCATGTAGAGCGTAAGGGTCGCCTGCGAAGTTGCGTTCGACAACCATGATCGGTGGTCAAGGTGATGTTGGGAGTGGTGGGAGTATTGGTATTGGTTGCCCGGTTCGTAATTTACCTATTGAGGAACAGCAAGAGTCTTTGGTTGCTGTTCGGGACAGATGATGATGGGAATATATGAGTTTTTGGAAACCAGGCAGAAGAATAAGATTGAATGGACCTGTACGAAGTACGAAGTCGAGGAGAAACAATTGAAGGCTTCCACTGGGTACATTAGAGGTACAGGATAGAAGAGGATGGCAATAGGCACAACTAAGTACTGTAAGAGTAGTGCTGGGCGGTCATGCTGTCTACAGAAGTCGCCATTGGCTGCCAGACTCGGTGCCCCGGGGTGCCTGATGGGCGGCTCGGGCGCCTGCATAAGCGGTCGTATCTCGTGTCTCGTTAAACACTCGTACCAGGGGTTGCTGACTTAACCACCTTAACTTAGGCTATGATGAAGGGCTTAAATATTCTCCTTGCTACAGGAATCATCATCATCCTCTCATTTGAGTACCACTCTAAGGCCTTTCGAGTTCGCCGCGGGAAATGGCGAAAAGAAATCATGTTCAATCTCCATGTCCTTTCGCTTCGTCTCGAATATCTCCGCGTCGAACTGATGGAAGAAAGTTGCGGTCGTCAAGTAAAGATTCATGAGTGCTAGCTCTTTTCCAATACAACTCCTGCCACCACGGCCGAACGGCACAAAGTATTTTTCCAGTCTTTTTACCTCGTCACCTTTCGCCAACCACCGTTCGGGCTTGAAGGACAGAGCGTCCGGAAAAACGTCTTCGGAGGTGTGGTTGTCCTTGATCGACATACTGACGACAGTGCCCGGCGGTAAATGATAGGATTTATACATAGATGCGCTTCGAGGATTCACTCTTGCTAGTCGACCAGAAACGGTGTTGGCAAGGCGCAGGCCTTCGTTGATGACGGCCGTGAGATACGGCAGGCGTTGCACGACACTGTAAGTGGTCAAGGGACTTCGGGACCTTTTGGATCCATCTGCTGTGTTGGACAATTCTTCCTTCAGTCTTCGAAGCACATCAGGGTTGGAGAGGACATGGAATGTGATGGTCTCGAGAGCTATTCCGGTGGTCTCACTCCCAGCACCGACAAGAGTCCGCGCTTCCTGGGTAATGCGGTCGACCGTCTTGTCACTCTCAGGTATGGCGTCCGAGTTGACAATCCCAGCAAGCACCGAGTCGTCACTTCTCTTTTCCGAATGCACGACTTCGGCAGCTTGACGGGCCAAGTCCTGCACATGTCAGCGTTTCAATTCAAACAAACCCTACCCCTCTGAGCTTACCGCTTGAAATTCGAAGGCCATCTTTCCACCCTCGGTGGATGTCTTTTCCAGAACCCATTTCGGCATGCGCATGAACAAGGGGATGATAATGGGGATATGGCGGTGCCATACGGCAATGTATGATATGGTGCGGGACTGCTTGTTGTAGTCGTCCGCGAAATCAATCGAGTCTAGTAAGTTGAAGCCTTTGGGCATACAGTAGTCGGTCACGGAATCGGCTGCCAGACAACGATATGCATTCGATAAGTTGACAGGTTTGCCTTCGTTGCGCATCTCTTCGAGCCGGCGGCATAGCTTCAACACCTTCTCTCTCGATGATGACTCCAGGTTGGAAATGGCCGAAGAAGCAAAGAACCGACTCATGGCCTTCCTTCGTGCCTTATGGAGATCGACATTTGCCGTTCCGAAGCCGGCATCTTGCGACGCGATGAAGGCATAATACCAGGGATCTTTGTCAAGTCGGCTAGTGACGTTGTAGAATTCATCGAAGAAATCGGGGTCTCGTATATGCACTTCATTGGGCCCGATCCGGACGATAGGTCCTAGGTAGTTTTCCGATCAGTCAAGACACGATCTGGATTAACCTTCCGGCAGTGCGACAAGTCACACTCACCATATATTTGGTGCAACTCCTCGATCTTGAAGGTGAATTTCCCTCGCAGAATGCAATCATAGTAGAAGTCATAGAATCGGGAAAGAGCAGCTAGCTTAGGCCCAGGGACGTTGGACAGGGGATGGAAGAATAAGCGGTAGACAGCCAGGGAGGACAGGCCTCCGAGGATGGTTACGGCCACCAAGACCGGCAGATTCATGTACGGGGAGGAAGTCATCCTGGGCTGCACAAAACGCTGCGTAACGAGGGTGGCGAGGCTCGCGAAACTTGTGTTGAAACGAAGAGATCTTGGAGACCAAATTGTGGGTGAAACTCGATGTTACACTCTCGGCAACGACTGACACCACGGTTATCAGGTATGAGTACCTTGGACTGGAGCTGGTATAACTGGGGGCAACCACATGGGAGATGGATAAGTACTCCGTACATGATGTTGATTACTGAGCTGCCTATCTGAGATCTTTTCTACTGCAACTTATTTCGCAGGGTCTGGATCTGGCTAGTTGGCGAATCGAACTGCCTAAAGTTGGTAACGAGGTAGCCTAGAGTTCGTGGTCTCGTAGGCGAAGGCCCAAGTAAAATAGGCGAGAAAAGAGTGGTCCCGGTGGTGAACTCGACCGCCTAACAGAAACCCCTATCATCCCTTGTCGTGATATTTATTTAACAGAATGAGAAGCTCGACTTCACCTTCCTCTTGGGCAAGCGAGACATACAAACCTACCACGTTGGTATACCACACACGACCACAGTCTGCATATTTTGCACCTGGTGACCTGTGCTCAATCCTACCTAGGTAAGTTCAGCCCTAACGAGCGTTGCTTGAGCGAAGAGCAGATCCTCCAACGGCTTTGACAATTCTCAAGCTAGCATGATTCGTTCTTGTTGCTCCATCTCAAATCACATCCTCTGTGCTGGAAAGTCAATCAGCCATGCACGCCCGGCAGTGCTTGTCATGGCAGGCCCGGAACGCATGGTATGTGCCTGGAGGCCAAGGGAAGAACCACCCAGAGTTCGATAGCGGGAGGTTTGCACGGCCTAGATCCTGCCCTTTGCGGCTGAAGCGGGACTCCCATGACTACCGTGTATGGCCTGGAAGCACGAACCTTCTTCACGTAAGGCTTACGTTCCGTGCCATGCTTCCGTTCTTACCTCTTGTTGTCGTCCTTGTTTCTTCATCTCTGGCTTCATAACGAGCGATCAAGTACAGGGCTTTATGGCGACTCGTCTATGCGGTGACGAGGCGATTTGAAGCCTGATCTGACCATGGCGAACGCAGTTAACGACGCGGACTCGACGTATGGCGACAGCATTCTGACAGATACAACCTCATTACACGGGAGCGTGCTTAACTATCAATATGAGAATGGCCGTCGTTATCATTCGTACAACGCCGGCACATACTTCGCCCCAAATGATGAGCGTGAACAAGATCGACTAGACCTCCTCCATCATGTCATATCTATGATACTGGGAGGAGAGTTACATCGAACCAACTTCGAGCTACGGGCACCGGAGAGAATCCTCGATATAGGAACCGGCACTGGTATCTGGTCAGGTCCCTCGCCCAACCCAGATGGGACAATACTGACTATCCTCCAGGGCCATCGCGTTCGCAGATAAATTTCCTGGAGCAGAGGTTATTGCCACCGACTTATCTCCGATACAGCCTACATGGATTCCGCCCAATCTTCAATTTCAGGTATTTTGAGAGCCACAAATGTGCGACGCGCAAGCTGAGATAGGGTACAGGTCGACGATTGCGAGGCTGATTGGAACTTCGACGACCAGTTTGACTACATCCGGATCGCAAATATGGGAGGCTCGATCGCGGACTGGCCACGACTGTTTCATCAATGCATGGCTAATCTCAAGCCTGGTGGCGGGCTGGAAGTTGTGGACTTCGAGGCATGGGGATCGACCGACGACAACACTCTTCCAGCGGACAGTTCCTTCAACAGATGGCAACACGAGCTCAACGGTGCATCCTCCAGAACCGGTCGAATCATGAATGTTGCTCCACTGGTCAAAGATATGGTCGTCGCTGCAGGCTTCCAGGAGGTTGAGGAGGAGATCTACAAGGTCTGTCCCTCACCTTGTGACGGAGTTGTTTTGACTTACAAGCCTGCAGTGCCCCCTCTCGCCCTGGCCCAAGGACAAACGGCTAAAAGAGCTTGCTATGTACATGAACTTGAATTTGACCGAGGCCGCTCCAGCTTACAGTTTGGCACTGTTCACTCGCGTCCTTGGCTGGCAAAAGGAAGAGGTCGAGGTGCTGATGGCTGGAGTTCGAAACGATATCAAGAACACCAAATATCATTTGTACACCCGCCTGTAAGTCATGACAATTTTTCGAATCCTCTTTTCGAGTCAGCCGGCTGACCGTCTGGCCCAGACACAACGTCATTGGAAGAAAAGCGTTATGATCCACGCTGTTGGCTTTGTTATTGTAAGTAAGAAGGCGGGAGTATCAGTATCGTATGGGTTTGCATTGGGCATTTTCGGGATGACAGAACCATTATGTGGTATCAGAGAACCAGGATGATTTCAGCCCTGGCCTCTCTCCGTTGGAGCACTGAACGGCACACATTAAAAGTCTGAGACCTTTTAAATCAATTCAGTATGTTTCACTTCATGGGTTTCTTCCCATATTATGTTTCCTCCCTACCAACAACATGGTCGTCCTAGCATGACTAGCGACGAGTGCATATTCCCCTGAGTAATTCACTGCGATGATGGAACTCTCTCTTTCTCGAGAGAGAGTCCTCGGAATGTTCCAGAGGAAGTCAGCTCGAACATGGCACGACTCCATGGTCACTCACCAGGGGCAAACGAAACCAACAATGTCAGATGTTCGTAGCTAACTCCGAGGCCAAGAGCTCCCTATCATCTCCCAAGAGCCATGATGAGTCCCGTTACAGTGACTGTCTCTGTTGTCTCGCCGGGGTTAAGCATGCCCAAAGTCCCGGGGGCGAGTATAATTAGTTAATCAACGTGAATTAGTAAACAAGCACATATTTACCTATACATATTGGAGGCCTATAACTACGGTAGTACTACGTAGTAGTATCTGACATTATTATACCACCAACTATTGCCCCACCACCGTCCAATACACAACCACAAGCCAGACGTCCCAATTCAGAGTCATGTCTCTCGAACAGACTCCACGGACGAGGTCTATCCTCGTCATCGGTGCTGGCGAACTTGGCTCAGCGATCCTGCACGCTCTCATATCACATCCGCATTACGACCCGCAGTCGACAAGCATAACCCTTGTGGTTCGGCCTTCCACGCTATCGAATCCCTCGCGGGAGAAAGGCAAACAGCAATCCGATCTCCGTGCTCTCGGAATCAACTTGGCACCAGGGGATGTCGAAAGCTCCGAAGAAGAATTGACCGCGCTTTTCCGCCCGTACAGCTCTGTGATTCATGCTGGCGGCATGGCCTTGCCGCCTGGATCGCTGCTCAAAGTCACCCGTGCCATCCTTGCAGCGGGCGTACAGTATTACGTTCCCTGGCAGCACGGGGTGGACTACGACGCCATCACACGCCAGGGCGGACAGGGCATGTTCGCCGAGCAGATTGACGTGCGAGATCTGCTCCGGTCGCAAAGCTCGACGCATTGGGTCGTGCTGAGTTGTGGGATCTTCATGAGTTTCTTGTTCCAGGAGTTTTGGGGCGTCGTGCTGCGGTTACCAGATGATGGCAAGGGCAAGGCGAAAGTTCAGGTCACTGCGCTGAATTCATGGGACGACCTGATCACGACGACGACCGCAGAGGATATCGCACGATGTACGGCCGAGTTGATCTACAGTGCCGACACGCCAGTGAGTTCGCCGGTGTACATCGCTGGGGATACGTTGACGTATGGGCAATTTGCGGAAGTGGTGGGGAGAGCAATGGGGAGAGAGGTTGTCGGGCAGGTGTGGCCGCTGAGTTACCTTAGGAACGAGAGTCAGATCGATCCGGAGGATAAGATGAAGAGGTATAGGGTGGTGTTTGCGGAGCGGAAAGGGTTGAGTTGGCCGAAGGAGGAGACATGGAGTGCGAAACGAGGCATGGATTTGATGGGCGTAGAGGAATGGGTTAGGAAGAATTTTGCATGATTGATATCGTTGGAAGCATGGTCATGGTCAGGTTGCCAAAGAGGGTTGTGTAGTGATTGTCGGGGTGTTTTGACGAAGATTAAAGAAAGAATGTTTTGAATGAGGACGTGGAGGACCTGAGCGATTGAAAAAATTGGTGATGCAATTTGGAGGCGGCATCCAGCGGGAAGGAACAAACATTTCCGCATCGCGTGTTTATTATTATTATCATTATTATTATGTTCGTTGTAGCATCTATGGATAGCACCATCCTACCGCCTCCTCGTCATTGACTGTGTAACTCACTGTCTTTACCTGTCCTCATCCATTCCTTCATGTCGTCTTAAAGTCGCTCATTATTGCCTATTATTTATCCCTCCCCTTAACATCCTTACCGACCATGACTGTCACTCGCACGCAAGCCGGCAAGACGCCACGGTATGTTCGGCCTGCCTGCGTTGCTGTTCATGCTAACGAGGGTCCAGGAAAACTTCCCACCCAGGATATGTCGAGACTCCTGGTACTTTTCGAAAACCCCGGACGCGCAAGTCCATGGCTGCACTTGGAGATTCCGACGCGCAGGATTCCTCTACCGGTCTCGAAGACGACGCCCCCGTAGTCAAACGCGCCCCAAGAAGCACACGGAAAACATCTCGCTCGCCCAGGGCAACGGACGGCGCAGCAGACACTTCAGATGAAGAAAGAATGAATGGGCACACCAACGGCTACGCAAATGGCCATGCCAACGGAGTGGTCAAAGGAACAGCCAACGGTTCAGCCAAAAAGGAGGCCACCGACCATCCTGTTTCAACCGACAAAGTCATAGATGGCTGGCGCGTAGGCACAGATCCCAAGGTCGATACTACCGGCCATTTTGAATTTGGGGGACCCTGGGGCGTCACTGCCATGATGATCGGCTTTCCGTTGCTGATGTACTACATGTGGATTGGGGCAACATACTACGATGGAAAGTTCCCAGCACCCCGAGACGACGAGAATATGACCGAGTTTCTGCGTGGCTTGGTGCGAATGGCCTACTACGGAGCATGGCCGTCAGCGAAAGCTTGGGCAATGTACTGGACATTCTTCATCTTCGAAGGTGCGCTATACTGTCTGATGCCAGGCATATGGACCAAAGGAAAGCCACTGCCTCACGAGAACGGCCAGAGGCTGGACTACTATTGCTCTGGAATGTGGTCATGGTGGACCACCATCGTTGTGGCACTCGCACTACATTTCTCCGGCATATTCAAGCTCTACAACATCATTGATGAGTTCGGTCCACTTATGTCGGTCGCCATTCTCTCCGGTTTCCTGGTTTCGATTCTGGCCTACACTTCAGCACTATATCGCGGTAAGGAACACCGAATGACGGGTTATACCATGTACGACTTCTTCATGGGCGCCGAGCTCAATCCACGCATGTTTGGCATTCTTGACTTCAAAATGTTCTTCGAGGTCCGCCTGCCGTGGTACATCTTGTTTCTCATAACATTGGGAACGGCTGCACGACAGTATGAGCTGTATGGATACGTGTCTGGAGAAATAGGATTGCTCCTTATGGCCCACTTCCTGTACGCGAATGCATGCAGCAAGGGCGAGGAATGTATTGTCCCGACCTGGGACATGTACTACGAAAAATGGGGGTTCATGCTTATCTTCTGGAACTTGGCGGGAGTACCCTTGACCTATATTCATTGCACAGTCTACCTCGCCAATCATCACCCAAGCACATATACCTGGAACAAATACGCCTTGGCTGTTTTGTACTTGGCCTACCTGTTTGTGTATTGGGTTTGGGATACAACCAACAGTCAGAAGAATCGGTTCAGAGCCAAGGAGTCTGGTGGTGCCATTACCCGCAAAGCATTTCCTCAGCTGCCATGGCAGAGTGTCGAAAATCCCAGGGTCATCAGATCTGAGGACGGTGGCACAATCCTTGCAGACGGATGGTGTAAGGATCATCCCAAATCTCGAAAGTTACTGTGCTGACCTTGAACTAGACGCTTATGCACGAAAGATCCACTATTCCTGTGACCTCTTTTTCGCGCTGTCATGGGCAGCAGTGACCGGGTTCCAGTCACCCTTCCCGTGGTTCTATCCAGTCTTCTTCACCTGCATGATCATACACCGAGCTATCCGGGATATTCAAAAATGTCGGAGGAAGTACGGCAAGGCTTGGGAAGAATACGAAAGACAAGTCCCTTACCTGTTTATTCCTGTAAGTGCGGATCTATTGCATTGTCTGGGTTGCGTGACTAACATTCTTATAGTACGTCTTTTAAACTCTGGCATTCGTCTCTTTGAAACTGCAGGCAGTTTGTCAGCATTAATCCTAATAAACCTTTCCACAATTGTCCAAGCTTCCGAATCTCGGGCCCGACGCCCGTTGCAAATGTCAAACACGTCTTCTTACCACTAGCGAGAACGTCAAGTCTATTGTCGCACGTAAAAGAGACAGTGTAGACTTCAAAGACAGGTGAGATAGTTGCCAATTCCGACGACCTCTTCGGGCAGAGGAGCGTACCCATCATAACCATATAGTATACTGCTCTTCTTTCGAGGGGAACGGTAGCTCTAAACTTGATACAGCCGCAGATCTGTACAGCGGAAATACAGGCTGCAGTCTTCGCTAGATACACGGGCCGCTTGGAAGTGAGGACGACGCCTAGCCAAAGTGAGGAGTCTGGTATCTTGGAAACCGGAGAGTCACCTTAACTAAGGTCAACCACAGTAGAACGTCTCTGGACACGGAATACAGGTCGCAATTCGGTCTGGATTCATGGTTCGTTGTGATCTGGGAGGACGCTGGGTTCATTGTGGTATTGAATAGGGGCCACAAGGCTGTGTGAGTCTTGGCACAACATCATCCTATATCAAACCCACGACAACACCCCAATTCATTTCTTTCTGCTATACAGCACCAACGCTTGACAGCGCTTCCGTTCAGGTATGAACGCTCACAGCGATATCAGTTTACCTTCTACTTGCGCCTCACACACCATGGCTTCCCAGCTTCCTTTTCTCTCTTCAGGATACCACATTTCTCTCACAGAAGCTGTGAGACGACTCGAAACAAACCACCAAGCTTCTTTGAAGAGAGTGAACAAACCTCCCACCGAGTTTAAGACCACAAACCACCAATGTAAGTGCCCCAACAGCTCTTCTGGTCTTCGTCCTGCGACTCGAAACCGAGCCAAAGCTGAGATCTCGCTGAAAAATCGAGGCGACGGCTCTATCTCAGACCGTCAACTCGCCTCATTTTTTCGAAAGTCATTGCTAATTGTTTCTCCGTGAAATCGCAGTCTCACACCTTGCGCCAAGGACCACCAGGAAGCCGTTGAAAGCATCTCGCTTCAACAGACACCATGTTCGGCCTTCTCCTCCTCGCTCTGGCTGCGTTTGCAACGCTTCCAGCAACTCTCGGTCTCGTCGCGCCTCCTCCTGGTCTTGCGTCTGGTCTCGCCTCCTCCTGGTCTTGCGTCTGGTCTCGCCTCCTCCGGTCTTGCTGTGGATGTCTTGAACAACACCACCATGACAACGACGCTCTGGGTCTCCTTTTCGGTCCTCTCGGTCTCTTCCTTCGGCTCTCCTGCTCCTCTTGCAACGACCAGCGCTGCTCAGACAAGCCTGCTCGTGCCGCCAGTCACGATGCCTGTTTTTGGCCCGACAACAACCACAACGACACCATGGACAACAGCAGCCGCTGGTTCGTCGTCGTCGTCTTCTTCTTCTCCTCTGCCGCCGGTCGAAACCTTGCAACAGACGGTCACACTCCTCGCAATTCCGGTCCCGATTCCTCCAATCGTCATCAACCTGACCGACAACGCCACCAAAATCACTCTGACAGTCACGTCCACGACCCTGTCGACGGCTACGTTCTCTCTTGCTCCTCCTGGTCCTCCGCCGCCTTCTTCTCCTGCTGGTGCCTCTGCCTCTGCTCCTCCTCCTCCTGCTCCTGGAAGCAAGGCTCTCTCAAAAGGGGCGATCATCGCCACCGTCTTCGCCTGCGTCCTGGCCTGCTGGTTCCTGTTCTGCGCCGCCGTGCTGCTTCGCCTGCGCCAAGAGCAACGCCAGAAGGACCGCAAAGAACGTCGTTCTACTCCAGACGGCAGCCCAGAGGGGCTAGACAGTGTCACCAACCACCACCAGCACCACGACGCCACGTTCGACGACTTTGATGCGCAATTCGACCACATCATGCAGACTGTCTCCGCCTCCGCCTCCGACACGGCCTCCCCTCCTTCTCCGGTCCTCCACAGCACGCCGGCCGACGCGCCAACCCCGACGCCCTTGCCCGGTGTCCGCCTCCGTCCTCACGCAGAAACAGACGTCCACGGCTCTCCAATCACTCCAATCCGCGACATGCCTGCGCCCGGCCTCTTTCAGAATACTCCGACGCCTGCTCCTGCTCCTGTGGCCCCTCCCTCCTCTGTCGCCGCTTCTTCTTCGACTTCGACTTCGACTTCGCCTTTCCCCGATCTGCTGCCTGCCTCTCCTGTCGCCGCCGCCGCCGCCGCTGCTCCGCCTGCGCAAGCAGGACCTGTTTCACTTTACTCTCCCGGCGGAATCCAGCTCTGGGGCCAAGGCGTCAACTTTGCGCCCGTGCAGGACGACTACCGCAGCGATTTGAGCTTTGTCTCGCGCGCCGTGAGCCGGAGACATTCGATCTGAGTGTCGGGAAGGGCTCGGATCAGGGCCCACGCCCACGCTTAAGAGCGGCTGTTTCGTGCTGTGCTGTGTTGTTTTAGGAGACAGGATAAGTCCCGGATGGGCATAGTTTAATTAGAATAGTTGAATGAGAAAACTCCGTGTGTTTGGACGCACCCTTTCCGCTTCGATCACGTGACCCCCCCGGCCCCCCCTTTTATATAGGGGTTACGGAGCCCTTGTCGTTAGGGTGCCTATCACCAAGCAAGAAGCGGACGAAAGAAGATGGGGTTGTATACGCTCCGAGCGCTCATCTACATTGAAAGGTATAATAGTAATTAGGTGCCCATCATGTTCAACTAACATTATATATAGTGATTACTCGTCGTGTTTACTATACATTATATATAGTTGTTATACGCCTTATAGAACGGTATTCACTCCCTACATTACTATCGAGGTAGCCCAAGGTCATAACGAGCTATACTCATCACCTTAGCCACTGCGTACTCCCCAGATATAAATCGTCACCTTGATACGGAGCACGAGCTAAGTGCAATTTAGTATTATTGTGGCTGCTTCATCTCCAGGTACATACATCAGGGATTCTCCTCAGCCAGCATCACTCCAGTCCCTACATGCCTCCCATGATGGACCGTCTCCAATCGTCCCATCTCACCTCTCGCATTTGACCAACATCCACATTGTCAACTTCGGCTTTGACTTTTCGTAATCCCTTCCGCTAAGATGACACGTTTTCTTATCTACAATCAAGAAGTGAAATGCTTCTTGAGACATTCATAAACCCCTCCAGGAGGGGAAGTGACCTCCGTCGAGGTCGAGAAGATGCTGAGTCGGAGCAACACACGTGCACAGAATATGCTCTTTTGCGAAGCGCATTGCATGGTCAGTATGGTGATCACGGTAGGTTTCAATTGCCGACTCGTTGGTAGAACAAGAGGTAAGCAACCTTGTTGTCCTTGACCGCGTACTTCGGATTGGGAGTCTGCTTTCCAGAAGAATCCTTTGCGGGAGTGGCTGATCCATTGACGAGACTGCTCAATGTCGACTTGGACCTGGAATGGCCGTTGACTTGATTCCACACCTTGTCTGAGCCATCATCTTCGTCCTCATCTTGGTCAATCTGTTCGAATCTGTTGCCACTAGCGTTGTGTCGCTCCAAGGCTGCAGCAAGGACTTTGGGATCTTCTTCACTGCCACCCTCGGCGACATCCTCGGCTCGAATCCGTCGCAGCAACGTGTCATCCATGCGAATCCATTCGCGACCATCCTGGCGACGAATATCCACAGTATAATGCCCTCCATTGGCATTCTTTCCGTGATGGTAGATGACTCCCGTCAGCTGATACTTGGGCAAGCCTCCATGAGCAATGTATTTGTTGCGAGCCTGTAGAGGGAAAGCCTCTTTAGGGATTTCGAGCTCAAGTGGGTATCCCACCTTCTTCCAAATTTTCTCGGCACGCTTGGTGGTGCTGTCGTAGTGAAACCGCTTGAGATGCAGTATCAGCAAGGGTGGAAGAGTATCGATGAAAACCTGCTTGGTGGCAGTGGCCTTTTGTCCCCTTGGAGTGTAGAAGTCGCCTTGCATGCTTTCGGGGCGAGTCAGACCCTTCAGAGCATCAATGATGTTGTGTACTTGAGGCGAGCCAATATCAAGTTGCAAAGGCGAGTATGGCTCCAATGTTACAGACAACTTGTTGCCTGAAACTTTGAGCTCGGAGCGGAGCTTGCCGCCGAAGATGTTGTTGATTGGGGACTCGGAGGAGGTTGCACCAGATGAGCGAGTGACCGATGGCTTTTGCTTGTGACCAACTTCCATCCACTCGCCTTCTGCGTCAGGCTGTTCCGAGAAATTTGAAACACTGCCAGCTGGTGTCGTTCGACCCGAATTGGAGGAAGGAGCTGTCTTCATGGCACGCGCGCATTCCTCGTGTAGTTCCTCCAACAAGAACCCAAGAAATTCCTGCGCGTCCTGTTGATGACCTCGGCGCATTTCGCGAAAGCGTGGCAGGTCTTTGATGGCTGAGTACACATATTCTGGAATGAAAGAGTCGCCATAACTTTCATAATCATCTGGTTTCAACTGAAGACGCAGCTGCTCCACATTTTTGGCAGCACAAATTACAGGATATTCTTGTACAAACATAATGATGGCATCGATTAGAGGAGTATCGCTTTTGAAGGCATGCCGGGCTCTTTGGGCGACCTTCGCCAGGAAGTCATAGAAGGGAAGGCAGAAGACAAGGACTTGCAGGACCTAGGTCAATGAGATCAGTATCTGATAGTCAAGATAGGCGTTGAGGGACTTACAGAATTCATGTAGCACATATTCCCGGTGTTCACAAGACCACGTGGTTTCAGGAAAGATATCTTGGTAGGTGCTTCAGGAACGGAGCTCATCTCGTTGAGAACTTCGGAAAGAGTCTCACTCTTTCCAGTGCCGGAAGCGACTGATGCATGATCAGAGGCTGCGGACGTGGCGGTAGAAATCTGTGTGTTGCTGGATCGGAAAAGGTTGGCCCACGACTTGGGCGGTGCTGGGGGCGAGACGACAGGAGTAGCATTGTCGGTAGGTTGTTTGGTCTCTGGGTCCTCTACAGAAGTAGCTTCAGGTTGGACCTTTTCGGCACCAGCTTCCGCTGAGTCGGAGAGCTTCGTCTGATTAGAGACTGTCGAGTCTCTGTGCGGTCTCCGCGTAGCGCTAGGGCTGGGTGGGAGAACCGGTACTGCTGGCAGAACAGGTCCTGCGAGCCGAGCCTTCGGTTGTGTGGGTGTTTGTTGAGCCTTTGTAGAGGGCGCAAGAACAGTAGATGAAGGTGTGGTTGGTTGTGTAGAGGCCGCGTCTGAAGGTGCATCCGAAGGCAAGGGCGTAGAAGTCTCCGTGGTGGTTTGTTCTGCTGAAGCGTCTATTGGCTCTCCCTCATGAACTGCCTCCTCTGGTTCCGCTTCTTCCTCGGCAGGTGCCTCGACTACAGGCTCTGGTGCAGGATAGATTATTGGTTCGGTGGCGAGCCTCGATCGGGGAATTCGACGTCTCTGACGAGGGGCACGGGGCGGGAATGCCTCGTCTTGAACTGACAACCACGGAACCTGGCCGATTGTTAGTGTTTGTATGCGAATGAACATTCCAGGCAGGTGCTTACTGGTGGCTCAAAGGGTTCCTGCGGCGTCTCAGTCACTAGACTTTGCACTCCTTGTTGTGGTGCTGGAGACACTGAAGGTGACGCTGTGTCCTTCCTAGTATTCACAGTGCTCGAGGTGCTAAGAGGCGGAGAGGGCGGTGTCTGGACCAAGCTAGTAGAGGTGGTCGAGACTGAACTCGGAGCTTGTGGTGGAGGAATGGATGACGGCACATGGGGCAGCCGTGGTGATGATTGTGCGTGAGGTTGTGAAGGTGCAATCATAGGCCCATGATGGGGAGGGTACTGAGACGGTGGCATAGGGTGTTGAGGATAGTAGGGCGGGCGTTGGCCATGCATGGGATGCATTTGATGCTGTTGATAGCCATACCAATTTGGGGCATATTGTTGCGGATATTGGGGCATGATGGGCCCCATCTGCTGTGGATAGAAAGGCTGATAGCCAGGATGAGGCCTCATCGGAGGTGGAACCGATGTGTAGGAGCCATCATGGCGCCTCGGGGGAGGCTGCATGGGCATGGGGTGTTGCCCATATGGATGATGATTTTGCTGCATGGTTGAAATCGCGTTATGACTTTCTTCGCCAGGGCATTGTGCCAGATGCAAATGATGCGCGTCAAGTCAGGCTTGCTCTGTGTTGTGTCCTAACCCTTCTCATGCAGCTGTCGCGCGATCCATGGTCGATACAGGCAAGACAGGACGCGCAGGTGTGTGAGAAGGACTTCACTTGGGGAAGCGGCAGAATCGTCGAAGCGGGTGGACGGCGGCAGAACAAGGGAAATAAAATTAATGAGGACCTGCGTGAAGAGCAGAACAACAAGGACAATGAGAGAGAGAGAGAGTCGTGGAGCTGCACAGGATAGGTCCTCGCAACAAGATAGGACAGATGCAGGTGTCAACGACGGTCGAGGGTTGAGGGTTGCGCAGTTGAGTTGGTGAGTGGTACAGAGCGATGTGAGCGCAGTCTGGCAGTCGAGCAGTGAGCAGTTTGGTAGGAGTAGCACTCGTAGCACTACTGAGTGCACAGTACGGAGTACCTTAGTCAGTAATCGACTCATTTTCCGAGGACTTCTCCATCTTCCAGCATTATGTAAGCTGCGAGACGGCATTGGCCTAGTGTGCCTGCGGTTCCCCTCCATTCATCTCTTCCCGTGTCCTCACTACTCGTGCTGTTACTCCATCCATCTCTATCAATCTCCTTCGCTTCGGCGATCGTGGTAACATCTCATTGCTATTTGTCCTTGTTACTTTTCTCCTACGTTCATTTTCTTGTCGAGGACTCTGGTCTGCTTCAATGCCGACCTGACGAGACACCCACTCCCAACCTCAAGTTCCCCAATTCCCGCAGCGATGTCATCCAGCGCCACCTCGAGTCAGGTCTCAATCAAACTCCCTCCTCCTTCGAACTCGTTCAATCACTCGCAAGCCCCTACCTCTACAGGTCCTGAAGTTTCTTCCAAACGAAGTAGTAGTTCAGGAAGTTTTGGACCGGGTGCTTCAACGCGTCACACTTCCCAGGCGCGTGGGAGCCAGTCCCTCCGGAAGCAGCACAAGGCTCAGAAGAAGCCAAGGTTATTGGTGGATGAGGATGCTATTGCCGAGTCTGCCGCCATGAAATCAATAAACAGTCGAAAGGGTCAGACCTCCATCACCCACCTTATGAACTTTAGCCTTCCTCCACGCCCTCAAAGTCACTACCAGCACCACTTCAACCACCGAAATCCGAGACGCAATCCTACTTGGGGACTGGGCTCCGGGTATCACGCTGTTGACAAGGCACGTTATGTCCATGCCAATTACCGATTCATTGTGCGACCGGATCGAGAATATCATGCCCAAACTACGGATGCAGATATATACGTAAGCTGGGACGCTGTATTACAGGTCCTGGCTTCAGCAGATACGCAAGCAGCAAGCTGTCCCATCTGCCTGTCGACACCTGTCGCTCCACGCATGGCTAGATGTGGGCATATCTTCTGCTTGCCCTGCATGATACGCTATATGCACTCCACCGATGACACAAATCCCGTCCTCGAAAGGCGAGCACGGTGGAAGAAGTGTCCAATTTGTGAAGACAGCATCTACATTTCCGAGGGGAGGCCGGTCCGGTGGATGGTCGGTCAGGACGCCAGCATGTTAAGAGAAGGAGGCGATGTGTTGCTCAAACTGCTCAAGAGAGAACCCGGAAAGACACTTGCTCTGCCTCGAGATACGGCGGATGGCTACAGCCGTGCCGACGATATCCCTTGGTTTCATATCGCTGAAATGGTGGAATATGCTCGATTTATGAAAGGTGGCGAAGAGTACATGACTGTCCAATACGACCAGGAAATCGCCGATCTCGATGCCCAAGAGAGGGAGGATGAGCTGATGTTTGGTGATGAGAACACCTGGACTCGAAAGGCTGTGCTGGCCATCGAGGATGCTAAACAGAAATTGACTGGCCTCGGCAATCCGCCTTCAACAACATCGAGTTCTGCGGAACAAGACGAGGTCCCAGAATCATGGGAGACGTCTAGCCAGCAAGCACAATCTACGCTGACCAGTGCCATGAAAACCCTCTCGATCGAACCATCTACTAGTACAGCCACTTCATTAGCCCATCCAACCCAGTCGACCCCTGGATCCAGCCGCGCTCAGGCACATGCATTTTACTTTTATCATGCATTACCGAATTTCTTCCTTTCACCTCTAGATATTCGCATTCTCAAGACAGCTTTTGGCGACTTTTCGGCTTTCCCATCTACCATCCTTCCACGGGTGGAACATATCTCTACAGGACACATCGTCGACGACGACCTGAGGAAACGAGCCAAGTACATGGCACACTTGCCCTATGGTTTTGAGGTTACTTTCCTGGAATGTGACTGGACCGATATTATCAGCCCGGTAATCTTAGAACAATTCCAGGACGACATTGTGAAGAGACGTAAGAGACACTCAGAAAGGGAGGCACGCGAAGAGAGAGACAGAATACGTGCAGAGAAGGAGGAGGACGATAAGCGATGGGCGGGCGCACGAAGGCAGAGGAGGGGAAGCTCAGCGCCTAGAAGTTTCAGCGAGTCAGATTTCCGGCCTCTGAATGATGCCAATACGCATCCGAGCTCTTCTCCTGGAGAATCTGGGTTTGCTACGACACCACCTTGGAACACCAGGACACACTCTTCGTTTGCAGCGCTTACGACTCCCGGCACCAGCCCGGATGCACCGAGGACAGTTTGGGGTACAGCAGCTGTGGTGCCGACCTCCTCACCATCATTGATCCCGGCCGCTCCCGAACCTACACAGGACGATGGCTGGCTTCAAGGTTGGGAAAAAGATCTGCTGGACGAGCAGGATGCTGTGGCTATGGTTGAAGCGAGTCTCAACGACGGAGCTGGAGCTGGAGCTAGACCTGCTGCTGCATCGTTCAAGAAGGGCAAGAAGAAGAAGATCACGCTCATGTCGACAAACAACCGAAGAGGTGCTTAAGAGACGTGTCTCTACGTTGTACGCGCATTATGACTCAATAACACTTATGTATATAACAAACGCCCACTTTATACTGTGCTTCAAGTAAAGAGCTGCTCTCATTGCCAAGCATTTGAATGATTACAGCGGGCAACTGCTCAATTTTCTACCGAGGCAATTGCGACTCTTCTCACTCATTGATTGCACCAAGTCTCAATATTTTCTTCATGTGCTCTTGACCTCGAAACACCCCCATAGACCAATATGGCCAGCTTCGTTTCGTTCCTCGCCGGTCCTTGAACGCCCTCATACAATGCATGTATAGCACAGCACAGCTCAATCCATCTTTCCTTGCTTCTTTCTGTTTCCTTCGTCGGTGCTGCTAATCGAGTCGATTCGGTGCTTTCCCCCTGTCCAGCAACGTCCACGGTCACCATGCCTTCACCTTCTTCGCTCGCCTCCTGGCGCACTCTTGCGATCGTCTTTGCCCTGCTCAACCTCAAATCCCTTCCTTTAGCATGGCATTTCCGGCTAGCGTACCGCTATTTCCGCAACACGTTCAGCCCAGCCAAGGTGCAAGGTGCCATCAGATCTGCTGCCACCGACCTCAGCTCGACGCATCCTCTATTTCAATCTGTGTCCATCTTCTCACGATCACCCCTGCTAGAAACAGACTACAACATGCACAAGAGCAATTCTACCTATTTCTCCGACCTTGACGAGAGCAGAACAGTCCTCATGACCCGGCTCTTGACGCCCAACAACAAGGAAGGTGTGAAGAACCTCGAAAAGCAGGGACACAAAGGACGAGCAGCCGTCATTCTTGGGAGCGTTCATACCTCGTTTCATCGAGAAATCAAGCCCTACGAACTTTACGAGGTCCGCTCCCGCGTATTGGGCTGGGACCGGAAGTGGGTAGTTATTGCAAGCTGGTTCGTTCGACCTGCAAAAAAGGGAGAAGACGAAGTGCTATTGGCATCCGCTCTGAGCAAATACGTCGTCAAGAAAGGCCGGTTCACGGTGTCGCCAGAACGATGTTTCATCACTGCCGGCTGGCTGCCTGAGAAGCCGGAGAACTATATGTCCGGTGCGGGCCAATCGACGGCGAGTTCTGGCGAGTCGGAGACGCCATTGCTGGTGCAAGATTCCGAGCCATCTACCGAGGAAGTGTCTGGGATAGCGACGCCTGAAGGACTGCCCGCGCCGGTACCCGAACAAGCTGTCGAAGCAACATCGGCAATTGTAGAAAAGCTTGAAAGTGCAGCGGAACAGGTCTCACGAGAGCCGCCACAATCAAGCGAGCCGCTGATGCCACTTACTGCGGCCGACAAGGCTGGAGAGTGGGACTGGTACCGCATTGAGATGGAGCGAATCAGGGGTTTACGAATCGCAGCCAACTGGCTCAACTTGGACCAGGGACTGCTCGAGGAGTTTAGCCGCGAATAGGGGACGAAGGCTGCTCCTCGTCGTGTTCGTAAGAGACGGGGATGATGCTTGTACAATACAATGAGGGCATAGCGTTCAGCGGGACTTCTGTAATTGATACCCAATTCTGGATATTCGAATTCAGGGCGTGGCTAGACTTTGAGTGATCCAGGCTCACGCAAGAGGGGTTGATTTGTATAACTTGTTTTTATATTATGATGTTCGTGTTCGGTCGTGATAAGACTGAATATACACGAATTCAGCTACTCTAGCAAAATCAAGAAGCCCTCGTCATCACAGAGGCAATGGACATTCTTTTCCCAGAGACACAAACCAAACCCCTAGAAGCCTGGAAACGCCTTCCTTGAATCCGATATGTACAACGCTTCGGTGGCAGCAGAAGTAGTTCAATGTGCAGTGTGAAGAAACGATGATTTCTCATTGTGGTCCTGTCCGTCGTCCTAGATATGGGGGATCGGAAAGCAGGTGGTCCTCTTGAGAAGGAGGGCAGTAGGTAGCCAGCTGAGCGGGCCATTGGGCCTTCCAGGCGCAGGTGAAGTATCGGGAGCCTTGGTCGAAGTCTCGAGAGGTGCAGTTGTTTATTTCTTGTCCTTCTTCTCCTCCTTTCCAGCATCTTTCTTGTCATCTTTCTGGTCATCTTTCTGGTCATCTTGCTTGTCGCCTTTCTTGTCATCTTTCTTGTCGTCTTTCTTGTCATCCTTCTTGTCATCCTTCTTCTCATCCTTCTTGTCGTCTTTCTTGTCATCTCCCTCGTCTTTGGATTGCTTGCCGTTCTTCTTCGGTTGCTTCTTCTGGTGCTCACGGGCGTACTCCTTGTGCTTTTCCTCGCGCTCCTTCATCCTCTGCTCCTCGGCGGCGACCATGTCCTTCCACATATCGTCGCTGGCTGAGCCACTGCCGCCCTGGCTACCGGCCTCGCGCTCGACCGTCTTCTCCAGCATGCGCTTGTGTTCCGGGTCCTTGGGATCAATGTACCTAACCGTCTCGTAGCGACCCTTCTCGTTCCTGCTGTCGGAGATCTCGAACGCCGCCGTCGCGACGAGCACGCCCAAGGTCAAAAACTGGGCGTACACACGAGCCTGGACGATCTTCTGTTGGCCCGTGAGGAACTTGTTCCGGTTGACGAGGGCGAAGGCCGCGGCCATACTGGCGATCCAGGAGCCGCCCACGATCTTGTAGCGCTCTTTCCGGCCAAAGTCCATGGCTCGTTCTGTGAAGGTCTTGTTCGCCTTCTCCGCCTGTTCCCGCTCGCTCTGGCGCTCCTTGTACTCGACATCGATCGGGTTGGTCGAGCTCTCGTAGGCGCGCGAGTAACTGTCGGCATTGATGATGCCGGCAAAGGTGCCCGCCGAGGAGATCAGGAAGGCCTTGAGTGGGAGGGTCAGGGTGCGGAAGAAATGGTAGCGGCGTTGGGCAAGAAAGACGCCTGCAGTGCCGACGGCCAGACCGATGGTGCCGCCAATGGCGCCGCCTTTGAGGGTCTGGTTGTAGTGTTCTTGTTCTTGTTCTTTGGTGAGGAGCTTCATTTTGGCGGGATTGTTCTCTTTTTTTCTTTGTCTTCTAGTTGGGAGGTGGGATGGCTGAATTAATGATATCAAAAAAACTTCGTAGGTTCGCAGTGAGGTCGAGGTATTGTAACTCTCGTGGAAGCTGGTTGACGGTGCCGGATGTATTGTGTAGAGTCGAGCGATCTCTCCGCCTACTTGAAGCTGCTCGCTTCCAGCTTCTCCGCACCGCAGCACAGGCACTCACAAGGTGGGTGGGTGTATGGATGGCTGACCCGGGGTGAGAAAAGGGTAATTGTAGTTGACTCAGCTGGTGCTGCTTGTAAGCAAGATGCAGCTAAGGTACCTTACTCCTGTACAGGTGTCCGTGAGCTGTTTCCGACGTTGTGGTGCCGTCCCTCGAATAGAAATACTACTTGTTGCCAGCTGGAAAGCAAATCCGATAGAGAGGCGGGAATTACGGAGGTCAGCCAGAGGTTAGTTGCGCTGATTTTCTTGTGGCATCACCATGACATCAGTTGGGGTTTTTATGTCTTTATACGGTTCCATCTGGTGGTTCCTGTTCTGGTGGTTCCTACAAAAATGCTTCAAGGCACGGAAGATCGGGAACTGCTACGAGTACCACTGACTGCTGCTCAATCCCCGCCGACGAGAATAATAATGCTGAGACCAGCTTTGCCATTCGGGAATTGGCAGTCTGAATAATCGCGCAGCACAGTCCCAGTCCCAGTCCCAGCGACCCAGGCTTTGGGGTCTTGGAATCGTTACTCCGTACAGCGCCGCGAATCAGGTGTGTTGAAACGTTTTGCCGCAACCATAGATGCCACCTGCAGGTACCTGGTACTCTAGCTCCGTACGGAGTAGGTACTCGTACTCGACGAGATCCATTCAGCTTTACTTCCTACACGGCAAACACTCGGCGTTTTCTTCATCGCGCTGTTTGATCTTCACCACAACCACCCCTGCCAGAGTTGTTTTTCTCATCATCATCAAACTTGCTATCTTCGCGCGTCCAAGGTACTGCTGTACTCCAACCCATAGCACTCGTACCCGTCCTCGCCGTACACTACAGGGTACAACGACAGACACAGACATACCTAGGTAGACATATGAGGTTCCATTCTCGATGGCGTGACCGTTTTTCGAACAATCACCGAACACATCCCTTTTTTCAAAGCCCGCACGGTGTCTGCTCTGCTCTGCTGTGCCTCTTGGGACCGAGCCAAGCCATCCAGAAGATACTCAGAGGATACTTACCTACCTAGGTACCTAAATTTACTGTGGTAGAGGCGAAATTTTGCAGGGCGGTCAATCAGACCACAAGTAACACCGTACACTCTGATGTAGCCAGTGGTCGTCTGGTGGGCGAGGAGCACACAAGGCTCCCTTTGTCGCCCCGGCAAATGACAAGATCTATGAATCGCCCTGCCATCGTTTACGACAGAAGGCTATCAAAACGACAATCCTACGCATGACCATCCATGAGTCCATGACACTCTCGTCCTTCATCGTTCTTCATCGTGACCCTTCGCTCAGGGCATTCGATCCGCGCGCAAACAAGGCACACACAAAAACACCCATAGCTATGCCGCAGATACAGCAAACATATCAACACCCTTCATTTGTCTAAATGGCATACATGGACGTCGTCATGGCCAACGATAGTTAGTACTCCCTATTATTCCGCCACCACTTGATAATGGACAGACGCCGCGACCCCAAGTTTGACATCATTCAATTAATGCCCATCGATTGGCAATGGACGTCCACCGTGGGCGCCAATTACCTCGTAACCACTACATACTTTACTGTCTACCTACCCACACAAACACACCCCAGCTCCCCCTTTCTACCGTACCTAGGTACCAATACAGGTACGGAGTACTTCATCCATCAATGCCCTGACCACTGTAAATCTCCAAGCGGTCGTCCGTAACCAAGGCTTGACTTTGACCCTGGCGCGTGATGAAGATACCGTAGCGTCGCAGGTCTTTCAACACCTCGACCGTCTCAACCACAGCCTCCCATCGCTCCCCACCGTCGAGATAGTACACATAATCGCCAGGTCGGAAGCGCACCGGCACCAGCACCTCAGGACGCGCACCCACTCTCTCTGGTCCATGGCCGTTCTTGGGAATGAGCTTGTACGCCGTCGGTGGACTTCGACCATCCACGCGAAAAATGCATGGCGCGTTGAAGCGTGCAGGATTGTCCACGTTCCCAAGGCTACTTGGCTCAGCTCTATTGACTGGCAGCTCATGTAAATCCAACGGCTGGACGGTCTCCGAGCACGCCACGCTGTTTCCTTGCCCGTCGAGAAGGAATACCTCCGTTCCGTTCGCCAGATCTGCACGCGGACTGGGACTGTCACGAGAAGACTGGGTATTGATTCCGGCCTTGACAGTCTTGCCTGGAGCTGCCGGCGGCACAGTGTCCTGCGATGGTATGATCTGGTCCTGCGGTGTCGTAGTCGTGGGTTGCTGCATAGTCTCCGAGGGAGAAGAAGCGACGTCTCTTTCAAGCCAATCTGCAAGGTCGAAATTGGGTGTAGACTCTCTCACAGGAAATGCCTGTTCGATGGAGCCGGCGCTAGAAGGTCCAGGCCGACCAGCAGACGGATCAGGAGGAGGTGCCGCAGCAGATGGGAAGAGCGTAGTACTCAAAGTCGGAGAAGTAACGGGGCTGCCGAGTTGACGCTTGTTATTGTTCATTTCGATGTTTTGTGCAGGTCAGGCCGCGCGAGGCTGAGCTGCGTAGACGAAATGACGGGCGAAAAAGGTCTGCTGCACAGGATGCAATGTTCTGCTATTGGCACTGGTCAAGGAATGTCAGACATTGAGAATGGTGCATCTTACGGTGATGCTACGAGCTGTGTCGCCGCAATGTCCAGTGCGCGATGTTGTGCATGTCCCAGACAAGAAAGATGTGAGCGTGTCGGTGTTTGGAGATGAATGTGTTGGGGGGAGGGGGAAGGACAAGATCTCACGAGAAGCCAGCCCTGATTGATTTGATATTGTTCAGCCATTCAGCGTAGAAGAGGACAGTAAAAGATCATCTCATAGCCATGCGTGATGTGAATGATTCTTTTGAAATGCGTGCAAGGAAGAGCTTGAATGTTGTGACCTTGGTCAAGATGTTCCCCCCTCGGCGCCATAACAAGAAGCATCATCGCAAAGCGCCGAAAGTGGAAGTACCATCGCGAAAGTGATTGTGAATTCCTTACGACCTGCCTGTCCGCCGCTCAGTGGTACAACTCAAGATCCCTCTCTATCGTCTCACGATTGTCGACACCTCTGGCACAATGGTATAGCTCGTGGCACCTGGTAGCAGTCTCGCTCTGTTACTCTGTTTCTGACCAGGCGCAACCTTGGCTGATGCCTTTGGCACGATCGTTGGTTGACCAAGGTCTTCTCTTCTCTTCGTCGGATCGTAAGTTGCTCTGGCCCAAGTCTTCTTCGTGTAGTCATCGCTTCTCTGCAGAATTGGTCTCGACCATTCCTCCATCAATTTCGTGGCTTGTCGCTTGATTGCAGGTTCTGCTCTCTTCGATTTTCGGTAAAACAACATGACTTTACCGATGCCGGAAGATATCAAGGTCTCCTTGTTCATCGGAAGCTTTGCAAGTGCTGCAAACAACTCACGCTGGATGTTGTATGCCGGAAGGCTGCCATCACTGAGCGGTTCCAGGAAGAATCGTACAGCTTCCAAGAGGTTCGTCTCCGGGTCCAAGATAGACTGAACCAGTGTGTTGCGATTCAGTAAGCTGACTACCTCTGGAAGCATTTTCAGTTTCTGAGACGCAGGTAGACTTTGTCGAACCAGCTCCCCATCAGCCTCTGCCGCTGCAATCATGCGGTTGCGCATCTCTTCGATTTCTTGGTCGGCCGCTTGCTCAAGATCCTACATGTGTTAGAAAGGCCGAACGCAACTGAGGCATGAAAACTTACAATATCACCCTTGCGAATTCTCTTAGCCGAAGATTTCTTCACAGCAGCATCCATGGCCCGGTCTAGCGCACGTCGTCTCCGTTCCTCAGGGCTCAAAGCCTCTTCGTCGATCTCTACCCTAGTAGGTCTCTGCTTCTTTTCACCGTCTGGCTTTGATTTTGTTCCACGTCTCTTCCCCTCGATTTGCTCACCGCCGGAAAAGCCATCGTCGCTATCCTGTCTTCGACGGTTCGTTCTAGCCCGCTCTCTTGTTCTCTCTTTCTTCTTCTTGGGCGCCTCTTCTTCACCATCGGCTCTCTTCCGCTTCTTCACTTTGATGGCTTTATTGAGTGTGTCAAAATCGGGTGCAACTTGAACAGCGGTCGGATCGAAGTCTGCGAACTGAGCTTCATCGACTTCGGAAAGGAGGGATTCATCATCGGAATCTGGATCTGGATCTGCTGGGTCTGCAGCTTCCGCTCGAGGTGGTTCATCGAACTCATCATGCAGATCGTCAAGTTGATCTTCGTTCTCTGAGGGTCGATCTAGCCCTTCGGCATCGGATGGTGGTCGCTCGCCAGGAGAGTCAGCCATTGTGGTCGCACGAAAGGGTTGTGTGGTTTCCCGAGATATGAGCCTGGAAGGTAGGAAGTACACAATACGTGATGAGATGGAATGGAATGAATGTCAGAGGCCATCAACAATTGAGAGGAAGTTGCTGCCAAGTTGTGGGGCACGATTCATACAGGCACGTGACTTGTCGCCAACTGACTCGTTGCTGTTGCAAGGCTGACAAGGCTGACAAGGCTGTAGATACCTGGTATCCGTGCTACAAGTATGAACGCTTGGCACAACAAGGGTGCAGACGTATCCGTGCGTGAAGACAGCAACCTCATTCAGAAATGCATGTGTGCAAATTCCGACTCATCAACGAGACAAAGCGGCCATCTCAATTCTTACTACGATCACTGCACAAAACGCGGTAAGCCGCGTCTTGCATCCTAGCAGACACTGGTCAAAAATCTGCCAGCATCAGCTCCAGACCCCAACATGATCAGGTTACGAGTAGCGCGTTCCCGCCGCAGCCCACCGGCGTCCTCGAAATATCAATTTTGGGCAGAGAGGGACAGTGCCTTTGCCCTGCCTCAGCGACGCAACGCGGATCGGATCGGGTGACGCTCCCCCACGATGCTGCATGGCTGTTGTCTGTCTACACCGGTATTCTGATTGTTGCAGAGCAGCACAGAACAGATATGAAACCGGGAAGATCCTGTTTTCTGCGCCACACATAGGGGCGGGCAACCCCAGGGCGATTACTCTTCTACCAGGTACATACGGCGACCAGGTGCTGCCTCCCTCCACTTGGCCATAAAATAGGGCCTAGGCCAGGCTACCAGGCCAGCTGCCCTCTATCCGGACACCCTCTCCTGCATCATGTGAATCGTATTCAAAGGCCCCTGGCAGGGAACGAGGGCGTGCGGGTATTTTGTTTTCTGACTTCTCATGTTCCATCGTCTGCGGATTTCTTGCTCTTTGATCTCGTCTTCCCAGATAGCAAATCGCCCATTGATATTTCCACAATCCTCAAACCCGGTTGAAAATACCATGATGTTCCCAAAAACCTCGAACCTGACTCTCATCACCCTCCAGAGTCATATGTTATTTGGACTTCAGCACACATTTCGGTGTCTTTCGCACAATGCTCCGTGTCGATTTTGTCATTACATTTCCACTAGGTGCTGTTCTCGCCGAGGGTGCTTCGTCCTTCAAGATTCACTGGAGTGTACAACTCTTCAATTCAGTCGCATTTCTCATTGGACTTTGCTTCGTGATCGCTCTTAGTGTTCTCAGTATCCAATGGGCCGACTTTGGTTTCGCTCGCCAGATCATTGGCGCATCGTGGCTGTTGTTCTAGCGTTTGTACAAAGCATATTGAGCTACCGGCATAACTTGAACTACAAAAAGTTCAAGGCGGCGGACGGGCGTGTCGTACGTACACATACTGTTCGGGAGAGGTGTCATGTGGTTCGGGATGCTGAACACCGTGCTGTAAGCTGGGTGGTTCTATTCTGTGAATTCTTTCCCGCAAGCGTGACCGCACCAGGTACTTCCCTTCGGCTGAATCCAACGGCAAGGCAGCGGTGCAAGGGTTGTCTCAATAGTTGTGATCCTCTTGATGGAAGCGGAGCTGTTCTGGGCCTGTCGACGTGCTTTTCCAATGTCTACCTCTTCCAGTACGACAAATGTGCCACCGACAGGATCCGAATAGAGTGTGGTATTGAAGCCTTTCTGGGTCGTTGGCGGGATTGTTCGGTTATAGGAAACCGAGCAGTGACTGTGCCTATTGTGATGATGGCATGTTAGACATAGCTCCGGTCTGAATATGGGTAGCATCAAAGCTGCAGAACTGTCTCCCGCAAGAATGTTAATGTGAGACCATATTTGCGACACTGCGAGTCTCGATAGAAAGATGTAATTCGGCTCCTTTGTGCGGTTACTCGTGCCCTCGAAGCTGTCTGGAGAAATTCTCAAAGTAAGACCATGGAATGATCGACAGACTACATGGAAAAAGGCTGTTGATGATTGAATCCAACAGGAGTTCTCGTCCCACGTCCTTTGAGGTTGATGAAACGTTGTGCTTGCAAGTTGATGCTTGCAGGCAGGTCCTCCACCCTGAATAGCTCTATTGAATGCAGGTCAGTAGCAGAGGCGCATGGTGTATTGTTTCCTTCTTTTGAAGTGCCTGAAGGAGCACAATTGTCATGTTGTTGGCCTAGCAATGCTTTCATGTTCTGATGTGAAGTGTTCGTTCGATTGTATAGCGTAGTTGTCCCACGAGATATCCGGGTCATCAAAAAGCCAGTCTAGCGCAAGGTTTCCTGTGGAGGTGGAGGGAGCCAGTCCAGAGATTTCGCCAGTTGTCGTCATAGGCAAACCAAGTTGGTCGATGAAGCTGGAAAAGTTCACTTGCGAAGCCACTACTTCTGGCGCCGGAGAGATTCGCGGCACTTCAGCACAGCATGAAGAAGATGCCGAGGACATTTGGGTTTTCGAATGGACAGACTGTGTAGCACTCATCGACATGGACCTGTGGTGTGATTTCCAAGTGGTAGGGGGTGCAACGTTCGTGGGTAGGGCATGAGGATTTAGCTTCGGCTTGAGTTGTCGTAGGTTTGTGGTGTTTGGAATAGAGGCTCTCTGGTCGCTGTTGGAGGAGCTCTGTTGTGAGCGCTGACGCAGGGAGGATTCGACAAGATCGGAACTGACTCCAGCGGTGCTTAAAAGCTCTCGAAGGTGGTCGTTTTCGGCTTGAAGCTCGTAGAAGCTCTGCCGAAGTAGGTCGGCATCACGACAGGTGACACGACATTGCTCCAGTCTCTGCTCCAGCTCGGCCAAGTATTCTTGTCGTCTAGCTCGACTCCGTCTCTGGTTGTCTCGAATACGTTCTTGCTTGGCTTTGATGCCCGCCAAGGGTGTGAAATCTTGAGGAGAGGCCATGGGCGGATGGGCACAAAGGCTCAAATCTGGCTGGCCATCAAGTAGTATATCCAATGACAGTGGGTGCAATGGACGAGAGTTGAATTAGTAAAGGCAGGACAATGATTGGACGTGGAAAAATCTGGCGAACGTATGGCGCAGTCCGCACTGCCAGGCAGGGAGCGTCGCAGCTCACCGTTCCTGTTGCTTGAGGTAACTTAGGAGCCTTATGCAGGCCAACACGCAAGCTCTGTCCTTGACGATCTTATTGGGCAAGAACACAACGGTCAAGTAACATACCGAAGACCGGGAACACGGTCCCTGGTATAAAACATTGACGACACGACTGTTGCGTAATTGTAGTGTGGCTCAGCCAGTTACTCGGTCATTCGAGTCGTTGGGGAGGGTAAGATGGGCAAGATCTGAGAGACAGCAAGGACAGCTCTCGGAGGACGAGTGTCGGGGCGTATACACGAAGCCAATCATTCCGCGGCGGGATGTCATTGTGCTGGCCATAGCCGCATTGTCACCTCAGGGATTGGTTGGCATCCTCCGTTGTTTTCAAGGACCCGCCTAAAGTGGTGGGATCGTCTCGTATCTTGACTTCGGGAGCACCATTTGCCAATTTGGAAGAAGCTCAGGATACGTAGTAAATGGCAACGCCGCGATGCACGAGCTGTAGCAGACGAGGCAGGGGAATCGCCTTCCTAATGCGGAACTACCGAGGCTGGAAGTGACTCCCATATATTTCATCTGTTGGGCCCAGGGAAACTTTGGAGGCTGCCCTCTTATGTGGCGTCGACAATCGTCAGCGATGAAGTCGAGATCTCGGCAAGTTCCGCACTTGGGTTGACATCCTGTCGGCGATCACGGTTTGGAATCCCCATACACTCACTGCCTGTGGCAGTTCTTGCCACCACAAACGCCGATGTGAAAAAGCTCGGTGGAGGGGAAGATGGAAATCAAGGGGGAGTGGTGGACGGCAGGTTTTGCATCCGCCAACGTACCACACAACGAAAAGTTGCATATTTGGAACATGGCCATTTGGAACATGGCCACTATCACAAGTGGAAGCCTTTTCTCTGATGCTGGCGCACTAGCCTCGATGGCCACTCACGTAACATATCTGAACCCCTCCTTGGCTGTCCGCCTCTCCTGTTCCGTCAAGCCCGCAATCTCTGCGGTTGATTCGCCGTGCATCACCGAAGCTACCTCAGTACCC
This sequence comes from Vermiconidia calcicola, assembly GCA_035928285.1. Classification (NCBI taxonomy): domain Eukaryota; kingdom Fungi; phylum Ascomycota; class Dothideomycetes; order Mycosphaerellales; family Extremaceae; genus Vermiconidia; species Vermiconidia calcicola. Next base: position 1,401,566 of record JAXLQG010000004.1, on the reverse strand, counting down.
TCATTGAGCTTCCGATTGGCACGGCGGAGAACCATACGCATGACAACTGCAAGCAGTATTGTTCCCAGCGCCGATGATGCGTTGACCGTCATGGCGATGGCGTATCGTGGCGCCCATCTGTCGCGATAGAGAAATGAGCTGATGATATGGGAGAAACCGCCTATGCAATTGACAAAAGCAATGGTCACTGCTCGTTTCGTTCGCGGGCGAATAAAAGTCTTCTGAACCCAAGCAATGACCACCGCATTGGCGCTATGTCCTGCTGCAATCATCAGGACATGGCGAAATAACGAGCACCTACGTCGGAGCTGGTTGCTGTTATAATGCACCCAGTGATGGCTGCCACGAGTGGCCAAATGATAAAGTAGGAGCAGTTTCGGAAACGATCAGAGCACCAGCTGTTGAGTATCGCCGCAAATACCGCAACCAGATAAGGACCAGCCGTGAGCAAGAGAGTGTTGGTGCGACGGAATCCGAGAGTCTTGACCACGGATGGAAAGAATCCGTTGGTCGAAGCGGCGAGCGATACCAACAGACCCATCAGGGCAAAAACATGTACCCGCCAGTCCCATACCGTCGATTTTACCCCATGAGACCAGCTTGGGTCGCCATCTTCGTCCACTTGACCAGCATCGAGAATCAGTCGCCACTCGGCCACTGCGCGTTCCTCGGGGGATAGCCAGCGAGTATTCGAAGGGAAGTCCGGAAGGACCCAGAATGCAACAACGGCGACCAGAATGGTGGAGGCACCTCCAAGAATGAACATCCATCTCCACGCCTGAATGCCCGCAACACCTTCCATACCACGGTAAATTGCAGCCGTGAGCAGACCAGAGATTGCGCTGCCCACCATGGGTGCTGACATAAGCAATGCGCTTCGCAGACCCAACTCTGACCTCGTGTACCAAGACGATACCACGAACATGAGCCCGACCGTAAATGGCGCCTCCAAGAATCCCAGGAAGAAGCGGAGAACGTACAGCTCGGCTTTCGAGTGAAGGAAAGCAGTCACCACTGATAAAGCACCCCAGACAATCATACATGCGGGAAGGTATATTGAGGGACGGAGCCTCGCGAGAAGAAAGTTCGAGGGGACTTGCATGGACATGTACCCAACGAAGAAAATTGCAATAGCGACACCGAATTGTGTCGTGGTCATGTTCAGTGATTGTTGCATGCCAATCACTCTCGCCGCTCCAATTTCGTTCTAGGTAAGTTGATCAGTCGGAATCGTCCCGGGGAAGCGGCAACGACTTACTCTGTCAAAGTAGTTGAGGACATACATGATCCATGCCATGCCAATTAACCGCTTATCCGCTTTCCATTTGACATTTTTGCTCAAGGCCGCCAATTCCTCCGGGCTCATCGACTGGGCGAGAGCAACTCGGTTCGGTTCAGCTTCCTTGTTTCGACCCTCAGAGCTGGAACCTTCGTCATGACTCGAGCTCCGGGACTCTGCCACACTCGTGGTCGTGATGATTGCAGCCTGCTGGATTGCCATTGTGATTTTGGGTCAAAGTCACGTCACCTCTGTAAGGAGGCGAGGCCGAGAAGATAGCAAACGAAGAAGGAGTAGCAGATCAAAGAACGTAGCAGATTAAAGAGGGTAACAGATTGAAGAAGGTAGCAGACTGAAGAAGGTAGAAAGCTGAAGAAGGTAGCAGATGAAGAAGACAAGACAACGCCAGCTCGGGAAAGCCCGAGTCGGCCTTCCTTTTTCATAGCTCCTGAATACCTGGGTATCCAGCACCAGCACACAAAACCCACGACGTCTGCATGCAAATATTCCCAATATCCTTACGTCAAGTGGCCTTGCATATCGCGGAGGTTTGAGTTCTGGTGAAGTCAGGCAGGAGCCACGTACAATTGGTTGTCCAAAGCTTGTTCTTGTGCTTTACTCGGTAAGCTTCCTTAGGACATTTCCGGACGTGGATCATCTGTCCAGGGAAGACGCAAGTGGGGATAAGTTGCTTTTATGAGCGCGCCTTACCTAGATCCCATGTGCTGCAATCATACGTTCTCAGGACCTGTACCGTCAAACGGCTCCTGTCGGGAGAAATTGATAGACATGCGGGTGCAGCCTGGTGGCAGCTTTAGCTTTCAAGCAGATCAACCTCAACCGACCACCAAACCATAGTCGACATGTCGCTAGGACACTCCATAGAATTGTCGTAGAACTGCAACGTGCTGCCGACTGATGGCGATTTAGGTCTGAATGTATCATGTAGTTGCGATGCATCACATCATGTCAATGTGGTCAGGTATCGAAGAGAGGAAGAAGGACAAAGTTTCAGTGTTGAAACTCTCACACAAGCGTCGATCGTCAACAAAAGGCGAGAAGGCAATGACTGTGGATGCTATGGCCCACCGTATGGAATGCTGATTAATGTCCGGTGGAGTGCGAGGCCACGATAATGTCTGCTGACAAACCTCCCCAGATCTGCAGCGCTTATTGAATAAGCGAATACGAGCGCAATGGTAGATACCGTAGTTTACGGAGTACTTGTAGTAGTGTATCACTGCTCCTATCCCTGCTCCATCAACTCCATCGAAACTCAGAATGGGTCCGAGGATACGTAGCGAGATCGAAATCAGTCGCCCACCTGCAGAAGTTCGAAGCGTGGTGAGTCAGGCATTCATGTTATGGTTGAATGGACGCTGGCTGATGCGCGCCTACTCGTAGTTCTTCGATTTCCCCAAGTACCCAGAATGGCATACAGGGTTCAATATAGCAGGATCCAACGGGCCTGAGACGACCAAGGGCGAAAAGTTGACTGTCAATGCGGGCGGCTTCAAGTTCAGCCCGACTGTTCTCGTACGTGGTGGTCTCCATTCAGCATAAGAACATGGGGTAGTGCCTTTTGCTGATAGCCTGTGTAAGGCCAACTCGACAGAAGAGTTCCGGTGGCTGGGCTCCATACCGTATATCTTCGAGGGAGAACATTACTTCCGCTTTGAAGAGAGCAAGCAGACGCCCGGTGGAACAACATTCATCCAAGGCGAAGACTTTTCAGGGTTGTTATCTTTCCTGAATGGACCGACCTGGTCCTCTGGGAAGCAGACCTTGAATATGTTCCAGGCATTCAACGAAAGTCTGAAGAAAAGGGTAGAAGGCGCGTGAAGGTCAGGTTCCAAGGGTTGTGGGCAAATTGTCTTGTCGTTCTGTACTAGTATCGCTGCCATGTTGGTTCTCATCAGCACGGTCACGGACGGTCAAGACGGTGTAGACGGTGTAGACGGTGTAGACGGTGAGGTGTGTAAACACCAATGGAGGAAGGTCTGCCGATTGTTCAGAATATCCCGGGCTTGCGGATTTTGCGCAGTCTCGAGTCAAGCCCGCAGCATAAACCCTTCCAGATCTTCAAAAGATTGCTATATTAACTCATAATGTTTGCCGGTCGTGAGTATATCTTCGACTGCTCATCATGATGTCGACTCATGCTAATGTATCATGTCTGCAGCCTCAGAACACCTCTCCGAGAAGGAGATCCGCGAAGGTGAAGCCAAAGCCGCAGTAGAAGTCCAGATCTTCACTGCCGCATGCCTCGCCTTATGGTTCTGTATGTGGAACATCTACCCTCCCCGTCCCTTCCTGAGTCGAGCGGGCAAGCAGCTTCCGCCGCCGCTGCATACCTATGCTGGGAGCCAGTATAAGCGATTGGGATAGTCTGCTGATGCTTGTGGCAGCACCACATGTTGTGGAATGGGCTCGGAAGCTCTTCTAGACGTCCACACATACAGCCAACCACCTCTCCACGAAAGACAGACATGGGAGCGACTAAGCTTGCTCCGGAAAGAGGATGCTGCAGTCTGAGAGGGCAAGACAAGAAACACCCATCTCTTGTACACTATGATTTTGTACAATAATAGCAGGATGTCGCGCGGAACACTGCTTTGCCACAATAGAGCATCAAATGTTTCTCGATTCGTCGACGATTCCAAATCGCAATGCCGCTATGCAAGATTGTTTTCCCTTGTCTCCTAACGTGACAGATTTGGAGCGCATTTATCGGAGTACGACAGCTTCCATTCCAACCAGGCCCTCCAGTTCATCTGCGCCGAGGGACATCATTATCTCGGTCTTTGGATATCTTCTCCCAATCTTCAAAACCTTGTTGTACCAGGTCCAATTCTTTCTGCAAGTGTCGTAATTGTACGTCGTGGGCTTCCAGCATCTGAACACGTTAGCTTACGACCCGTCGTAAAATTTGATAGCAAGACTTACCCTCTTTGCAGCTCTGACCGTTTCCTCGTCGAGAATTCCGTCCTCGTCCTTGGCGGCCGGCGCGAGCTTCTCCATTTCCATCTTCAGTCTTTTCGCTCGTTCTCTGATGCCCAACATCCGCGCCCACACCTCCTGCTCTCTGGCGTTCAAGCTTGGGTCGAACACTTCGCGCTGCAGGCTCTCAAGCTTGGCCTTCAGTTCTTCCTCAGCGTTGTCCATGACATAGCCACGATTCCGCAAGATCTGCACCTTCACTGCCAGTGCTAGGGTCCTTCGGGCGGTGGCCAACTGCCGCCTCTTGCTTTCTTCGAGTCTCGTGGCCACGTTTTGCCGGTGTTTGTCAAGCTGCACATCGAGGGAAGTGTTGATCTCCTGAAGCATCATGTTACATCTCTGGATGGCTTCCATCTGTATTTGGGACTTTCGACCTAGCTGGAAGAACCCCTGTATGAGTAGAGGCACCCATTCCGAACCCGGACGTTTGGACACAGCTTCTTCCCACTTGTCCTCATCTTCCCCAGGCCCTGGTCGGTATTTCAAAGCTTCCGTTTCGTTCTCGACGTGCTGATACAGGTATGCCCGTAGAGGAGACGAGAGACTTGTGGGGTCCCATTTGTTTTTGACAATGTTCATCTGTGCTGGTATCGACCTGAAGACGTTTAGACCCCGGCCTTCCTCCCATAGTGATTGAGATGGGGGCTGGCCTTGCTGCGACGAGCCAAACCGTAGCGTCTGATCAAGAGGACGCTGTGGAGGTTGTTGTGGCTGTTGTGGCTGTTGTGGCTGTTGCTGTGCCTGCGTCGAGGTCCCAAACAGTCCTCCCGTTTGCTGTTGTGGCTGGGTTGAAGTTCCAAATAACCCTCCGCTCTGTGTCTGCGGCTTCGATGCGCCGAAAAGACCTCCTCCTTGTTGTTGTTGAGGCTGTGCCGTCCCAAAAAGGCCTCCGGTCTGTTGCGCTTGTGTGGGTTGCGATTGGGAGTTACCGAAACTGAAACTTGGAGTATTGCTTTGCTGCGGCTGTGTCTGCGTCTGCGATTGTCCAAATAGTGAGGACTGCGGAGCCGATTGACCGGAGGAAGGGTTATTGAAGCTGAACAGGGGAGGTTTCGCCGGCTGTGACTGGTTCGCAGTCGAAGAACCAAAGAGACTCATTTTGAGACTTCGTAACTGGAGCGCTGGTCGGAGGAGAAATGTGAGAGACACGCGGACGGTGCTTCTTTTCAGTGGTCCATGTCGCGATAACAGATCACAAGCAAGCGAGTGACAATACCTCAGCCGAAGATCTCAAGCATGCACGCAGTTTATGATTGTGCTATTCACTGATAGACAACGCGAAACCAGCGACGCGAAACATGGAAAGCGGAGGAGCCTCGCGGGCTGCAAATCCGCCATCACGTGATTGTAGCTTGGCAGCGTCAGGAAACCATCGAGCATCAACACCATCATCAACAACCACCCATATCGTAGCTGTATTTCGATAACTTCTGCGGAGTCATGCCTTACTCCCGATGGACTTGCTCTTCATCAATCTGAGACCCAGCGACTTGGTAGCTCCTCACGCTGGTGCCAAAGCTCCGCAAATCAGATCCCTCTGGATCTGCTGATGATGATATGCAGACTCAAAACCTGGCTAGCCGTCCTCATACCAGGCATTCTAGAAGGTCTATGGGATCCCCACAACCTCAACTCGAAGCCTTCTGCACATGGGCCTTGTGCCATGCATGAAACGGATATTCGATAGACACGGGCTCTTCTGTGCTCCGTGGCTCACCCCAGTCTCTGGATGGTTTCAGGAAGTCCCCTTCGCTATCTCGCTCGAAGAGTGTGCATGACCCAGTCCATGCTAGAAATACAGTAAAGCCACTGTTCCGGTCCGCGCAAGAATGGTAACTATTCCCGAATTCGCTTAGCCATTCCGATATGGCGCGCGCCAGACGTGGCTCCTGTAAGACTGGTATTGGACTGGGTCTATGGAGTACGGAACAAGAATGGTGGACGTCAACAAAGAATGAGACCTCCGGTACCTTAAGGAGGCCCCTAGGGCGTAGGGTTGCTTGGTGGTTTTGCTGGTAGTCACCCTTGGTGGTCGCCCTCAAGTACCTAGGTAGGTTTAACCCCGTCCACCCCGGCCTACCCCACACGAACCGGCTCGACCACGGCGACACATATCTAACCCACATCCGCAATAAGGCGACGTTGATGGGGTAGGCCTATACTGAGTACATTACGACCATGCCAGATACAAATACTACCTAGTATGTCCTCTCGCAATCGAACGGGGTTAAATTCCATACTGCCAACACCACTCGCTACCAGAAAAACTTGAAACATCCCCTCTTTGCTTCTCAACACAGAGCAGCATGCCGATCGACAAATCGTGGCCCGGATACGCCAAAGGCCAAATACCCGATCTAGGGATTGATTGGGCATGGCAAGACGCCCTACCAGCCGACGAACCAGATCGAGACCCTCCCGTGGCTTACATACCCTTTGGTTACGAGAAGAAGACTCTCCCCCAAGGTTGGCAGAAGACATCAGAAAACAAAGCACTCGAACTCGACATCATCTTTGAGAAAGATGTCGAAATCATTCTGCGGGACGGCGTCAGAATCTACACCGACATCTATCGTCCAGCTAACACGGGAGGGAAGAAGATCCCTGTTGTCGTGGCCTACTCGCCTTACGGCAAGGGAGGCGCAGGAGCAAATCTGATGGATGTTGTTCCATATCGAGTGGGAGTGCCGAAAAACCGCCAGAGCGGTCTCGAAAAATTTGAAGGGTCGGCGAGCGAAACCCAGCCTTTGAATCCTGGGTAACTTTGGCTGATGACACCTACAGTCCCGATCCCAATGAGTGGTGCCAGCGCGGCTACGCCATCATGGATCCTAACGCAAGAGGATCATTCGACTCAGAAGGCGATTTGTATTTCTTCGGACCTAAAGACGGTGCGTAAGGAACAATTCAGACAGCCCTCTGAAGTGCTCTGTCCAGGTGTCGGGTTTCAACGCTTCTGCTAACGCGTCCTGGTCTAGGTGAGGATTGTCACGATATCATCGAGTTTGCAGCCAAGCTAGATTGGTGCAACGGTGCAGTGGGTATGGCAGGAAATTCATGGTTGGGGATCTCGCAGTACTGGGCTGCCATGACTCAACCACCTCATCTGAAAGCAATTGCTCCCTGGGAAGGCTACAGCGATCTCTACCGTGACATGATGAGGCTGGTGGGATTCCTTGGGCTCCCTTCCTGAAGTGGGTTCTCTTGGGCGTACCAGGTTTGTCGACATCTATCCCTCTATATCTCCTGTTGTAACATATTTGGAAGAAATCATGAGCTAACAAAATCAGGCCGAGGTAGGCAAGAGGATGTGCCGACGATGGCCTTCCAGCATGAATTTTTTGACAAGTATTGGGAGAACAAACGCGTCGATTTTTCCAAGATCAACACTCCGTCCTATATTCTCGGCTCGTATTCCTCAATGCTACATACAGTAGGAGCCGTCAGAGCGTGGCGAGATACGAATACAGACAAGAAATGGCTTCGGTTCCACCCGCATCAAGAGTGGTACGAAGACTATCATCATTCCTCCGTCGAGGATCTGGACCGTTTTTTCGCAAGGTATCTCAAGGGTGAAGAAAACGGCTGGGAAGCAACTCCAAAAGTGCGCGTCTCGATGTACCGCTATGGAGACAAAGTATGTATACTGGTCTTAGTAGCGGAGATATACTGATGCCGAGATCTTTAGTATCCGGTCTACGATCAGGTTGAAACCAACTATCCTATACCCCGGACCAAGTACACCAAACTATTTCTTACTCCAGACCATAAGTTGACGGACAAACCTGATACGCCGGACGCGGGCTCAACAGTCGTCCACTCCTACGATTCCACGACTCGTGATATGCTCACCTATGACTATATATTCAGGGAGAAGACAACCCTAGCTGGATTCTCGAAGCTTCGAATATTCGTCTCGTGCAAGGAGCACAACGACCTCGATATTTACGTTATGCTACGCAAACTTTCGGTCGACGGAGAGCTTATGGAGCAGTCCAACGTCCCACTACACGAACTGCCACCAGAGGTGAAAAGCGTCAAGGACGTAAAGAACGTTAATCCGGTCAAATACTTAGGCCCGACGGGTATACTCCGAGCTTCACATCGCGAGATAGACCCTGAGAAATCCACTGAATACTGGCCCTTCCACCCTCATCGTCGAACACAATATGTCGAGCCTCTCGGAACCGTGGTCGAGTTGAATATCGGTATCTGGCCGATGGGAGTAGTTTATGACAAGGGCGAGGGTCTGCGGCTCCAGATCTCCGGCAAGACGATGGCACTTCCAGAATGGGATAATCCGCATGTCAAGCACCAGGAACCTGTATTCAACAAAGGCATGCACAATGTCCACCTGGGTAACGAGTTTGCCGTCGAGAGTTATCTTCTCGTGCCTAGGCTTTAAGTCGGTATGCAGGTAGTCATTGTGTAGACATAGTCTACACATTCCACGTAAGATGACTCTCAACCTGATCTTGTTTCTTTTATGCTTTACATGCGAACTGAACTAATCTGAGGGTTGAGCCTCAGTCGCATGTGACCCAGAGGTGAATAGGCTTCGAAGTTTCCTAGGCCCTTATGTTGCGTTGCTGGAGGGCGGCTAACTACCTCCAGATCTGCAAGCTGGAAAGGAAGTGCGATTTCTTCTGATTACAGACAGAAAAGGAGAAGCTAAGAAGGACATATCGACCACCGCATCAATTCCCGTTTTCCGAACCATCCACATACAGTCGCAGTGCCTTACCAAGTACTGGAACAATGCCACACAGGACAGGTCCATCAAACATTAGGGCCCAAGCATGAATGATCCGAGCCCAAATCGGACGATCAGCCAAATTGGCCGGCAACTTTACCTCGGCCAGCGTCTCCAGAACCATGGCTTCGACTCTTTTCTCTTCGGGGGTCCAAGGGCCATTGGCCGACGCTTGATGGAGTGTCTCGAGCCACTTGCTGAGAAAAATGCCTTGATAGAGACAACATAACACCAAGTCAGAACGGATGAGCCGCAGTCTTCTGAAGAGGGAGACAAGCGAAGAGGGGAGACTCACAGCATTCGAATGAGTGGAGGTGTAATTGCACGCTCCACACCAAGGTGGTCGTCCGCCCTATCAGGTTGATTCCAATCCTGACGAAGGTGTTCAACAAGCGAATCGCATACATTGCCGCAGTGGTCGAGGCCTTTGATCTCTGAACGTCGTTGAACTTCGTGGTGATCGCATTTGCTATGGTGCCTGGGTTCTGAGTACGTGCCGCGGCTCTGATGGGCGCGGAGCTCACGCAGAGTCCTATATACGCCACGGGCAACATTGCAGCCGAATTGAACAGCATGGGGCCATCCGTGCTGCGTAGAGACGTCAATGAGGCCATGCTGGAGTCACCCATGGCTTGCCACTTCTGCAACGAGTATGCAATTCGGGACAACCCTGTGGACTCTTCCTGGCCAATGCACGCCTGTCGAAGATGCCAAATGTTCTGCAGGACTGCGCTCAGCATGATACATCTTCCGAAGCTGCTGCAGGGCATGACTTGTGCTTTCGAGGGGGAAACGAGGCAGTGGAAAGCCTCTGCGAACGAGGGTGTCGGAGGCCCTTGTTTCCTGTGCTCGTTCCAAGCGTGTGTATCTCCCGCGAGCCACTCAGCTTCTCCGCAGGGGAGGTCCATATCAAGCTCGGAATTGACCAGGCAAGGCGGAACATTATAAGCAATAGTCAAGGTGTTGAAGAAACAATAGACCACGAAATTCGTTCTAGGCAGGGAACCGAGTCAGATATAGTGCTCGGAGAGGAGAGGCTGCCTGACACTCACCGCTTAATAGTTTCAGTTTCAATCCACCCTCTCCACGACTCTTGGACATCGAGGCTTCCGTCGGCCCAGCGAGTTGCCGGGGCAGGTGCCGAGCGTACAATCTGGCAGGATGTTTCAGTGATTGTAACAGTCAATCTAGGAATGCATCAAAGACGGGCTTACGTGACCGACGGTAGCCTGGTATGTCAACGCTTGCTGGACAGTATCAAGGCTCCCTACCCAACTCCCAAATGCCATGATGAAAAACAGACATTGGACGACCCAAGGGGGTCGAATTGCTGTCGTGAAAGGTGAATCTTCAAGCTGTCGTCCTGTCAGCAACGAGCAAAGTTGATCGAGCAGAGAGTGTGTGGGCCCGGCTTACGTAGTGATTCATGGACAGTCGCGCGGTCCGGTGAAGCTGCAAGGCAATGTCTCGTTCATCGTGGGAATTTGCGCCGATAGCGGCAACGGCTAGCAACAACGAAGGATGGGCCGTCTGACTTTGCCAAGTGGGGACATGTATGCATGGCACGGAGATCAGAAAAGAGTCAAAAAAAGCCATGATATAGCGCTCCAGCGCCATGCACGAAGGCATTGTCATATCCGCATCGAGGTTCGCCTGAGCCCGTTGTATGTCAGCAAGTCCAATTTCCAAAAGATGCGAGTCGGGACCTTACAGATGCAGACACGAGTCTGGCTTCATCAATGAGCTCCATGCGTTTGCTTTCCGTGACGGAATAGACGGCGGAGGAATGTGACTGCTGCGGGCGAGGATCGGAGTGCAGACTCGACTCAGTGGGACTGAATGCTGACAGTCCACTTTCGGCGAAAGGGAGCATGCCCGCCTGCAATCCAAGATATGGAGCTGTGGGCTGGAATTCGGCCTCAGGCCGTGGTACATCATGCCTTAACATGTTCAATCCAAGGTCCAGATCGGCTAGTCTAGAAGAGCCGGGCGGGCTCTTCCTGGAATGGCTCGGCTGGTCGGGGAGAGAAGGCAACGGGTCAAGATACATTTCGTCCAAGGTGTTGTCAAGTCGTGGAGGTCTTGACATCGTGCCCATGGAATCACCTGCGGGACCTGCGGACCCAACCTCAGCATCGCGACCCAGGTGCTGTAGGTCCCATTGGAGGCCTGTCTGGGTGGTGGTGGTCTCGCAGCCTGCTGAAATGAATGTGGATGGGTTTGAGGACGACTGAGTTGCTGCATGGGGCTGGGGCCGTGAAGTTCCCGCCGGTGATGGCCTCAGACTCGCAACGCTGCCCTCCCCTTCGGTTTGACGAGGCGAAAGCGATGGGTCTGCAGTGGCGTTACGACTGGAAGCGGAGACGAGCTCCGGGTGTTTGCGTGTGATGTGCCGCTTGATAAGATCTTTCCTCGTGAACGTCGCTTCGCAGTGAGGACAAGAAAACGGCCGCTCTTTGCGGTCTGCAGGGTTACCGTCAGGTATGGGGTGCGAAACATTTCTTGCTCCAGGACTATCGAGAAACTTACGTGACCTCTCATGCCGAATGAGATGCTCGGCCCGAGAGAAGGCTTGTGCACAAATCGAACATCGATGGCGTCGCCTCGACCTTGCAGCTCGAACAGTGGGCGAAGCTCCCCCGTGCTGTTGCTCCCGCGCGGAAGATGTTGGCTGTCCTTGACCGTCCCTTGACTCCAACGAATGCGCAGACCGATTTCCCACCACCGTCACATCTGGAATGATGTTGGCATTGGCCGGAGAGGTGATCTGGGTGGCCTGACTCGAGGTAGCCCCGCCATTCGACGGTGGGGTTCCTGAGCCTTGACTGACTGCGCGAGGAGCACGAGGCCTAACCTCGATGGCCGGAAACGCTGTAGACTTTGGAATCCATCTCATTGCAGAGAGCATGACGGTCTGAAGCCCCTGGACTCGGCGACAATACTCTGGCTCCGCCGCAGGTGAACATGTAAACAGGGGAGAGTTGCTTGAAGGGTGTTTCGGTGGAGTAAAACTGGTGGAAGATCGAGTTGGCGACTGTCCGAGGAGTTTATCTCGCGGAGTCTTCCCCAACGTGGGGGCACTGTGGCGGGGTCACCGGCATGTGTGGTGGTCCATTCGCATTCGCTTGGGGTGGGGACCCTGAGCGGAGCACGGAGTAGGCTATTGCGACCTTTGCCGTCTCTACCAAAAGAGTGCGCTGATGGCGATGGGGCTTGAGGAGTAGGCCAGAACCTGTTGCTCAAGGGTGATGAGCGGCGAGCACATGGAAGCTCGCCTCCGAGCAACTGTGCGGTCTGTAGGGTTTAAGCCGTCCACCCTGGGGATGCGGCAGCGCAATTTCTTTCCAAAGTGTGATTTATCCATGTGCGAGGTCCGCCGTCGAAAGGAAACAATCTAGGAAGTTTTCTGACCACTGGCATTGTCGTCCTCGGGTAGCAATCCTTGCAAGGTATGATGGCGATCAACATATCAACTCAATACGTTCAATGCTTGCAACCTGCAACTCTCGCCCTCGTCGTCCTACTTACTCTCACGGTCGGCATTTACACGGTGAGAACGGTACAATGGCATCGAAGATACAAATTTCCTCCCAGTCCACCGGGCAGACTGCCTATTGTAGGCCACTCTTGGGTCCTTCCTAAGGAGTTTCACGGCGAGAAAGTCAAAGAATGGGGTGAGTTTTGGCCCTTGCCTATTCCCCTGCGGCAGCAACCTGGTCGTATGGTCTACTGACGAGGGTCTCCGGTCCCAGCCGATCAATTAGGAACGGAATTGATGTACCTTCGCCTCGGAGGAGTCGACTGGGTATTTCTGAACTCGTCCCGCGTCGTGGAAGACTTGATGGAAAAGAGATCTTCGATCTACTCGAGTCGTCCTGTTTTCGCCATGGTGGGAGAGATTATGTCGAGGATGAAGCGCCTGGTACTCCAGCCTTATAGTCCAGAATGGCGAGAATTGCGAAAAGTTATGCATATACTGCTGACGGGAAGGTCTGCAGACTCGTACCGAGTGTTGGAAGACATGGAATCTCGACAAGCCATGTACGAAATGCTCCAGAATCCAGACGAATGGTATCTTCATACGATCCGATTCGCAGCGTCCTGTGAGACTCTATCTTTCTCTTATGTTTGACGAATGATGGAGGGCGAGGTGCACTAATAAAGGTCATCTCTAGTTACCATTGGAATGGTGTACGGCGTTCGACAAGAGGGGCGCTCTGACCTCTTTCAGAAGGTTTCTGACGCTCAAGACGAGTTTCTACGAAACAACGTCCCCGGCACGTGGCTCGTCGACGATTATCCTCAACTCCGTCACCTACCGAAGTTGCTACAGTGGTGGCGACCTTATGGCGAGAAGGTGTATCAGTTCACCCGCGACGCATTCAATGGGTACTATGATATGATGCAGGATAATATCGCGAAGGGGACTCAGGCCGAATGCTTCGCGACTAAGTTCTATCAGGAGAGCGATGCCCAGGGCGGCCCGGAATTCGACTTCGATCAAAAGCTGTTCACCACAGGAGGCCTAATCGAGGCCGGGAGTGACACGACCAAAAATCAACTCAACATGTTGATAGCGGCTCTAGCAAGTGATCCGAATACTTGGGTAGCGAAAGCCCGGCGAGAACTCGACGCTGTTTGTGGAGCAAATGCGGAAAGGTTACCTACCTTTGACGATATACCGAACCTTCCTTACATCCAGGCGATCATAAAGGAGACGATGAGATGGCGACCGAACGTGAACCCTACTGGGTTCCCTCACGCTCTAATCCGTGATGACGAATACGAAGGGTACCGTTTTCCCGCTGGAACCGTTGTGACTATCAACAACTGGGCTATCTCATTAAACCCCAAGGAGTATACTAACCCGGGAAAGTTCGACCCTGATCGGTTTATGAACGGTGACCTGTGGAACCCCACGAAGGGCCACTATGGCTACGGCGCCGGGCGGAGGACGTGTGCTGGAGTAAAAGTGGCGCAGAACTCCATGTTCATTTTCTTCAGTCGATTGATTTATTGCTTTGACGTGGAGGAAGACAAGGTGAGAGATTCTCCTCCGCTACAGCCATAACACTTGTTTCGTCCTTCTTCTCCACCACTCGCAGCCTCTCCCGCTGGCCAGGTCATGTATGATATATATGTCCGAGTCCCCACTGATTCGATACGTGCTTCTGTCTCAAAGATTGGCTGGCTAACCACACCTACCATCAGAACGATCCGATCGACACATACCACATCCCTCTCACTCCCCCTCCGGGCAAAGCAAATGATCCACCATTTACCGCCAAGATCAGCGTTCGGAGTGAAGCGCATAAGGAACTGATCCTGAGAGAATGGAAGAACACCACGTTCCCAATCTGATTGCATCACAGACGAAGGCAAACGTATAGAGTACCACCTTTCAGTAGGTGGCTTTAGCTACGACCCAATCAAATCCAAAATTGGCTTAACTAGGAAACAATTTCCTCGTCGGTTTAGGGTGGCAGATTGCATGCATGAGGTTCACTCTTTCCGCCTCAGCGGAATCTTTATACAGAATGTCGTCTTATACCGGGCAAGGAATTTCTCATATTTGGTGTTAAGGCTTCGGCCTCTCCGGCCTCTCCTCGAGGATCTCTGAAACTTCATAGGAGAGCCAGCCGTTTTTTCTGCCCTAAAAGGCCAGATTGTTACATGCCCTGAACCGCTTTCGCCTCGTCGAGGAGCCCGTCCTCCAACAAATCCTCCACTGGCGTGTACAATCGCATGACCCCAAGAAGGGTAGCCACTTGAAACTCCTCATCTGTGTTGATACGATGAAAAAACTGCCTGTCCTTCTCCGACATGTTGTTGGGGTCCTGTTCTGCCATGCGCTTGAAATCTTGAGAACCCGGGTTGCTTACCGTGGCGAAGACCTCCCTGCGTTTGTCACACGCCTTCTGCAGCAGTGTTTCAGGCGCTTTGCCTTGGATGACCAGGATCAAAGCGTCAGAGATACAACCGGCGTCTGTCATGCCCGTGGTCAGCCCAAACCCGCCGATAGGGTTGTTCAAGTGCGCCGCGTCTCCGGCCAACATCACGCGACCGACCTTGTACTCCTTGACTTGTCTCTGATGCACCCGGTATTGAGAACAGTTGACGATTTCATAGGGATCGTCTCCAGGTAGGATATCCTTGAGGCGCGAATGCGCTTCTTCGATAACCTGGTCATCCGATTTGCCCGCGTCGGTCGCGTACGCGACTCTCCATGGATCGCTGCCGGGTCCGGTGCGACCAGCAACCGCCCACTTTTTCCCTCCGATCAGAAAATTCGCTGCGCCCCAGTTATACTTGGGGAAGGGGAAATGGATGTTCATGGCGACAAAGCTCTCCGGCCAGGAGAACCCCTCGAGCGATTGGCCGATGGATTTCCTCGTCGCCGACCGTCCGCCGTCGCAGCCCAGGACCCAGTCAGCCTTGATCTTGAACGGTTCCCCGCCCGAAGGAGACACCTCGGCCGTCACCGAAGATTCGTCCTGAGTAAGCCCAACGAGGGCGTGGTCAAAGTGGATGGTTGTGGTGGGAAACTGGGAGCAATATTCAGTCAACACCTTCGCCAGCAGGTGCTGTCCGCACTGCAGCGCGTAGGGTTTGACCAGTCGTGTATCACCACGCTTCGCAAGCAGTCCCCAGTGCATTTCGGCCAAGAGATCCCCTCCCAGCTTCCTCCATCCCCAAACGGCGTTCTCGTCGGCAAAACAGATCTTCTTGACCTCTTCGAGCACACCAAGTTTGTGCAGATCGGCGAGGACTGGCGCACTGTCTTCGAGGTAGATCGCTCGTCAGCCCTCCGGCCTCTTTACCATATGCATAACAGATCCTGCCCACGTGGGAGAACCGTGAGAAACTTACGTATAAGTCAAAGCCTTGGGAATCGGCGGAATCTCTTTGTCCTGTTGTGTTTCGCAAGTGGTCAGAAGGAACTTTGGTCGCCAAATAAGAGCAAAGTATTGAAGCCGCCCTCAAGCGAACATACCAACAAAGATGATGCTATCGATGTGAGCAACGCTTACCAATTCTATCACCGTAACCTTTATCCCAGCGTGAGATAATTTCGAGGCGCACATCATGCCCACGGGGCCTGCGCCGACGACGAGCACATGTGTATCTTTGATCTTGTTCTATTATTTTCGAGTTTGGTGGCCGTTAGTCAATATTCACGAGGCTGCAGAACCTTGGTCCCTACATGGGCTGGGGGTTGTACCAACTTCAGATGGAATTGCCATTGTCACTGCCTCTTTCCTGCTGACTCAGCGATGGGACTACTATATTCAACTGTGGCACAAAACGATGTTCTTCTGTGGATGGGGATTTGTGAGGGTCCCAGAACTAAATGACAAAATCCAATGCTTCGACTCGATAGAGAAAGTGCCCCAATAATGGCAATAGCAATAACCAGAATATTACCGGCTGGAGTATACCTTAGCGAGCGAAGTGTACGGCAAGACGGATACTGTAGGAGAAAGGGGTGATATTGTGGGTACGGGTACGGATAGGTGGGGAAGATTCACGGCCATGGCTAGAGGGAGGTGGGGTAGGTCGTAATTCGCGGTCAACTCATCTGACAACCCCAGAGCCTTCTGGACGCTTTGTCGTATCTGTTAAGTTACTGAACGGCATCTTACCAAAACCCCATAGTAGTGGTATTGAGCATCACATCCTCCGCGGCAGCAGGACTCCACGGCCTTATTGTCCCTCTGCCTTGAGGTTAGCCGTGTTCATGCCGTATGGCATGGCCATGGCCTTAATTTCTGCAGGGAAAAGCTTTGCAAATTGGACTATGGCGGACCGGGGAGACATGATTCAACACATTGGAACAGCTCTCTAGTAGAGTAGCTCACACTTCAGGTAGGTAATTAAAATCTTGTGAGACCGTCCTCAAGCTTCTTCACTCACAAATGTGAGCCCCTCCTTCCGGTCTCCGGGGCCAACTCGAATTCGACCGTGCCAGTGAACATCCTGAACTGATGGAACCGGCGGAAACGCAGTCCCGCTTTCTCTCCGATTTTCACAATGTCTGAGAATGTCCGCTCCTTGCCACCCATCAACACCATGGTGCTTAAGGACATCACGTGGCAGGTGCTTGGGTATGCTGACTGCTCTGTTGGGAGGTGCTGAGAGGCTGGAGCATTGGCCGTGCTTGGTGGTGTGATCAGGCTGGGGACAATAAGCTCATTCACAAGGACTCTGGCCCGAGGATTCTTTTTGAGCGCCGGGATTAATTGGCGGAGGATCTCGGCTGAGACGTCGTCTTCGTAGTCACGACTACACAGGGGTTCATCAGTGTTGAGTAGCAGAGAGGGGGCAGAGAGGCATTTACACGACGCCACGAAGCCAGTAGACATCAGCGATCGTTGTTTGCGGGGTGAAGTAGTCGTGGGCTTCGATTTTGATCCGACCGGCCGCAATCTCGTCTTCATACCCTTTGAATGTCTGGTCAAATGTCAGTTGAAGTCAAGTACTATTGAGCTAGCGAGGGACACCATCGGACGTACTTCTTTGATGACAGGAATCATCGGCTCGAGGTCCTGGCAAACAATGTTGAGGTGAGGATAGTTCTTTTTCACGTCCAGAGCCACGCTCCCCGGACCACAACCGACATCACAGAGAGTCGGCCCGTAGGAATCCCATGGCAAATCTGTTCGTGTCGCCACTACAGTGATGCTGCTTAACCACGGGATGCCGGCAACCCATTTCTCCATTCTCTTCGAACCCTCGGGGGTGCTCAGCCATGGGCCGACGCCGACGTCAACGCCAAAGGCCTTCGCGAACGCCCCCTTCCCAGGATCAATGTCATGCTTGGTGACTGGATCTTTCATGGTTGGGACCCAGCCAAGTCCTGCTTGATAACCCTCTTCGGTCTCTATCAGCATCATTCCAGACGCCCCGGTCTCCGACCGCAACTCGTAGCTATGTCGATTGTTACGGAAGACATCAGGGGCAACTTCGGCAAAGATATGACGATGGCAGAGGAGACGCATGACCGAGCCCAACTTGTGCTCATCCGTATCACACACCTCAGCGAGGTGACCGAGTGACACTTCGCCTCCATTCTCGATGATTTTATCTGCGACTTTGAAGTCTGCCGCGACCCCCAGCGCGACGGTGCTGTTGTTGGCGATGCATTCCGTCACCAATTTGATTTTTGTGGGCGTGAGTAAGGCGATTAGTGCTTCGCAGTCGGCTACGATCTTTTGAGAAGCTTCCCACGCCCCTCGAGGTGGGAGTTCCTGGTCATATGTCTTCCACGGTGTGGGCTCGAAAAGGTGGCCTGTGTCATCACCGAGAACTCCCTCAAGGATGCCACCCTGTTCGGCAATGTTGACGAGTAGATTGTGCAGTAACGACATTTTCTTTTCGTGAGCAACGAGCTGGGACGGGAGATGTTACTTGCAATGCACCGCCTCGGTTGTCGTAGAAACAGCAATGATGGTGGATTTGTAAGAGTTCATTCGTTCACGAAATATGGTTGAACAAGTTTCTCATCCATCACAGTAATCAGGACTGGCTCTGAGGAGACGGCCAAAGCCTGATCCGGATAGAAAAGCCGTTGCTTGTGCGGTGAGGTGGGTGTCTGCATCTCCGGCAACCCAGCGGCAAAGGGGCTGACCCGAAAGACGCTCCGCCCGCTCCCCACCATACCCCCATTGCGGCCTTGTGAACTCTTGGCTGTACGGACAGCTCTATGACCGATTCGGGATAAGAGCAAAAATTCTAGAAGTTAAGACCATATGTTCTGTAGTTGAGAGTGCCTCGTAGCTGAGACAGACACCGTGTTCCCAAGCTTCAGAGACCTCGTATTTTTGCGTATGGAATGGTGGCTTGAACTGCGGTTGAAAACAGAATACTAGTATGTATAGAGGTACGGGACCAGATGGTGTCGCCAGGCCCAATTCGAGTGGAATTACGGTGATAATCATTGGGCTCGGGTATGCCGGTGCCGTCGCTGCTGTGGAATGTCATCGAAAAGGACACAAGGTCATCGTGTTCGAGCAGGCACCCGAAATCAAGGCTCTAGGTGAGTACCTCCTTCGCGTGTTGAAAACTGCGTGGAAGCAAAGCTCCAAGGAAGCGTTCATGTCGACTCACACACTATTCCTTAGGCGATGTCATCGGTATCACCGGCAACGCTGCCCAGATTATCTCCAAATGGGGCGAAGGCGAGGTCCACGAACGCATCGAGCCCTTCTTGTCCGATTACGCTCGCATGAACATCTATAACACCAAAGGCGAGCGTCTGTGGAGCCACACAATGCTAGGATATTCTGCCGGGTCCGGTTATGCGGCGAATCGAGGCGATCTGGCGGTCATCTTCTACTCTCACGTCAGGGAACTGGGCATCGAAGTGCATCTGGGCAAACGGGTGACCGAGTACTTCGAGGACAAAGCCGAAGCTGGTGTCGTCGTTGACGGGAAGCGGTATTCGGCCGACTGTGTGCTTGCATGCGACGGTGTGCACTCCAAAGCCCGGGGGTTTATCATCGGACAGTCCGACTCTCCTCATTCGACAGGATATGCCATCTATCGAGCATGGTTCAATGGGGAAAACGCAGCCCAAGACCCTGATCTGGCCTGGCTCGTCGAAGGGCCCCACGACAAAATGGAAACCTATATCGGACCTGACGTTCATTGTATCATAGGAACGGGGCGAGGCTGTAAGGATATTGTCTGGACCTGCACCCACAAGGATACCTACGATATTGCCGAGTCGTGGTCATTTCCCGGTAAGATTGAAGACGCGCTCAAAGTAGTGGAAGGCTGGGATCCTAAGGTGGCCAAGGTCATCAGCAAGACACCTCCAGGTCAGCTCATCGACTATAAGCTGCTTTGGAGGGATCCTCTGCCCGGGTGGGTTTCGAAATATGGCAGGATGATGCTCGTCGGCGACTCGGCTCACCCTTTTCTTCCCACCTCGGGTCAAGGTGCCGGTCAGGCTGTCGAGGACGGCGCCACGGTTGCCATATGTCTCGAGCTGGCTGGGAAGAATCGGATTTCTCTCGGTCTCCGGACGTCGGAGAAGATTCGGTAAGCATCTATATCATCACAAACTGGGTGCTGTTCACTCTTTACTGACCGGTTCAGGTATGCTCGAGCCACGCTTGCCCAACGTATTGGGATCGAAACACGCGATGCCTGGCACAAGACGGATTGGGATGCAGTCAAGAAGAATCCCAAGCTGTTGGAGATGCCTCGTCCGGACTGGCTCTTTGGACATGACCCTCAAGAATACGCCTACGAGGAATTCGAGACAGCGGCACATGCCGTGGAGACCGGGTGTGAGTATATTCCGCGAAACATCCCTCCTCCAGGTCAGACACATAGGACGGGGGACTTCAGCGGCAAGAAGTTGAAGGCCTGGAAGAAGTCCATGCTGCGCGCTAGGCTGTAAGCCGGGCAGCATATTTGCCATGCATCACTGCACTGGCTTTGACATTTCTAAATGCGGTCTTGCGCGGTGGAGCGGAGGGGCGTGGTCGAAGAGGGTGAATGGACCAGCGGTGTTTGGGCTACCAAAGCAGAAGATGCCGTGCGCTCCTTAGATGTTATCGGTATCACGTTTGTAACGCTTGACTTGAAGGACTATTAACAAGGAATGTGGCTCGAATGCCAGAGATATCGAGATATCTCGAGGCGAGGCGCAGTTCTCGATTAGGCAGTCGTGCCGAGGCAGTAATCCTGACAGATGTCCTCTATTCTCTATCCCATAAGTATCTCCTTGTGACAATTCATCATTGTGTGGTACCATGGAATCTTTGGCCCAAGCTCTGCACCGGCTGTGATTGTGACTGGTTCACTCAGGTCGCCAGTATATTGACAACGACCCCAACACAACTGTCAAGTGTCTGCAGTGGAAACGACCATGGTTCTTGATCTTTCTGGAGGAGATGACCTCCGCTTTCGATCTCGGAACCTCACCGCTGGGGAGTACCCGAAGAGCTTCGAAAACGTTTCTATAGGTCTAGTGTTTGGCGCCGCATCGAGGACAAGACCCCACCTACTAAGTAGAAAGCTTACTCAGATGGAATTCTCGGACGCGGAGGTATGAGGACTCGGGAGACCTGCGGTTGTTGGGGTACCAGTAAGTATCCAACACTGCACTCTGTCTCCTCTCTTTGTTTGACCAGGAATCCGGAGCCCCAATTCAGCTTTACGAACATTTGGGGTTTGTCTAGCTAGCGCGAGGTCAAACCCTTCCTCGCTCTCCAGTTGTATCGACCATTTAAGCCCCCAGGGTCCCTCTCAATAAGATGTGTTCACTTAGAAGCATCTTTGGTCAGACCCAAGCTACTATATATTGCGCTTGCCCAGGAATCAGTATTGGACACCATGGGTCGGTTCGGAATCCTTGAAGACTACAAGCTCGAACACGTTCCTGGAACGGCCCTCTTGAACGATGAGTCGCAACCAACTCACGCCGCGGGCCTGAAACATGGGACAGGCAAGTATTCCCATATCGTTCTGGTCCCACAACCATCGGAAGACCCGAATGATCCCCTGGTAGGTGGCATCATCCCGCGATTTTCGCAGTGTCTGGGTAACTAAGTAACACTCACATCCAGAACTGGCCCCTATGGCAGAAGGATCTCTGCCTGTTCACTACGCTCTTCGGCACATTGCTCTTTCCCGCGGTCCTGGTTCCCATTCTATCGCCGGCGACCTACGCCATGTCTGTGGAATTTGGTACGAATCTGACGGCTATCGCCCAACTGACAGGCTACTGTCTCCTCTGCGTCGGTTCCTTCGGCATATTTGTCTCCGCAATGTCTCGTCTCTGGGGTAAGCGACCACAATTCTTGCTTGCATCGCTCCTAGGCATCATCGGTACTCTGGTAGGAGAATGTGCGCAAAACTACAACACCATCCTTGCCGCTCGCCTCCTTCAAGGATTCAGTGTTGCGGCTTACGAGAGTTTGATCGTTGCTTTTGTCGGGGATATGTACTTTGTCCACCAACGCGGGTCGCGTGTGACTCTGTTTCAGCTAGTGTCGAATACGATCGCAGTCCTTGCGCCAATCATCTCGGGTGTCATCTACACGCATTTGGGCTGGCGCTACATCTTCCACATCGCCCAACCGTTTCTGTGCCTGCAGTTGATTTTGGCCTTCTTTTTCCTGCCTGAAACGGCATACAACCGCAGCTCGATCTACAACACTGACACTGCACCCACCGAGAATGTCCTGGAGCTTGAGGAGGTGAATCGTGCGAAGCGAGCCGAAAGCCAGGTGGAGACCTTGGAGGCTGGTGCTCAAGAACTACCTGGGCTGAAGACGTGGGTTCAAAGGCTCGCCATTTACAATGGGCGCTTCACCAAAACGAATCCATTCAAACTCATCCTTGGGCCCTTTGTTGTCCTGCTCAACCCTGCCACCCTTTGGGGCTGCCTTACGCAAGGGATCAGCTCGGCCTGGTGGGTAGCGACATCGTTCGTGTTGGCGCAAATCTGGGGTGCCGCACCATACAACCTCGATGCAGCTGCGGTGGGCTATCTCTATACTGGCCCTTTCATCGGCGGCACCCTCGGCGTCATCTTCATGGTGATGACATCCGACCCGCTTTGCCGCTGGGTCGCCCGCAAGAACGGAGGCATTTATGAGCCTGAATTCCGCATCTATCCGATTGTGATCGCAGTTATTACCGGCGCCATCGGCCTCTTCCTCTTCGGGTCCATGATTGACGCAGGAAAAGGCTACTATGTCGGTAGCATCCTGCACGGCATCTACGGATTTTCCGTCAACGTTGCTGGCGCTGTTATGAACGCATACGTGGTTGACGCGTACCGAGAGGAATCCACTGAGATGCTGATCATGGCTATGATCTTCAAGAATTTCTTCTTCTACTCTCTGTCCTACTACGTCAACAACTGGCTGGCCAGGGTGGGACCCAGCAAGTATTTTGACGTCCAGGGCGCCGTGGTCATGGGAATCTACGCCACTTCCATTCCCATGTATCTTTTTGGAAAGAGAGTGAGAAGCTGGTGGCGACGACGTGATTTCATCCGAAGGCTGGGTGGATTGCCACGGTGATGTTCGGGTGGTGTGCCATGGGAGATAGTCAAAGACGTAGGAGGATGAGCGTGACTGCCATAGGATAAGAGAGTGGCAACCTATGTTCCCTCGTGCGGGCTCATAGGAGCGAAATGGTGGTTTAGGGCTGGTGTTAACGTATGATTCAATCATATCTAAAAAGTCACTGGGATCACTTATCGGCCGAAAAAGCCCAATGCAGTGGTTGTAGAGACTGAGCCGATAATGTGGAGATTGTGGAGTGGCAAGCAAGTAGGAGGCGGGGGAAGTCAGTAACTTATTCCGTCCAGCCCAAGTTGGTGAAGTCTGAAGTCCCATTTATTGGGCTGGTTCCCCCGTTCCCCGATACTTTGAAGCTTTCCTTGCTCCAACAAACGTGTTGAATTAGTAGCTCCCTCTTGATCACTTCCCCCCCACGATCCAAACCCGCGCCGACCATGGCTGAACCACTGACCAAAGAAAAGGGCGAAGCAGTCACCGAGAGGTTGCGATCCGGCCGAGCATGTCTAGGGTGCAGGAAGCGTAAGAGCCGCTGCGACGGAGCGCAACCCAGGTGTGAGTATTGTGGCAAGCGAAATTTGCCATGTTCATACCCCTCCCAAAGGCGAAGGAGGTCGGCGCCTGAGAAGAGGTAACGCGTTCGATTCCATCCGAGGTACATTGTTGCTGAGATGTATTAGAGGTCTCGTCACAATCGGCGAGGAAGGGTCAAGCCTTGACCGCGATCTATCGACGTCCCAAGGTATAGAGGGCGAGAAGACGTCGCTCCAATTTCTTCCGGGAAATGTGACCTCAGAAGTCCTAGAATCCACTCTCTTACCTGCTATTCCGTCCGATGATAGCTATGGCGGATCAATTCCATCACTCAGCTATGACAGCGACGAAGAACTGCAAATTCAAGCGGAATCTCTCGATATCGTGGAGCACGGTTGGTGCCCAACATTTGCGTCTCACGTGGGCAGGGGATGATAGAGCTGACATTGTCATTTGCAGACCAGGCAACCATGCACACCGCTGTTGGCGATTTTGGTCTTACGCTATATGCCATGGGGATGGCCAGTAAGCCTGCAGATCCAGGTTCGAGATCCGACGTCTTCCGCAAGAAGAGCAGAATCAACAGCGTGATCCGCGGTCTCAGCGAGCTACACCCCGACAATTTCAACCTTCCGCCAGGCGCTCTTGCCAACCGACTCGTGGACCTCTTTTTTGAGCACGTCCATCCTCTGTATCCTTTTGTTCATCGACCAAGCTTCATGCAGCGCCTCAATGAGACCTATAGCGGCGTGCAACGGGACATCGACGTCCCTTGGCAGGCCACACTGAATCTCGTCTTTGCATTCGGATCTGATTACTTGGACCTTACCCTTGCTGAAACCTATGCAACGGGCCAGTGCTTCCTACAGCATGCCACAGAACTGATTCTCTCCGTTTGCTTCGACACGTCTACGCTCGAAGTCGTGCAGGCACTGTTACTGCTGAGCTGCCACTTGCAGAGCAACATGCAGTACCAGAGAGTCTGGACGAGTATAGGGACTCTATATCGCGTGGCCCAGAGCCTCGGCTTGCACATGGACCCCGGGTCATGGCGCATCAGTCCCATCGAGAAAGAACTACGAAGGCGAATATGGTGGGGTATCTATTCCCTGGATCGGTATATCAACAGTCCTTCAGGAGTGGCAAAGGGTGTTAGTGCTGATTCTCTCTCCTAGATTCACCAGTCTGAAGTGCGGCCGTCCACCTGCTATCAACATTGAGTCTCTACCAGTCGAGCCGCCAGCCGTAGTACGAGACGAGCAAATCACCGAAACAGGCATCACAGAATTGGTCCTTGACAACGGTATTCCTTGTTCGTCTCATTTCTTCAATTCCATGGTTCAGCTGGCCCACATCGCCGAGTCTATCCTAGTCTCCATCTCCAAAGACACACCCTGGTCACTGCCGGGCCGCAACGCAAATGTCGCAGAGACGACTGCTTTGGACCCAATTCACTTCATCGTTCAACTGGGACTGGTGGTGGAACAAGAAGGCAAACTCCGGTCCTGGCTTGACAGCCTACCCGCTCACCTGCAATTTGAGGCAATCCATCAGAGCGAAAAGATCCGGAGACAGCAGAGCATGCTTCGCGTCCGCTACCTGCACACGCGACTGATGACCCACCGGCAAAACCTGCTGTCCTTGATACAGTGTGACCGCAAACGACTTGACTCACTCGAAGACGATTTTCTACAAACGGCGGTCATGGGAAGTGTCCGAACCTGTGCCCAGTGCGCGTGTGCTATCACTGAGATGGTGAAAAGTTCGGCTGCGACCCAGAGCATGGGGCCATGGTGGTACAATGTGCAATGTGAGTTCTTGCCATTCATTTTGGACGTTTCAGCACAGATGATCATGTCGTAAATCCTTCCGAACCGTCCAGAAATGCTTAAAGAGCCCCCTCAAACGTTTGGGAATTACCGTTCAGGGGTGCATGCCACTGACAAAGCACGGGACAGTTCTTTTCACCTCGCTCGGAATCCTCTTTGCCGTCCAAATGAGAGCCGGAATCGCCGAACATGTCGACATCGAAGCCGTCACCTATGCCATAGACTCCGCATTGGATTATCTGCGGCTGCTGGGTGATGTCAATGGCGTCCTGACCCGGTGTCGAAGTTATTTTGAGGCTTTACAAGCACGCACCGAGATCAAAAAGAGGTCGCCACGAGGCCCGCCTGTGAATGAGATTACTACCCAGGGAGACCAAGACACAGAATTGGCAGTGCCCGGGGAAAATGCCCAGCCCAAGAACATAGCGCTCCCGCTCGGTATGAATGGGAGTGAATATGATCATGGGCTTGACGATCATTACGATTGGGATGAGGCGAACTTTGGTGGGATCGAGAATCTGGAATCGGACACAGTGGATCTGTTCCTGGATCACTTGATGACAGATTTGGACTTTGATTTTTCCTGACAATAGGGGGGGTTTGGTCCTCCTCAATCAGATCATGGGTTGTCGGGACATTTCATCAGCCTGTAGATAATGGGAGTTTTAGCATTCTTCCTTTACGACTGACTACCTGATGGCTGTCCGGCGCTGGAAGTTGCTGAGCCATGCCGCCCTACCCACTTGCACATCAATGGAACGTCGCTCCACCACCACAATCAAATATCTGACCCGTGATAAACTGGGCCTCTGGACTGGCAATGAAATTGATCGTATGCGCGATATCCTCGGGCCTCCCGTTACGTTTCACACACTGCTTTTGCAGCAACCGATCAAACAACGGATGCGACCCGTCCTCCTGGCCATGAAGCTTCCACACCGCCGGGGTCCTGATCAACCCGGGTAAGATGATGTTCGCCGTCACCCCGGGCCCGGCCTCGACGGCGGTAGAGCGTGTAAATCCCACCACCGCGGCCTTGGAAGCCACATACGCCGACAGGCCTGGGTCTGGGAGTTGTAAGGTCCCCGACGAGGTGTTGATGAGTCGTCCGTACCCAGCATTTTGCATGTGCGGCAGGACGGCCTTGGTTAGGTAGAAACATGCCGTGACGTTGACGTCCATGACCTTCTTGAAATCGTCGCCGGGGTGACCCACGATTGGGATGAAAGGGTACACGGCTGCGAGCTGGACGAGGACGTCAATCCTGCCATGCGTCCGGATCACATCCTCCACCATCGAGTCGACGCTGGCTTCGTCGGCGGCATTGCAGACCCGGATTTCTGCCTTCCCTTTCCCTGCGGAAGAGCCTGCTACCTCGGCGTCATATTGGGCCGCATCGATCTTCGCGGCGACCTGCTGGAGTTTGTTTTCTTGAAGATCCACCATGATCACCGTGGCACCCTGACGCGCAAACAGCTTCGAGACCACTTCGCCGATCCCCTGTGCGGCACCTGTGATCATCACCACTTGTCCCGCGTATTTGTCCGGATAGACCTTGATGGGTGGGATGTGGGAGCCCGGCTCGATTTCCCAATCCTCCATGACCGCAAAGGCTCTCTGGGATTGGGGGGTTTGTCTTTTAATTTTTCGTCGCGTTTGGGTTGCGAAGACGAAAGAAGGAAAGCAGGGAGAGGAGACTTTGGTAGTTCAGTCTCGTGGGATTGGCGCCTACGCGTGTTCGCTTGGATGAGTTGTATATTTCTCGAGTCTGAACCTGCGCAATCAAAACACCTTCGAACATCCTGTTGCGGGGAGAAGAAAACACCACCCGCCCAAACACGGCGTCTCGTGATCCCGACTCCCTCCTTTGGTCAACTATGCGGGCGTCCCCTCTCTTGAGTTGCTGCGGGGCGGGAGAAGACATAGAACCGAGATATGATCTGAAGGGCTGCGTGTTACTCACCGACTCATCGGCATTTTCCTTTCTCTACGAAGGAAGCTACGGAGGCTGCCAGAGCTGTGGTAGTTGGGGTGATGGCCGATATGTTTTCGCCGAATGAGTAAGCACCTAAGGTACCCCACAAGCCCTTTTCTTCGTTTGGCCTGGCGTAGCATATAGTGGAGACGGGTGGGGTAAGAGTGAAACAAAAGGAGAAAGTCCAGCGAGCGCCGAGCGACCCCACCGGCATGTTAAAATTCACCTTCCTATTGTATGGAATACTCCGTACTGTTGCTACGGAGTCCGACTCCCTCCTCGCGTGTGCCAGCGTAGGAGTCAATGGATTTTCCAGCGTCGCCAAATTTCGCCAGGCCGATCTCCTACCACTGAGGTCAAACAGAAAAGGAAGAGGCACCAAATTACGGCGAATGATATGATGAATTGTGCGGGCGTGTCAAGGCGGAGAACAGGACTCACTGTGCACAGCCACCAAAAGTAATGCGACTCATCGTCGTTCTCTCACAGCTTCCGCCGTACTAACTAGCACCAGGAATTCTCGAGCAATGACCCCGAACGAAGGTAGCTCTTCACATTCACGAGGACCATGTCACCACCCTCGCAATACGTACACAAAAGAGTAAATGAGCATTCTTTGATCCCAAAAAGGTGCAACCCCTCAAGTCAAAGTCCCCTCTTGTTGGGCTTCCTCTCAAGAGCCGGTCATTTCAATCCACGACTTCTACCTGACTCTCCCGCGGCTTCTCCTCGGCCTGCTGTGCTGCGACCGATCCAGCGACTCTGGCATCATTGGTCTCCATGCAGATATAAGTCTTGAATTTCCGGGCCGGCACGCGTTTCTCAAACATTTCATCAATCTCTTCCAACGTGCGGTCCTTGGTTTCCGGCACGAAGAAGAATATGAAAATGAAGTAGGCAAAGTTGGACCCAAACCATATCCAGGCGTATTTCGGACCCTATTCACGAAACACGGGTAATTAGCCAGTATGCCACTATGCTGTGCAATGGAGTGCTTTGTGTAGAAGGGGTGATGGAAGGGAAGAGGGCGGGAGAGACTTACCCAGTTGAGATCCTGTGGGTTGATGAAGTACGGAACGGTGAAGGAGATGAGCCACGCTCCGAGGAAACCGATGGCATTGGCGATTCCCAGGGTGAAACTCCTCAGTCTGTTCGAGGGGATCTCCCCAGCCACCAAGTACAGGTATGGAGCTGAGCACATGGTGTAGATAAAGATGTGGAGGATGACAAAAGCGACCAGACAGCGGTTGGCGGCGAGGGAGTTGTTGCCAGAACTGTAGGTAGCGCCGATGATGAGCATGCAAAGACCCTGACCGGCTGCACCGACGAGCAAGAGAAAGCGTCGTCCAACTTTGGTGACCACATACAGCGAGATGATAACTCCCGCCAGACCGGCACAGTTCATACCCACGGTTTCTTGGAATGGTTTGTTCTCGCCGGCAATGGCAAAGAAATATGTACCGTAGACGATGAAAAAGAGATTGCCGGTGGCCGAGAGCGAGAGGACCAGGCAGATAGAGAGGATCGAACGACGTTTGTTGGTGCCATGGAACATGTCTGCCAGTCTAATGCCCTGTGCCAATGAGCGCTCGATTCGAACGGCCTCAACCATCTCGTTCAGCTCGGCTTGGATCATGCGATTTGTCGTGTCTGACGGCCGAAGCGTCACCAGGCTCTTGCGAGCCTCGTCGTGGCGGTCGTGGTCGATCAGCCAGCGAGGGGTTTCCGGCATGAATGGCAGGGTCAACATAAGGAAAGTCGGAATGATGAATAGACAGCCACAGGGTATCAAGTAGGCCGAACGGTCTGGGCGGGGCGCTGTGTAGTTGTCGACTACCGATCCCAGGATGCTTCCAAAAGCAATGCAGAATTGGTACATGGCGAGAAGAGCCCCACGGAGTTGTGGCACAGAAGTCTCTTGGATGTAGAGCTGTGTTTCCACCATGAAAAGACCGTTGGCAAGGCCGACGATAACACGGCTGGCGTAGAGGGCTGCAAAGTCGGTCGAGGCCAACATAAGAATTGCTAGACTCCAAGGTCAGTTTTTGGCTGTCCCAGAAGTGCAGCTGAGGATTTGACTTCCACTTACCACCCACATGGTTCAAAATGCAGCCCAGGAATAACGCCGCTCGACGTCCTATATACTTGCCCAGAGGTCCCACACAGAGACACGCGGCAAACGCACCTGTTCATGAGCCCGTCAGTCATCTTCTCCTGCAACCGGCACGGAAAATCCTCACCAACGGTCATAAGTGAGTTGATTAATTGCTGCACAGTGCTGTCGATTCCCCAGCCGATTGGTGAGGTAGGATCTTTGTATCCAAACACCTTGAGGAAGCCTGGCATGGCCTGCAGACCACCGATCAAACCATAGTCCATCCCTGCGAGCCCAAGACAGATTAGAATGGCGCCTTCCTCATACTTTGTCGATGGAAGTTCTCATAACTTACCGTACTGAGTGGTGGCCAGACACGCAAGACAGGCGATACCAAAGCCCTTGCGGTGGTGCCATAGGGAGCCCTGGGCGACTGGCGAGACCTCAAAATGTTGAGTCTCGACATTTTGTTCCACGGTGGACTTTTGCGCAGGAGCAGTAGGCGTCGCGGTGACTTCCGCAGTGGACCCCATGGTGCTGATAATGACCGAACAGAGGTTTGGTATACTACACGATATCAAGAGATCGCATAAGGAGGAGCGGGCAGAGTCTCAATGATGATCGAGGCGGCATTCTGCGAACATTATATGCTCACGGTGAAGTGCATGAAAGCAGTGCAGCAGACCCTTGTGCCCCGGATTTTTCGAGCTTCGCCTCCCCCATCTGGAGTCCCTCAACCCGATAACTAGCCGCAATTCACCTAGCGCAGAACACGTTCATGGAGCTACTTTGTGCACACTACAGCGCAAGGGAAAAATTACGAGGTGGTTTTGACCACCAAATAGCCTACTCGCAGGCGTTGCAAATCATGTTCAAGGTTCAGGATCGGCTGGAGGATGTGAGAAGCCGAATTATGACTGGAACGGCGGAGGGGAAGAAGACTTGTCTTGGTCGACCCACGATCTCATCCGATTCCCAGACCTCTATTTCGACTTTCTCTTTCCCAAGCCGTTAGGTTTTCCTTCCGAGTTTTCCAAACACCCAGCTCGTAGCCCGGATGTTGAGAAACAACCCCCCCAGCCTTCAAGGCGCATTCCCCGGCACAGAGGCTACATGGATTCTTCAATCAAATGTCGAGCCGGTCTTCGAAGACTGACGAAGGGTTAATTCCAATGCAGTGGATCATGGGCTTGAAAGGCACATGCGAATCCGGTTCTTCCTCTTCTAGTTCAATACAAACATGTGGTGCATAAACGCCATCAAGCCATACAGACCCAAGTCAAGATGACCCGGACACTGATATTACCCGGGGTGGGGAACTGCGAAAGCCGAAGGAGGGGGAAAGGTGCTTCTGCGCTGACACCGGGTCTTCTCAAGCGTGGACTTGAGGCCACGGTACGGCTCCTCACACGTCTAAATCAACCCGGGTAGAGCCCGATCGCATCTGCCACCGAACAGCGAAGTCGCTTCAAGAAAGCCAAGGCGTGGGACGATTTGCTATACGTTCTGTTTTGGAACAGACACACTCCACCGGCAATGGCGGAGACAATTCTTGCCGTGAAGGTCTAGATTATTCTCCATGGGGATGGCCTGTTTGAGCAGAAATACCTTGGGAAGAAGATGGGGTTATGTGGCGGAGGCAGACCTCATCATTCTCTATCACCGATAGATATGTCTAAATTGAACAGACTGGGGTAGTCCGGCTACACCGTCTGCTGGCTGCCCTTTCTCTTCTTTGAACACAGGACATTTGGGTTTCTCTCTATCATGAGGAGAGATAACGTGTACAGGTCAGCAAAGACTTCGCGCGAAAATCCAGACCAAATATGACGGTATCCCTACCTCAACCTGAACACCTGAACCCTTCAGGCGGTGGACCACAGAATTTGTCCCTCGTCCAATGGATTCTCGAGAATGGTGTGACTCAAGGCACCAAATCTACTTCGGGGACCCCAAAAGATGTCCTCCCAGAGACCCTTGGTCGCAGTGCTACGTCCCTGCCATTCCCCCAAGACGGGCCCCAACAAGCCTACGTCGCACTCTCGACCCTGGACGCAGGCTACATTGGTCTACCTGAGAGAGAGTTCATCGAGCCTCACGATCCGGGGGCAGTTCATCGCTGTCCATCGCTAGCTTTTTTCATCTACCATCCGCCAACAGGCACCAGGATTGTCTATGATCTCGGACTCCGGCGCGACCTGCACAATTACCCTCCCAAGGTAGCCAGGCGATTGACGGATGGCACACCCCTGGTCGAAGTCCCAAGTGACGTTAAGGAGTCACTCGAGCATGGCGGCGTCTTAGCCGACGACATCGACCTGGTGATCCTGAGCCACATCCACTACGACCACACGGGGGATCCGGACAAATTTCCCAAGTCGCGATTTGTGGTCGGCCCCGGCTCGACGGAGCTGCTCAAGCCAGAAATCTACGGTGATCCGAACGAGACCTGGTTCTTGCCTTCTTTGTTGCCCTCAGACCAAAGCCGGGTGACGGAGCTGCCTGACCCAGGGGAGACTTCACTCAACGACGAAACTCCTCTGTGGAGAACGCTGGGACACTTCCCTCATGCCCTTGACATGTTTGGCGACGGCAGCCTCTACATTATCAACGCGCCCGGTCATGTTCAAGGGCACATTAACGGTCTCGCACGTATCGGTCCCCAACGTTTCGTCCTTTTGGGGAGTGATTCGTGCCATTTCCCCTCGTTGCTGGAGGGGACATGCACCATTGCGAGGTTTCCGCAGGCTGATGGGTCGATGAAGAGCGTCCATGTGGACGACGACGCCACAGCGACCCACATTGCCAATATGAGGAAGCATGGTCAGAGCCGCGGGCCATGACTTCTCGTTTGAGGTGGTCCTGGCGCATGATTTGGAATGGGCTCTGAAAAATAGCGACACCTTTTTGCCCGGCAAGTTTTGATTTTTGTAAAAGGAATTTGCTATAGTAGAGTACTAGTATCCCAGAGAAGCCATATCAACGTACTCCTTTCCTTTCTATTCTCAAGTGCCTTTCCTTTCATTTCTGTTTCTATCTTGTCTTGTGTGTCAGGTTTCATTGTCGACGTCTAGACGGTCACAGCAAGTAGCAGTATGTACATCCCTTCCCGCAAATTTCTAATCACTCCTCAATTCTTCACCCTCCATTTTATGTAGCAGTCCATATCCGTTTGCTTCACAAGCCACCAATTCGTCGTCTTCCATACCTCTTTAGGATTCACAAGCTCGATATCAAAAGCGCGGACTATCCGCGGTATCACCTTGGACATCTCCATGAGGCTGATGTTCTTCCCCAGGCACGTGCGTGCCCCAAGACCAAACTGTATAAAGACGGAGGGTCAGAATTTACAACTTCCAGAGTTTGAATGCTAAGGATAGAAGCACAAAGGTGAGCGGAGCCTTACCTCGAGAAAATAGCGGTCCATCCTCTTGACTGATTCTTCCGACACAAGCCATCGCTCGGGGATGAAAGATTCGACATCCTTGCCGAAAACATTCTCGTTTCGATGTGCTACCCAGGAGTTGATACCCACAGTAGTCTCAAAACAAAGAGTCGGATTAGCAAAAAGAACGTGCTTCGAGAAGAAAACAATAAAGTCGGGGCCGGGGAAGGTGGCCACTCACTCCTTCTGGTAAATCATATCCCAGCAACACTGTTCCGCCCTTTGGTACTACTCTTGCCAAAGTAAACCCGGTCGACGGATGCAGCCTCATGGCTTCCTTCAGCACTGCTTGAAGATAAGGCAACTTTAACGCTTCTTTGTACTTGATTACCACCGAAAGTCTGCCTGCTCGATCCGCATCGTCGATCTCGCTCCGCAACCTGGCAAGCTTTTCAGGGTTCTTGCAGAGAAAGTAGACGATTGCGCGCAAAGCGATCGCAGTTGTGTCGGATCCAGCCCCCCTGGTGAGAGTCCCGTAAGCAGCTTGGCTCCTGAGCTCTCAGGAAGAAGTTACATACACAAGCACCATGCACATCTTGTAGACTTCACTCATTGGAAAATCTTTCGGCTTCTGGTTGTGGGCTTGAATGAACCGGGATAAGAAGTCCCGGTGCTGAGCCCCCGCTTTTACTCGACTTTCCACGCTGATTCTGCTGAACTATAGGGGTGTTTCAGTGAAGGCCCGAGTGCCATGAAATACGAGATTGGTTGATGGTGGAAAAGACAGCGAGCATGTAGATCACGTACCTCTTTTAGACTTCTAAAAGGGTCGCTGCGCGGGAAAAGCCACGACATCACTGTAGTGTAAGGCCTGTGTAGCTCTGGAATCGTCCCCATTTTAGCAGAGTAGGAGAGAAAGCCATCCAAGGTTTTCATGATGTCGCCCACATCCTCGCCTTTGTCAAGGAAGCCAAAACGTCTCGCAAACTGCGCCATGTTAGTGGCAAATGAGGTAGGCAGAGCCCAGAGAGTCAGCTAGATACCGTGATCTCCCCAATAACGTCAAAGGCGTAGCACTGTAGCCAGTGGGCCATGTCGATGGGCTCCTTCTGGTCTGCAAACTCTCCCAGCCGAGTCTCAAACATAGTCACACAATCGCTGATAAAATCCTCCATCTCCGTTACTGCTGTCATGGAAAATGCGGCGGACACCATTCGGCGATCGTGGGCATGGCGCTGGATGTCGGAATCGGTGAATAAAGAGTGGGCGCCTGGCGGATCGGACGCCTCATACCAGCGTGCCTACGGGAACGTGCTGACTGTTAGCCCGCGAAATTGGCCAGGAGCAAACGTCAATGCAGATCTGACAGACCTTTTTATACTGGGATCCAGGACCATAGATGGTTCTGAGGCTCTCTTCCGGATCGTCGATACTCACCTCATTGGGAGCGATTCGGACAATTGGGCCTATTCATCCCGTCAGTCGGTATTGCAGCAGAATGCAGACATCAATTCTCCTATAGCCTACCATATTTCTGATGTAGTCTGATGTTCTCCCACTCTATATGTTCTTGGAGCGTTTTGTGCACTTTCCATAATTTTGTAACGCTTGCCAGCCATGGACCCGGGATCTTTCGCAATGGGCTCAGGTACCGAGTGCTGAGGACTTGCCCTAAAGCTAGGACAGCAACAATGAGGAGAAGAGCAGTAGGAGAAAATATCCCTAGAATTGTTTTTATTGCATCCGCAAGGAGGGCCATTCTGTATTCCAAGAGTCTTGTTGAATGTACAGGCAAAGAGGGTCAGTCCGCCTGGCTGATATTGATGGAGGATATATAATAGAATGCTGCGTGGACCAGTTCCTACCCCACCGGGGGTGGCCCAGTCACACGAGACCTCCGCCGCTTCTATGCCGAGCACGGGAATAACAAGCAATGCACCAGGGAAGGCGATGCTAGTCGCCGAAAACTTGCAGAGCCAATTTCATACCCCGAGGAATCATTCCGATCTCATGTCTTGCTGTACAACTTCCCCCCAGATATTTTGCTTTCAAATTCAATTGCGGCATCTAAGCCCATGGCTTTGTAGGGATAGTTAGCCGCTGGGAAACAGCATAAAGAGCAGAAAATCACTCACTTTGAAAGAACTCCCTAGGGCCCATTCCCTGTGCGGTGGCGACGTCTGTGCCATTGTGCATGACTTCTCCGTAAGCTTTCCGGAGGGCGTGCACCGCTGATACAGCACCGGCGAGGGGATGCCATGTGATCTTGAAGCCCATCTGCTTTGCTTCGGCATTGGTGAAATCCGGGGTAGCGCCGTGAGTGGGCAAATTCAGTACAAGCGGCAGAGGAGCAAGCTCTCGCACCGCGCGGCACGCGTCCTCCTTGGCCAAAAGTGCTTCTACGAACCCAACTTCGACGCCTACCTCTGCGGCAATGCGAATTCGTTCAATTGCTTCACTCAAGCCGTGCGTTTGAAGAGAATCGGTGCGTGCGATGATTAAAGGAGCTGAGGGCTTGGGTGAGCGCGCTGCCACCGCTGCCTTCAACCGCGCCCTCCACTCGTCTCGGGACACCACTTCTTTTCCTCCCAGATGTCCGCACCGTTTCGGCCTGGCCAAGTTAGACCTCAGATACGCCGCCCTGGGGATAGGCTTCGCGACACAGAGCAGGAGCTTACATGACTTGGTTTTCAATGTGCAGTGCCGCCGCTCCAGCTTTCTCATAGCTCTGGACGGTCCGAGCAATGTTAAGAACCGATCCAAACCCGGTATCGGCATCCGCAATGACTGGAATATCACCAGCAATAGATGTCAACATTTGTAGGTTTTGGATGAAATGTTCTTGAGTCGCAATGCCCAGGTCGGCTGCTCCGAAAATTCACGTCAGCCGTATATCCACATCTATCTGGGTGCTTGAAATGCTGGACGCACGCTGGCCCAGCATACTGGCCGCGGTAGCCGCGCCGGACATGTACAACGCTGGAGGATTTTGCTCGAGAGCCGTGCGGCCGGAAATGCCTGGTGAGTGAAATTAGCAAGCCCTTCCTCGTATGGTCTCGTGCTGCTTTCGTTGGTGCGCACCATCAAAGACCCCCAAAGACACCGTCAAGAAATTTGGATCTGCCAGCTGGCGACGCAGACGCTCGGCGGGACTGATACTCGAGGACTCCATGGCGGAGACTGTTTGGAGATTTAGAGTATAGCACAGCCAGCACCTCTTTCAAGCGTCCCTGTGCCAGATAGATGGATAGACCTCCCACTTAGGACAGTGCAGATTCCAATTTATGGGAAAAGTCATCTATCGCAGCCCAACCGAGAACCGATGCCCACACGGGCGCCGCTCTCCTCTTTGGTGCCCTGGGACCCGAGCGGCGGTTGCTCGCAGGGGCTACCCCAACGAGCGGACCTTTTCCCACACCCCCACCTCAGAAAGAGCTCGATCTCTGGAGATTGCCCGTTCTGCATCCGAATTAGTCAGTCTACCTCTGCTTCATCCAACCTTAGTTTGCGTTGCCCGATAGCGGAAAGCAAGAGCACGTGCTCCAAGTGTCGGTGGTTTCTTAGACGAGCGCACGGCAGCATGCAGACCTGAGATGGGAAGTTGAAAGACGTACAGTAAAGCGCGACTTCGTTGAAAACCACTCCTGAGTCCTGACAGGCATTAATTCGTGGCGACCTCGCAACGGAACCTACTACACATGACCGATGCCCTCTGGAGTACCAAGAAAGGGCAGCAATTTTCTGATGCCTGCTTTCCTGATCAAAAACCCTTAGATAAATTAGGTGGGAAAGTATGCTGGATTTGGTACAATTGTAACTCCGTTACTTTACGGACATACCGCGTTTAACTATGCCAAGAGAATACAGTCCCCCATGGCATCTATAGCAGCAACCCGAGTCACACTTCTACTACGGTCTCATAGGTAAACCGTGTGAGTTGGCGCAAGGGTGCCATTCGACGACAAACAGCAACGGGAACAATTTATGTGGCAGGAGGGCCTCCTGTTTCAGGGGAGCCCAACTGCTGTTGACGCAGCCTCGTCACCCAGTTGCTCGTAGCCTCGTGCTATTTCGTTACTTCTGATTGGCGATGACGGCATCATCGATCACGATCTCTTTAACTCAATTCCATCGTCGTTTCTTCTCAATGTCAACCATGTATGGATCGGGTGCTTGATCACTGCACTGCATCCGAACTCTCAGTCTGCAGGCGAAGAACGCCTTTGATCTGCAGTGGCTCATCACACGGACTGCAGTCTGCACTTCAGACGACGCTGAGGTCTTCCACCCACAAGAATACCTAGGCGCAGCTGGCGGGCGATATCAGTGCACATCCCCTGGGGATCTCATCGCGCTTGCGGAATGCAGCGACTTGGCTATCTTGCCAGGACCTTTGGCGGCAGTAGTCGGAACAATGCGGTAGAAGGCAAGAATTCCCTCGTGTCATCAATGAACGATTTCAGAGGCCATTAAAGACCCATTACAGAGCCCAACCCAGATGCTACGCCTCTCCTGCCCCCTGGTATGTTCAATGCAGACAGACGCAAGCTGAAGTTTTCAGAAAATCCAGAAGCAATGTCGGAAAACCATACCATCTTCCAAGCCTTCGAATGGTATCTTCCGGGGCCATCGGACAACCCGTCAGAGACAACATCGAGTCATTATACGTTCCTTGCGACGCTGGTACCGCACTTGGCAGCCATGGGGATCACGCATATTTGGCTCCCACCAGGCTGCAAGGCCCAGTCCGTGCATGACAACGGCTACGCAATCTACGACCTGTGGGATCTGGGCGAATTCGATGCCAAAAACGATGGCAATCCGTCGCGGACAAAATGGGGTAGCAAAGACCAGCTTCTAGCGTTATGCGACACCGCCAGATCCTACGGAATCAGTGTACTCTGGGATGCGGTGTTGAATCACAAGGCTGCCGCCGACGCGAGGGAGCCGAGTTGGGGTGTCAAGGTCGACCCACACGGTGCGTTACATCTGGTACCCTCGACTGGGCGAGCAGTTTGAAGTTGATCTTGAAGCAGACCGGACAAAACATGTCTCGAAGCCGTATGAGCTGGAGTCGTGGACCAAGTTCACATTTTCCGGCCGAGGTTCGAGATACTCCGAAATGAAATGGAATTGGACGCACTTTACTGGCGTCGATTACGACTCACGGAAGAAGGACCACGGAGTATTCAAGTTCGTTGGCGATGGGAAACGTAGCGATTGGGCTCATGATGTGAGCAAAGAGTTGGGAAATTATGATTACCTGTAAGAACGCTCTCGATTCCGCTCGGGGGTCGAAGGCTTGTTGCTCTTGTGAAATCCCCTGGTGCTGGATGGGAGCAGTGCTGACTGTAGACTTTGCTACAGGATGTTTGCCGATATCGACCATTCAAATTCTGCTGTGCGGGCGGACATTCTTAACTGGAGTTCCTGGATCACTTCGAATTTGGAACTCGGTGGTATGCGCTTAGACGCGATCAAGCATTATTCTCTTGCTTTCCTTCACGACCTCATCCGCCATCTCGACGCGAACGCGCCGAAGGGCAAAGACTTGTTCTTCGTTGGGGAGTACTGGGATGCCGATACCGCAACATTGGAGAAGGTCACCCAAAAATTTCAAGGGCGGTTGAACCTGTTTGATGTTCAGCTGGTGTACAATTTCAGCGATTTCTCCAAGGGCAGAAATTGGGATCTAAAGGCCGTGCTTGACGGCTCATTGGTCCAGAGAATTCCCAAGCACGCAGTGGTAAGTTTCGCTTTTCAAGATGGGGCATCGTACGTGGGCCGGCTGACTCAAGTTGCTGCGTGTGCTGCAGACTTTCGTCGGCAATCACGACACCCAAGAGACTCGATCACTAGCGGCTCCGGTCGAAGAGTGGTTCATCCCTTTGGCATACGCCCTCATCCTTCTTCGTGAAGGGGGTACTCCGTGTGTTTTCTGGGGCGATATCTTTGGCAATCATGGGCCACGACCTCGACTCCCTGCGTGCGGTGGAAAGCTGGCTAGGCTAATCGCTGCAAGGAAACTTTTCGCATACGGCCAGCAAAGAGACTACCTTGATTCGGAAGACTGCATAGGGTGGACAAGGTTGGGCCACAAGTCCAAGTCAAAAGGCGCCGGGCTTGCAGTCGTGATGACGAATAGTTGGGACCGACGGTCAAAACGAATGTTCGTCGGTCAGAAACATGCCGGCGAGAGATGGAGAGACACCCTTGGCTTCGAAGACAAGCAGGTGATCATCGACAACCTTGGATATGGGAGATTCCCAGTCGGCCACAGATCGATTGGCGTATGGACGGACGAGAAAGCACCGGATTTCGAGCGAGTGTCCAGATTTACCTTTCCAAGAATGGGCCATGCTGTGCCGCCTATAACGACATTGCCGGTTTGATTGCAGCGGAAGATAGGTCTCAGAAGAAAACACCAAATTCTTTTGATGGCTGAAGGCGAAGAAGGCCAACTCAGTGAAGACTAAAGTAGCGAGGCTAGTGAGGCTAGTAAGGTTTGAGCCAAGAGACCATGATTGCGGCAGGTCAGCCGAGCGTTGGCCGCAGACACCAAGTCTACATCTTTCTCTTCAGCGTTCGAACCATTCATGTCTCAAGATGAGAAGGTGACCACTAATGCGGCTCTTGCTGACGAGCTCGAGGCCTTGAATTCAATCTACAGTCCCGACACTCTTATCCTGCACAGTGGATCCTCCGCAGAAGCCACGGCAGTCCTTCGACTGCCCGATCTGCCCTTCTCATTCCTCGTCTCGTTTCCATCCGACTATCCCACTAATGCCCCGCCTACGATCACCGGCACACAGTCCACCGGCGATAGTGGTAGAGGTGAAGGCGAAGTGGCCTTGAGCATCTTACGCGACGTGCTAGGAAGAGTTTGGATACCCGGTCAGGTGTGTCTGTTCGATCTGGTAGAAGAAGCAGGGCCTCTTCTCCAGCAACAGCATACAAAGCACCATCATGGCACGGCTCAAGATCACACCGCAGATGTTGCGCATAGGTCCGCCTCGCCTATCATACCTGAACGCGTTGAGCACGACCTGATTTCAGAAGCAGCCTCATCAAATGTTGCTCCGCCTCCGTGGAGTCTTTCCGAGCCATTGACTTTCAACAAGTCCACCTTTATCGCCCGAGCATGCCGTGTATCGACGTTGCCTGAAGCTATGGACTCGGTTTCCCATTTGCTGTCGACGAACAAGAAGGTCGCTGCGGCAACTCATAACATTACAGCCTGGAGAATAAAGACCACAAATGCGCAGACAGGAACGGCAACTACTATCCAGGATTGTGATGATGATGGGGAGTCGGCAGCAGGGGGAAGACTGCTCCATCTCATGCAGTTGATGGATGTCTGGAATGTTATTGTCGTCGTCACCCGATGGTATGGAGGAGTCAAACTGGGCCCTGACCGATTCAGATTGATCAACTCGGTGGCCCGGGAGGCGTTGGTCTCGGGAGGCTTCGCCAGAGATGAGGGTGAAAAGACAAAGGGCAAAGCCAAAGGCAAGAAATAGAGGCCTCTCGGAGCTGCTGTTGGCCCTTGTTCATCGGAAGTCATCTCCCTTACCACCCCGAGCATATTGGTAAGATTGACGAGCTACTACATCCTCATCTTCAATAAGCGGGAACATACGCTCGGACAGCCAACACATGCGGCGGTACGAATAGCCTGTCGAACTATGGGCATCCACGAGGATAAGGCCTTTTGGATGATCGAGCACTACGCAGAGCGCAACGAGCATTTTTACGCAAATATCGAGGACACCCTGGCTCTGGGGGACTCTGCTGGCGTTGCTCAAACAATCTACGCCGATCTCAAAGATATTAACAATGTCTGTTTGACTTCTGGTGTTCGAGAGAATGACGAAATCAAGAACACTCTCCGCTATGTGATCGAGCATCACATCGAGAAACTTTTCACGTTTGGAGAGAAGTTCAAGGACGACCTAGAGGTCAGCAAGAGCCTCGAGGAAAAGATAAAGGAGAGACTAGACGCGGCTCCATAGCAATTGCAAGAGATCTTTGGGCCCAAGTTGGGAGTGGAAAGGGATGAGAATAAGGAGAAGCAGAAGGAAGAAGCATAGTAAGGTAGGTACTAGATTGGCTATAACCAGGTATATTGTACTCCGTACTGCGTCCGAAGTCTCAGTCTCCAGATGAATTTAAAACGCCACTGATCTCAATGACAAAATGACCCGCCGTAGACTGCGCCAATTGCTTTATACTCTGAAGAAGAGCACGTGGTTCGTTCACGTGCCGATTGACGATGGGCTGCGATGGATTTTGTTCTTCCTGCGCCACAAAACCGGTTTTTGTCGCATCCGCATCTCCATTGCTGCATTTCTGAACCTCCTCCGCTTTTTCTGGTCCTTGTCGACCTCGTATCCTTGCCCGATCCTACTCAATCCTTGCTCGATCCTTGCTCGAACATGCCGCTTATCCCCACGATGATGGCCTCTCGTCCACTTACAACCGTCCTCGCATGCACCAGGCTCCCAGACGCGGGCCAAAGGTGGCTTGCCGCTGACGTCTTTTCCTCGTCTCGCTGGCCGAGTATCACGGTGACAAGGTACAAGGGTCGATGAGGACGTTCGACTCACCAGCCATCTTCCCTTCCTGCCTTTCGCTCGCTCTTCTCGTGACGTCCGTTTTCCTTTTACATTGACGTTCGTCGTCTTCTTAATCTCTTCTTCAGACTGAATATCCGTTCGCTGTTCCTGAGCCGTTGTCGCGCATCCTCCATCTACATACCTTGGACAGATCTCACCACTGCGCTACATCGGAACCACGATTTGCGCCGATCCCGACGCCAGCCGCTTTGCGCAATGGAGAACGAACCAAATAAGACCCAGGAGCAGAAGAGAGAGAAACCTCTCCATGAGTAAGTCCCAGGGAGTCAAATCGGTCACAGTATCCTCGCTAACCGGTCAAGGCTCCTCACCTCCTCAGTCGTAGATATATACGTTGGCCCCGAGTCCACACATTGGACCATCCACGAAAGGCTCCTCTGCTACCATTCACCCTACTTCGCGTCCATCTTCTATGCCGACGACAAGAATGAGGAGAAGAAACAACGTGGAAACAAGTCATACGGTCTCCCTGATGAGGACGATTACCCCTTCGAGCTCTTTGTGGGGTGGCTTTACTCGAGGTCTATACGTCCACCAAAGATCGAGAAAGACATTGGTCCCCTTCTTGAACTCTACCTGATCTCCGAGAAATTCGAGATGAAGAAACTTGGGACCGACGTCGTCGAGGTTGTCAGAGACTTCTACCACAACACTTCCACTTACCCCGGCCTCCGAAGGGTGCAATACATCTACTCTGAGACGGATGAAGATAATGAAATGCGCGAGATGATGGTGTCATCAGTGGCTCGTCAATTGACCACCAGCGACAAGATCCCAGCACACTGGGCCACGGCTCTGCAGCGCAACGGACAGTTGGCAGTGGACATCATCCGAGCCATTCAACAGTGGCACATTGAAGAGCGCAGCATTCCCGATGCGAGAGACATCAGCTCCAACCGAGGCAGGCAAGCGAACGGCGGCGGCTTCAGCGCCATTGAGCGAGGCGGCGACTCGATGGAGACCGTCGACACGAACTTGGGAGTCGAGAGCCTGAACAGTGGAGCCAGTAGTGATACACCCAACGTCAAGAGCGATGCTGAAGAGTAAGTCTGTCTGATGTGTACTGCACCTCATCCGGGGCAAATAGGCGCCTCCCTCTCTTCCGCTGCCGCGGGAAGATTGTAGAGGTGTCTTTTGCTCCGGCGCCCAAGCAGCGAATGGAATTGAAGCTGAACGCAAACCTCCGATTTTAAAGTATTTTGTCGCGCAGTTCAAGTCCAAGACCACCAGACTCACGAGTTGACCCACCTGATAAGGGTGGATGTTTGAGTGAACACTCCGGGGATGAGAAGGAGGAAGACAGTCATGAACCAGTCTTAGAAAACAACAGGGTGACCGCAAGCAAAAGGGAATCCAGATTCAAGGCGTTTCAACAAGGGTTGAGGTTGATTTCTGCAAGCCGGACGGAAAGCATGTTCCTGCTTTCTGCATGGCTGATGTATTTTATATATAATGTCGGCGCCTTTGGCAAAGGTGGCACATGGAGCTAAAAG